>JAVIWB010006367.1:600000-926452 GCA_031893035.1 Dermolepida albohirtum
CCCCTTGTGATTTCTAAATCAATTTTTCCGAATCGATTGTTTTTCGCACGTAAATCTATATTCCAGAGTGAGCAACATGAAGTCGTATGTATAACTCTGATATAGAACAATTAGTTGTAAATTTTGGATGCACAAAAATGATTGACTATGACATAGACTACGTTTTGGAAAACTTTTTTTTCAATTTGCCTCCCTAGTAATTTGGTATTTTTCACTGCCAAGTTTGTTCTATACATAGGCTCATCAAACGATTTTTCGTTACTGTTTTGTATTCATTTTGTAATCATTTACTTTATTTTAAATTTTCAAACAAATCTTTCAAGAGCCTAATTTAATAAACATATGATTTAACTTGAACAAGGTGCCTTTACTTTGATTGCTTATTTTCCCAAAGGAACACAGAATGCGAATAAAATATAGGTTTATTCATTACAATCATGTTTTAATCATTTTACTTAATAGTTTCTCAATGTAAATATTGGTAATGGCGTGCTTGGTCAACACAAACAGGAAATTGTACAATGTTTTAAAAATAAACATGCATTTGCACAGGAAAATCAACAGGCTCATGCTGAGCCAAGTTAAAAAAATCTTTATAATGAACAGAAAAAATGCCCAAAATATGACAATATAAACAGAGTACATGTAGTGCTTATACAAAAAGAATTAGCATAATTATTCAATCTAAATTATTATTTATATATATATATATAACACTGTGGGCAAAAAATAGTAAGAATTTGTAATTTAAATTTCGCGCGAAAACCCATCCGTTGAAATACTTTTTTCTAGGTTGGTAGGACTGTCAGTGACATCTGTGCCAAATATCACATCAAAATAATCATTAGTGTTTAGTATACGCTTGTCTTTCTGAAGTACAAAAAGTGCATTCGGCGATTTTTACAATGAGTGAAATTATTCAACAAAGAAGTTAGATTAAATTTTGTGTACGGAATCAAATTTCTGGTGCCGAAACGTTCAGAATGTTGCAAAAGGTCTTCGGTGATAATTGTTTGTCGCAAGCAAGTGTTTTTGATTGGTATAAATTATTCAAAGAGGGTCGAGAACGCGTTGATGACGAACCACGTCCAGGACGGCCATCAACATCAACTGATGATCAACACGTCAATAGAATCAAGGAATTGGTGCTTGAGAATCGACGACTAACAGTCAGAGACCTTACTGGCATCGTTGAAATATCGGAAGGATCAGTGAAAACCATTTTGAAAGATCATTTGGGCCTAAGAAAAGTGAAAGCACGATTTGTTCCAAAATCACACAAATTTTTCGAAAAACAGCGTCGTGTTGATGTCTGTGAAACAATGCTTTCCGACTCTCAAGACAAAATGAAAGGCAACATAACTGGAGAAGAGATTTGGATCTACGCTTATGACCCGGAAACAGACGATCAATCGGCCGAATATCGTATCAAAGGTGAGCCGAAGCCCAAAAATCCACGTCAAAGCAAGTCAAAAATCAAGGTTGTGTTGACAGTTTTCTTCGATTATCGAAGTGTGGTTCGAATTCCTTCCGACCGGCCAAACTGTCAACAAAGCATACTATTTGAGTGTTATGCGTCGTTTTCGCAATGGTATTCGTAAAAAGAGGCCAGAATTATGGGCTGACAGCTCTTGGTTTTTGCACCACGATAATGGACCGTCGCATACTGCATTAATTCTTCGTGAGTTTTTCGCCAAATTTTCAACCTATATCGTGCTGCAAGCATCGTATTCGCTTGATTTAGCTTCGTGTGACTTCTGGCTATTCAGCAAACTCAAACGACTGCTCCGGGGAAACCGTTTTGAGTCAATTGAAGACATTAAATGTGAATCGCTACGCGCGTTAAAGGCTGTTCCTGAAATTGACTTTAACAACTGTTTCGAGAATTGGAAGAAACGTTGGCACATGTGTTGGGGACAGCGGGGATTACTTTGAGGGGGACGAAATAGATTTGGAAGAATAAATTAAGAATTTAAAAATTATGAACAAAGTCTTACTATTTTTTGCCCACAGTAGTATATATATATATATATATATATATATATATATATGTATATATATGTATGTATATACATAACTAAAGCTATAATTATTTCTCCACTAGTAGAAATAACAAAAACGAATAAAACTAAGTATAATATACATAATAATTCAAATTAATGATACAGGGTGAGAATGATATTATTGTAGATTCCATTAGCATTTCTCGTCGTGTGTGTAATTGTTGCTTTATAGATGATATTCGTTCTCGCTCTCGGAATCACAGAACTGTTTGCTGTTCTTGTTCCATTTTGTGGTAATGTAAAATCAATACGAGTAAGTAATGATAGAGCATCAATGTAGTTATGCCCTAACTTTAACAATACTCGAGGGTATTCAAATCTACTGCAAAATAATGTTCTATCTTCACTTCAAGCTCTAAAAGGAATACAATAATCAGTTTCAGCAACAGCTGCTCTGTCGATATTGTGAGATATGATGAGATGTGAGAGAATATTTAATAAACATATTTGAATAACCGACTAATAACTAGAAGGAATACTGTTGCTTGACCGCCTAGGTTACCACAAATGATTTTATTGGGTTACGCCAAATCATCAATTTATAGTTATCTTAATGACAGAGCAAACAAGTTTTCAGGATGGGTTAAATTTTTTTATTGGAGTATGGCGAAAGGTTAAAGTACTTATTATTCTAATTGGCTTCATATTTACTTATTTTGGATGGATATACTTTTCTGATTCAAGAGAAACTTTTTTTTATTAAAATATATTTCTCTTTTTTATTAGAATACCTATTTATTTTTCCGAATATTTTTTGATCAATTTAGTTCCTATAAAATGACAGTATTACAATTTTACTTCAGTTAAGGATTTTGAATATATCCACCTTTCGTTATTATATGTCGTTAGAATTTATTTTGCTTTCGTTCTTCTGCAAGTGTAATCTTATGTATGTATATACTCGTATCGTACTTGAAGAGTCGTATTATTTAGATGCTCTACGTATTAACGTATTACGTACGTCCATATGTATGTATACTTCAACACGTACGTTTTGTTCGTTTGTCTTCAGATTTAGTCTGCTGTTTGTACTTTATATATATATATATATATATATATATATATATATATATACACCATAATTACAAGATTCCTTGACCATAGTTAAACCCTTTTTCTTCAAAATTATGTTGACAATCCTAGAATTTATGGAAAGCTCATTCATTTCATTATTTGTATGTATTCATACGTAAGCAGAGTCTGCAATAAGTCTGCATGCAGATTCCTTAAATTTCGTGATGCCTGAATAGAATCATAAGTAAGTGTCATCCACTTGCCTATGGGTTAACACGTCTCTATTATACGAGGATAGTTTGACAACTAGTGAGAATAACACATAGGTGGCGCTCTAATTGGTAAAACAAATGCACTGTAATTTAGGTTGCCTATTTATATGTTTACATTCGGATATTTAGATAAATCGGTTGATTAGTTTATTTTTGACAGCTGATTGAAAATAATCAACACGTCGTTTTGTTAAAATGGAAAAAGCAGAGTATCGGGCGGTGATTAAATACTTCGTAATTAAGGGTATGAAAGCTACTGAAATAAAAGATGAGTTAAGGGAAACATTAGGTGAATCTGCTCCACCATCCGCCACAATAAGTAGATGGGTAAATGAATTTAAACGTGGTAGAACAAGCTGTGTTGATGAAGCGCGCTCTGAAGCACCCAAAATCGTGACTTCTAAGGAAATGATTATAAAAATCCATAATATTATTACGCAAGATCGACGACTCAAAGTGAGAGAGATAGCAGACATGATAAACATTTCAACAGAACGCATGCACCACATTTTAACGAAAGAATTGGGCCTTTCCAAACTTTCGGGAAGATGGGTGCTGCGATTACTTAAGGCTGATCAAAAGTTCACTCGTTTGCGCATTTCCAATGAGTGTTTGGACCTTTATAAGCGGAATCCGGTTGATTTTAGTAGGCGATTTGTTACTTGCGATGAAACATGGATACCCTACAGTACACCGGAAATTAAACAACAGTCGAAACAACGTGGTTCTACACCTCCAAAGAAAGCGAAAACCACTTTACCGGCAAACAAGGTGATGGCATCAATTTTTTGGGATTCAAAGGGCATTTTGCTCATTGATTACCCTCAGAAAGGTGCCACAATAAACGGACAATATTATGCAGAACTTCTACAAAAATTAAATGTTGAGATTCGTGCTAAACGGCCAGGAATGGCAAAGAAAAGGATTCTGTTTCAACAAGACAACGCTCCCTCGCGTACCAGCACAGTTGCGATGTCCAAAATCTACGAGTTGCATTTCCAATTAGTACCGCATGCGCCTTATTCGCCAGATCTCGCCCCTTCCAACTTCCACCTTCTTCCAAAACTGAAAACCGCACTAGGTGTGTAAATGTATTGCTCTTTTAGGAGGAGAATATATTAAAAAATAAAAGTTATTTTGTATTTAAAAAATTCGTTTTTCTTTTCCATTCTCACTACTTGTCAAACTACCCTCGTACACTAATCAATCGAAATTTTTGAAATATATTTGGACCTACTTGCAGAAAGCAAAAGAAGTAATTTTAAAGTAAAGCCTTCGTATTATCGAAAGATTTAAATTATATAAAAAGGAGAAACACAATGAATTTTGCAAACACTAACATTGAAATAAGTATGTAAGTTATTTTTTAGTATATTATTTATGTTTCCTGAAATATCTTTCTTACTTTCATGTTTATTAAGAATTTAATTACCGTTTGCTTTTAATTTAATAATATGTATATGTTTCCGATTTTACAACTACTTCGTTTTAATTATTTAATACCTTTGAAGTTAATTTTAACGTAATTACAGAAACAATCGATAAATGAACCCTTTCTGTTTCAGTTCAAGGAATGGCGTTTAATGAAAATTGGGGAAACACTGAAATTTCGTAAAAAGACTAAATTAATTATTTTTGATAAATGTTTACTGAAGGAGTTTACCCACTTGCACGAATCTGAAATTTTATTTTTGAGAACATCTTCGGCATTTTCGAGAACAATAATTTAAACTAGGTGTTAACAAAATCAACTTTTCCTCATTTTGTTAAATAACATTCAAGCCATTCAGTTCTCTATATCAAATAATACTCATTAGCGATACACACCGTACATAAATTCTATTAATTGTTTTCACAGGGGATATATGTTAAAGAATTTAATTAATGCTAAAGTGTTCGAATCGAACGCAGTCCTGCTGACTAGGAACCAGTTTGATTCGTCTCTTACTAAACTGATGAATTAATGAAATTACTGAAATAATAATCACAAAAGTCGATACGGTTCAAACACCAACACCGAAGGGCTTTAATTATAAATGTAGATTGACGGTGGCGAGTCTACATAGGTGACAATAGCTATTGGTTAACCAGATTTACTAGATTGGATTAGAATATCTATTCAATACACGTGGAAATTCTTTCTTATGATTGTGTAAAATCCAATATTTTATATATAAACATGTTATAGATGTATGTTACAATAGTTTACTAAGTTTACAATCATATTTGTATACTAAAAATTGCATTTAATATTATGAAACACTTTCCGATATTCCATATATTGTAAAAACAATTATTTAAATTTCAATACATGTACCATCTTGGGGATAGTTTGACAAGTTTCACTTGCAATATAAAGAGTGTTTCAAATTGCGCGGTTTTTTTAAGAATAAGTAAAGGTTAGATGGCGAAGATGGTGAAGCTATAACTGTCAATGGTGATCGATATCGTCGGATGATAACTGAATTTTTGTTGCCTGAATTAATGAACATTGATCTAGAGGATATGTTGTTTCAACAGGATGGCGCTACACCTCGCTTTGCGCACAATTGATTTATTGAGAGAAAAATTTCCTGGACATGTAATCTCAAGAAACGGTGCCACCTGTCTTGGCCACCAAGATCATATGCTTTGACACCGTTACATTATTTTCTTTGGGGTTATGTGAAAAGTCAGGTTTATAAAAACAATCTACAATCAATTTCTGCTTTGAAAGATGACATTATTCGTGTTATTGGTGAAATAGAGCCTCAATTATATCAAAATGTCATTGAAAATTTTAACAAAAGAGTGGACGTCCGCGAAGCTGCAAGAGGAGGCCATTTGGCAGATATTATTTTTCGCATATAAATGTCATAACTGATACTTCAATTACCAATAAAAAGTTTTTGAAAGTGAATGCAAATTATGTGTTTTTTATTCTTTAAAAAAACCGCGAAATTTGAAACACAATTTACTTACCTGTTCTTGAAATTAAATTTTATAGAGACGCACACACGAATATCATACAAAAAGTTTCCAACTTAGGGTTAATGTAATTTTTGTGTGTTAATTATTCAAGACAAGCTCATACACAGCAATTATATAATTCAAAATAAATGAACGGTTTTCGATTACGAGCAAGTTAAATTCGCATTTTTAATAAGTAAGTAGTAAATCTCATTAAAAATAAAAATCTCATTAAAATAAATTTTATTAGATTCAAGATCAAATAAATGATGATAAAATATTATATTGTATATACTTGAGCACTTGTGAATTATAAAATATTCCTTAAATATAGAAAATATAAGTGATAATTAAAATCCAATGTTTACATTACTCAGAGAAGAAGGAGGAAGAACATTGATATAAAAATGCGCACTATGAAAAAGTGCACAATCTCAGAATATGTTTTTAACTTTGAGAAACAATTCTTCATAAAATAATAGAAGCCGACAACAAAATCCCACCATTAAATCTTAGGAATATAACATATTATAATCAATAACAATAAAATAGAAAATAAAACAAACAAATTAATACGTAGAACAAATCTTTACAAAATAACGTATTGATAGACAAGCAACCAACAAGTGGATAAAAATTGAAAATATTTCCCCAGAAACTGAAGTCTTTATGATTGCTTTACAAGATTGGGTTGTGGAAACCAGAAACTATAGTAAATCTGTCATGAAACAAAACGATGTGGTAGACATACGCAAAACTTCAGAAACAATTGAATATATCACACACACAGAGAGATCTTGTAAATAAGTACAAATTAGTAGACACGATTTGCCCATGGTACAAATAGAACAGAAGCATTTTGACAGATCACAAAGCAACACACAATAGATCGGACATTACATTAACTCATAAAAATACTGAAAAGACATACCTAATTGACGTTTCTATAGCTAATAGCCATAACTTACAGAGAAACGTAATAAATATCCCAAAATATTTTAATTAACTGTGTACTTTTATTGTCAACCATAAACTCGTGTAGTTATTCTACTAATAAAATAATACTTTCTTGTATACATATTCTTAAAATATCATAATTGAAGATTTATAAATTTATAGATTTAGTAAGCAATAATTTAGTGAAACCGACGTTCACATATGTATTCCCTAATACGCCCGGGAGCGACCGGCATGCGAACGTGACAATATACACGTTATACTCGTATGTTTATGAACACACATATTTGTTGTCGGCAAAAGTGGGGCATATATTATTTACGAATGAAAAAAGAGAAAGAAAATTGAGTTGATTTGAGGATTTTATGTTTTGTGAGTTAAAAATGTCAAATTAAGTTTCGTTTTAATATAACAAGAGAATTCACATTTACATAATAAACTCGGCATGTCACAGGCAAAGATTTTTCTCACATATATAAAGTAAGGACTGATCCTACTCAATATACAATTTTTAAATTTAACGAAAAACTCAAAAATAAATTAATAGCCGGTAAACTCCAGATATTGGGTAATTCTAGAAGTTTTTATATTATTTTGTATAACGTAATTGAAGGAATTAACAAAAGAAATAATTTAATCAATAAATTGCATTATGTGATAAAAAACGAATCACCCAGTCAAAGTATATATCTTTAAACCAAATTTTGTGTAAATGTTTATTGTGTTGAGTATAATAGTAAACGTATACATTCTACCTAATAACATGTTCTACGAACTCCCATAGAAGCTAATTCCAAGGAATTTGTAGGTCATTATGAAGCTGTTCAAAACGCATTAGAGATTTAAGAATGATACTAACCCTTCTGCCTGTCATATCCTAGATATTTTCTCTATGGGCGTCTCTTGCAGGCATCATAACATTGTACCTGTAGTATAGGGATGAATATTGGCTACTGGAATTATTTAGCTCGTAGGTATATGAAAAAGCGAATAGTTCTTGAAGTCGCTTACGACCATCATTAGCCCACTAACAAAAACGGCATTCGTCTGAAAAAACAACTAACTCTCCATTCTTCATTCCAATCTGCCTGATTATTTTAATCTATGGGTACGATGCTTAATAATGAGAGGATGGATTTCCTATCGTCCAAATTCAATAGTCTTGGACTATAGGAAATCAATCCGAACGAATGAATGCGACGATATGTGGGACTCATTGTTATTCTGTTACCTGTTTCTACTAAAGAAACAATTTCCAATTGACCTTGAGATCCACGCCAATCCCAAATGCAAGCAATCATAGTCTCCTTTGTTTTCTTTCGGTGAATCTTCTAAGTCCTCTTCTAGACTCTTCTAGAGCCTCTTCTATGATGTTAATGTAATATTTCTATTCCTCCGCAAATGCAATACCCACATCATGTAGTCTAACGATACGATCTCCTTCAAAATCTCTTAGCTGGTGATAATTTAGTTGTCTTCGACACTATTCTCAATCATAGACTGATACAATCGAATTATCAAACTAAACTTATCCAATAAAAAGACAGCGCCAAAATTTATTATTTCCTTAATACTTTGTTCATCGCTTATTATTCTAGACATAGTAGTAAATTTGTACAAAATTTAGTTTGATGCTTTTACCGAGTTATTCGCTTTTATCACATAATATATATAATTTCGCTGATTTTCAATAAGATTTCTCTAACGATTTCACTGTCATAAAGGTTAATTGATTTACAACCAGAAAAAAAATTCAAAGTTTTTCTAATACCACAAGGTTTTTTTTCAACTACATTGCTATGTTATGAGTAGAAGAGGAAAAATTTGCATAATGAGAATACGAGTGTTGGAAAATAATATTCTCGTTTAATTCGTTTTGGATGAGTCTCCATTCATATTGGAATTTTACATTGTTCGGATGAAATATTTATTATTATTAGCGAATTGCAATTCCACTATATATAGTCTTACCCGGGCCATTATTTCCTTTGCTACTCGTGGAAAGTACGGAAAAAAAAATTTCCAAAAAAAAAAAGTAGGAATGATTACACTATAGATTCTAAAGCTGTTAAATACTTTTCATGAGAAAAACGAACCAGAATGACACAGAATGCAGACAAAGATACATAAAGCTGTGATTGTCAAAATCGTAAAGAAAGGGAATATGATATTCGACTTTCCGAAATTTTGAAGGCTAAATTCCATAAACTGACGGAACAAGGCTATTATTACACAGAGCCGAAAAGAATTCCAATCAAAGTTAATGTCAAAAGACATGTGTAAAAAATTCAAGAGACTCAGGAGACATGAGACGAACAATATATTTGGAAAGATCGCAGTGAGATAAGTTCTATTGCTACTTCAAGTAAATGTATTTATTCATCTAACGTGTGGAAAATATGTAACTCCTTAGCAATGTTACTCCACTAGTAATAATATTTTTCTAAAGTAGTTACAGAACCTTAAGGCGGTTTGAGAGGATTTATCTAGGTGTTTTTATATTATGTTCAAAGATATTTGAAATTGATTTCTGTCAGTATACTGAAAACTCATGTAATAATAATAATTTGTTATTTAACAGTTGTACAACAACTATTGACACGATAATATTAACATTATATTAACAGTAGACAAATAACATGTTTGCTGAAAAAATCCTTTAAGATGGGTCGTTATAACTAAATTAAATTGCTGTTTTTCATACTACCTAATGGAATTGAATGTATTTGGACATGTATGAGGGGGATCTACAGTCTTTATTTACTGACTTTCGATAGTTTCTAAAAAAAATTGATAAATGGTCTTTTCAGCACAGTTTATTTTCATTTTTGTTTCAACAAATTAATGCAAATGTCAATAGAAACAAAATTAGATTTATTATTTGACAAAGTTATTAATCAAAATAGATAGTTTATAACTGTAACAATAATGTTGATACTTGTCTATTTATTTTTAGTGCATTGAATGTGCGTATTTTGCTCAATTTCAATTCGGTAAAATATTTTAGTAAACGCTTGTGTTCTCTTCTAATATCTACTAGAGAACATGCAGTTAGGAGTGAAGCATGTCTTCGCTTGTTTCTGCTCGGATTTGCCTTCATGTATTTGCATTATTTTTAGGTACTGATTGTAAGTGACCATTGTTATTTCTTTAGGAGTATGCATAACAAGATATGAACTGTATTTTTAGCCTGTATGAGAAACGGTACGTCGAAAAAGCATTGGAGGAGAGCGGATATAAAAGGGGCATTAAAGAAGACTAGAAGGGAAACGCAACCAACTAGAGAATTAAGTAAGCTTTAGTACTGCAATGTCCACAATAGAGCTTTTCTGGAACCGAGGACAGATTATCTCCACCATCTGGATGTTCTCTGAATCGTAATTTAATCAAAAGCTGTGTTCGAAATATGAAAACTGAAAACAATTTTGTACCAATTTTACTAATATGTCTTACCAAATTCAAATTCAGCAAAATACGCACATTCGATATACTAAAGATGAGTAACTAGAGATAAGTTTCCACAATTATAAATTGTTTCTTTGATTAATAAATCTGTCAAACTTAAAAAAGTCAATATAACTTGGTTTCGATCGTAATTTTTATTAATTTTTTTTAAAGGAAACTTCAAAGCTTTGTTAACAAGACTATCAAAAGTCAGTGAATGGAGACTATAAATCGCTTTCAAGCAAGCCCAAATACCTTGAATCGGTTAGGTAGTATAGAATACATAACAACTTAAATTAGCTACAACAAGCCATCTTAAACGATATTCTCCTCGAAATCTTCAAATTTTCTTGTTTATCTAAGCAATCTCGTCTCCGGTGAATAACTCAAACTGAATATTATTTGTGGGCGCAAGATTATGTAATATGTCACAGCTTGTTGCTATATCGAAACACTCTGTATACTTAGCTAAATTATTTTTAGCTATTAGTTCCACAGTAATTCTAAATAGCCACAAATTAGGTTTATATTTGTTTTTTATTACATTTTATTCCATTGCATGAGTATCCGACATAGAAAGTGCGTAGGTACGTACATATGTACGTACATATTGTTGTGCCAACAAATGTGTAACTGGGCATAGCGATCGTCCTTGGATAAATCACCATAAACATTTGGTATGTACTTATTATTAACGCTTTTATGGGTATGACAACTAAAAATTTGATGGGCGTACGTATGTATATCGGAATGTAATTGAGTGGTATAGGTAAATCGTAGAACATTTTGTTTTAAATGAATATAGCGTTTTGTATTAGTGGAATATATTACCTCATTCTTTTTCATTTATCTCATGTTCATTTTTTCCTCTTAATTCTGTTTATTTTTCCACTGATGATAAATGACGGAATATGTCAATACTTTTATAATTTGGGCTATCTCGATATCTTTTTTGAAAGGTCGATGAACCATTAGAGTATAAAGTAACTATTATATCGAGAATATATTTCCCCTTTCTCTTGAAGATTAATATTGCTTTTACGACACATTTTGAATTCATTTTTAGAAATTTGTCAACTTAGAAGACTTATAAGACTTATAATAATATATAATTACAATACGAGCAAATGCTGGATCACTTCTGGAAGGTATGTATTACAAACTTTGCCGCATTTGGAAAGTCATGTAGTCGAATGGCTTTCCATACTCTCTAACATGAACCTCCTCGTAGTCCCTAGAATTTTCTCTCCTTATTTCTATACTCTTTCTTAGCGCTCGCCAGAGACATCATTATAATATTAATTTATTATTTGTATTTTTATTACTGTCATATGTTTATACAAATATACCAGACATGCATTTAATGTAATTTGTATATTGTCTTATAAATGGGAATCTGTCGGCCAATAAATGCTATTATTATTCCCAAAAATTAAATTTGGAAGCTAGAATTGTAAAACCTACAAAGTTAATGTAATGTTAGATAACATTAAAATATAAGAGAACTAATTCTATACAATATCCGGATTTCTATTAAAATACATATGTATATGGACGCAAGAGAAAAATTGTAATTAAAAGTCTTAAGTAGTTTTCTATTGTTTTTGTTAAAAATGTTAGCAAAATTTATCTCAAAATTAAATAGTAGTTAGTTTTGAAAATGAATTTTTATGCACGAGTGAGACAGTTTGACTGGCGAGGGCCACAATCCGGTAGTGCGTAGAGATATTTTCAAACATTAAAACAAAACTTTTTCTACAAAAGCAGGACATTAAAGCAATAAAATATATGGAACATACTTTATTTATTTACCCAAGAAACTATTTAAAATAAACATTAGTAAAACACGTAATTATCTAAAAATTATCATTTATTTGTATTAGAGCAATTTTCTGTTTTTGTTTTATTGTTTGTTTCGTTAAATTAAAATATGCACAAACATCATCAATATTTTTTATAAAGCGGAGATATCGGTCAACAATGTAGTTATGCAATGTTAAAATGAGATAAATTGCAAAATTTCAGAATTTGAATTCCGGATTACAATCCAAGCCGCTAGTTTCATACATACAGTTTTACAATGATTGGTGGAGGTAATCCTGAGGTAATAATAGGCAATCGATGCGTAGCGCTAGCACTATACTATCATTATTACGAAACCATTTTGCGAGGGTAGGTATAAATTGTTTTAAAGTCCACAATACATATCAAGTCCTTCACAATTACAAGGTTATCGTTTACCTTTTGGCGATTTGTGCTGATGGTATTTCTAAACTTTTAAAAGTAGTGTCTTTTAAATTCGGTTGAATTTAAGACAATTATTTCAACAAGAAAACCTCTCCGAGTTAGTTTCTATTTTCAACAATGAAGCACCACATCAGTCAACAATTTCTCATTGGTATAGATAATTCAAACATGGACGGATTAGTTTTAGCGACGATCCAAGAGTGGATTCACCATAAACGGCAGTCACTCAGGAAAACGTCCATGCTGTGCGCAAGATCATCAAAGAAGATCGACGTGTAACATATCCCTAGATTGAAGCTTCATTGGGGATTTCAAAGAGCTCAATTCAAAAAATTGTGCATAAAGAATTGTATGTAAAAATATTAGTTTCCAGTTGGATACCACATCTGTCGACCGAAGAATAGAAAGCAGCTAGGCTGAATTGGTATCAAAAAACTCTAGATCGATTTAACACTAGAAATTCTAAATACGTGTACAATATTGTTAGTGGTAATGCATCTTGGATTTATTTATACGAGCCAGAAAATAAATGCCAGTCATCTGTTTAGTTGTTCCAAAAGTCATCTGTTCTCGAAGTGTCTCCAAAAAGATGGTCATGACATTTGTCTCGAAAGCAGGTCATGTAGCAATAAATGCCTCTACAAGATCAAAGACCTATTCCTGCCGGTTGGTATACAACCGCATGTCATTGCTGAGCTTCGAAAAACCAACACCCGAACGTCGAATCATCCTCCACCAAAATAATGCAGGTTCGCACACAAAACGCAAATAATTGAATTTTTAACTCAACAAAACGTCGAATTGTTGGACCCTCCTCCGTACAGTATGCAATTTTGAGTATACCAAGAAACAAGTGAAACAACCGCTTCTAGAGTTGGTTCGAGCGCATGCAAGAGTGCATTAATCTTCGTGGAGAATACTTCGAAAAACAACGAAGTCTTTAAAAGCTATCTACTGTTTTATTCCAGGTTTATATGCAAAACTAAAAGATAACCTATATAATAAAAATCTGAAGTCTATGAACTAAAATGTGGTAATTAATTAGATATAAATAGTCATTGGTATGTATTTAATATTATAAGTAGTGAAAAACGTAAATGATCAAAAGATTATATACTATTTATATTAACAAGAATCGAACATGCAATATACAGGAATAAAATTCTCTGACATAATGGATGAAATTAAGACATCAATTAAACTGGCAAACCATGAAAAAACTTTTTTTTATAAATTTGGCTCCCCTTTATGTTTTTTGATGTGCCGAATCCGAAAATGAACTTTAAAGTATCACAGGACGTAAAGTTCTCTCGCATGTTTACTTTACGTTATTTATGCATCGTAAGCGTATAATAATACCTTGGTCTCTACACCTAATTAGTAGCAAATGCTCAAAGTGTACTTTGAGTAAAGAAGGCATATTTGTTGGCCTTGACATTCAAAAACTTATGCAAGACCCTATTTTTGAAAATGCGATGAACTTGAAAGAACGCAGCATGGGGTGCATTTAAACAATTTGTTATGAAGTTTTTAGACGATCAGAAAGACCGTAATTACGAAAATATAGTTCAAAACATGTCGAAAACATTTCGAGAACTTACGATAGATGTAACATGAGTGTGAAGGTGCATTTTTACACTCACATTTATATTTTTTCCCTGACAATCTTGGAGCTGTAAGTGAGGAACAAGGGGATCATTTCCACCAAGGTATAAAGGAGATAGAGAAATGTTATCAGGGTCGTTGGAATGTCAATATGATGGGAGATTACTGTTGGACCCTTCTAAACCCTTCAAAACTTAAATTAGTAAGTAGAAAGCTGTTCATATTCAAACTTAAACTACCATTCTAATAATAAAATGTTAAATTTTTCAATTATATTTGATAATAAATTACGTACCTTTAAACTTTAACTATATATTTTAATACTATTATACCCAACAAAAGATAAGGGTTGCCAAAAATTGGTACGTGATAGAAAAAAACTGATTGAAAATTTGGATTCAGCACACCAAAATACATAAGAAACAAATTGAACTTTGAAAAAAGTTTTTAAAAAATATTTATTGGTTGGCCTGTGTTATTATTATTATTATTTTTTATGTTGATCGATTTTTAGCTTTACTCATACGAAATTGTGTCTTGTGTATCAATAAAGCAGATGAAATAAGTTGATTTGAAAAATTTGATTAAATCATTCATTTCCAGGAAAACAATGCAAAAGTTTATATTAAATGCAAATTTCTACTGTGCTAATATTATTACTTCCAGAATATTTAATTAAGATGCCCTAGTTGGAGGAATACAAATAATCATTATAACACTACAGAGTTAACTTTGTACATTAAAAGGCGATCTCTTGTATGAATAAAATGTCTTGATGGAACTGTGATTATTACTCGTACATACACATTTACTCCAGTACCGCTGTAAATTGAATTATCCTACACACGTATATTCGGAAGCCGTTAATAATTTTCCAGCTTTATCTTACAAGTTGTAATCAGTTTGGAATATTGTATAAGGTTTCTAAGAAAAATGTTTTGGTTGTACGGTTAATTCAGAAAACGGTATATGAAATAACTAGAGAACCTTTCCGAAGTTGCAGTAAATCAACGTCAATTATTAATGGTATTTCTTTAAGTAATTAAGAATATGTGCAAACTGTGATGGCTTTTAATTTGAGCTTAATTTTAATCTTTATATATTATATTATTTAAGAGTTTTTCTATTGCTACTACAGAATAAAACGTGTATCCATACCAAATGTACATAACTGGTGCTATGTTTTCTAAGTCTAACTATTATAGAACGGAAACGGAAGAACAATATATTATCGATATTGGTCCTTTATATGTCTTCTCCTACAAAGTTCTTGGAAGAAATTACTAAACCAGACTTCTAAAGGATGTACGTATTAATCATTTCTATTTTGCTTAACGATGAAAAATGAAAACTATTGACATTTTTATATGATGCGATGAATATTTAACGTCTCAGTAAGAAAACGTCTAAACCAGAAGCAATAATTAACGGCAATAATACCAATACTTTGGTGCTGAGCGAACAATGTTAATTTCGTTGAAAATTTGAATCAATATTAAAATTAGTTACAAGTTGATTTCCTTTATTTGTCGTGAAGTTTATCATCATGGAGATGTCACTATATATTTTAAGAATAGAGAGACTTTAATATTCACATTTTATCAGAATTTACTATAACACAACAGATATTAGATATTTGTAGTACTTACATATAATCTTTAGCACACAATAAATGTGCCAAATTGTCTTTATAACGATTGTATTGACAACTTTTTTGTTAATTTTTTAAACGTAAATTATATTGCCTCTTCTATTAACTACTGTCTTTTTGATCATGGTCAATGTTTAGAGAAATTAATACAACAAAAATTATACTCTAGTAATGAATATATATACATATGTACATATATGTGAACCAACATTTTTTAATAAATTTAATTCCATGTTAAAGAAAAACCCAACCCTAAAAAACTTCAAAGCCACAAAGGTCAAATGAAACAAACAGTAAATATACAAAACAACTTACTGATTTTGGAGAAATTAGTAAACAACACAAAATATCTATGGAGGATTTTAAAACTTATGAGAAGTTTTATAAGGAATGTATAAAGTAATAACAAATTAAATCTAACGAGTTTCTGATTAGGTCATCCTTAAACAAAACTAAAACTATATAGTTAATTATAGATAAAAATATTCTAGCCTCCTCTAATCATATTCTATTAAATAGTGCTGAAAACATGTCTGACCTAATGTAATAGTTTTAAAGGTCTTTTTTTTAATTATAAATAAATATAATATGAACTGAATAAAGATAAATTTCCTCAAAACTAGCTAAATAATCATTTCCGCAGTTGTTCAATTTTATACAATTAAATAATTAAATACTAGAAACATACTACCTTCTTCTGGGCTTCCGGGCTGGAACTGCGTCACTATTATAACTGCTGACGTTTCAGTTTCATTGCAACAAACAGTAGCAGTAGTTGTGCCCTGAAGATTTCCCATACGAGTGGGTACGAAACGTCGGCAATTATACCAGTGCGGTTCCAGCACGGAAGCCCAGAAGAAGATAGTATGGACCACGACCGCGGAAGTCTACGTACCAGATTAACCTGAAACATAATTGCTTCTTTCTTTATTTCTCCTGTAACAAAGTACACTATGCAGAATGCAGTAAGAATATTAAATTCTAGATCTTCTACTAGGCACGATTTCATATTACCCTTCATTTTAAAGCATTCTTTAGCTTTTGTCTGTTTAATATTATCGTATCTAATTAACTATTCTTTCGAAACGGTATTTTCTCAACAAAATTGGAGGTATTTATTATTAGACAACTGTAGCTATCGCCTTATCAGATTATTGTCGGTTGTTTATGAATCCATCATGAATAAACTTAGAAAATTATTTACTTAGTCTTCATTTATTATATAAATATTAGTATGATTTCTGTCCAAATGACGGTTAATACGCCATTATTTGACTTTTTAAACTGATGATTAATATAATTAATAATAATTAATATAATAAAATTAATAATTTGAAGTATTTCCTACCTTGGTATGATAATTGACCTGTATTAATCAGGAATTTTTATTATATAAATTGGAACAATTTGCTACAAACCATCCTGCCAAAGTATAGTTTCAATTTTATCTTTCCGAGTGCAGGCATATAGATACGATACAAGTTCTACACTGGGTCCTACCCTGTTTCAAATTTATATTAATGATTTGCCATACTATATCAATTTTGTTGATCAGATTACTTTATATGTATATAACATTAATATATTAATAACTTCTGAGAATATACTGAAGCTAGCAAGAAATGGAATTTACTTTCTTAAATATTAAATGTTGAATGGGAACAGTTAGTAATAAATGCCGATCAAACTAGCTTGGTTTATTTTCACAATAAAACCAAATATTCTGTAGATACGAGGGAGCATTTTTATATTCGCGGAATGAGCGGGTTGTAGAGGGGTGAGTAGGCGCATTGGGGGCGTGGCCTGTGCAGCGACTCATGATTAGTATAAATACGATGTTTCATTGTTATTAGACAGTTAGTCTTTGAGCTATCGTCCACCAAGTAACATAATCAGGAGTGAAAAGTGAAATATGGAAAAAATCGAATATCGTGCCGTTATAAAGTTCCTTACCAGGCAAGGAAAATCAGTCGCGACCATAATGAATGAGATGTCATTGGTTTACGGCGACTCTTGTCCAGGAAAAACCATGGTGTACAAGTGGCATAGTTTATTTAAACAAAAAAGGGAATCCCTTGAAGACGACCCGAGGCCGGGCAGGAGCATTGAGGTGACCACGCCAGCACTTATCCAAAAAGTTGAACAAATTGTACTCGAAGATGCTCGACTAAAGAAGAAACAACTCGCAGAAATGGTTGGAGTATCCGATACAACAATTTTTAAAATCCTACACGATCATTTCGGCATGTCTAAGGTCAGCGCAAGATGGGTGCCGAGAATGCTCACGCCGCCGCAAAAACAACAGCGCATAGAGTGTTCGCGTGCATTTTTGGACCTCCGTAATGAAGACAAGGATGGGGTATTGAGTGGAATTGTTACTGGAGACGAAACTTGGGTTCATCATTATGAACCTGAGTCCAAACAAGACTCCATGCAGTGGCATAAAAAGAGCACAGCACCTCCCAAGAAATTTAAAGTGTCACAATCAGCTGGGAAACTCATGGCAACGGTATTTTGGGACTCGGAAGGAACATTATTGATTGATTATAAAGATAAAGGTGTTTCTATAACCGGAGAATATTACGCTTCAATATTAGAGCGACTAAAAGAAGCCATTTAAAGAGAAAAGACGGGGAAAATTGACAAAAGGTGTTCTGCTTTTGCACGACAACGCGCCCGTCCACAAGAGCCGCGTTGCGTTAGCTGCCCTGCATAAGGTGGGCTTCAAAATTGTGAATCACCCACCCTACAGCCCAGACCTGGCCCCGAGTGATTATTACCTGTTTCCGAAAATGAAAAAAGAGCTGCGGGGTAAAAAATTTACTGCCGATGATGAAGTCAAGGAGTTTCGGCGTATTTTGCAGATAAAAAGAAATCATTTTTTTTTGAGGGTATAAATAAATTAACTGAAAGATGTGAAAAATGTATCCGTCTTGCAGGTGAATATATTGAAAAAGAAAAATAATTTGGTTTTTTTATTTCCACCCCTTGTCCCCCATTCCGCGAATATAAGAATGCTCCCTCGTATATCCAAGAAAACGAATACCCTTTAACATCTTAAACGAAAGTATTAAAAACTATAATTACTGGAAACTTAAAATGTTTCGTTTTAACGAAACTTCAAAAGTCATGTAACACTGATGTTTTATTAACCTTTTGTCACGCCAACGTCCCATCGCGTAGGTATTCCAGTATCATGCATTGGAGAATATTAGCTCATACGAAAAAGCCTTGAACATTATATAGAGGGGTCAATTTTTATCGGCGCGATAGGATAGGTAGCAAGTAAGTGTGTAAGTACGTACATATGTACCAACAAACTTAACAGAACGATCGGCCTTGTAAATATTCGATATGTACTTATTGGGAAACTGGTGTGCCGATAAATGTGACATTTCAAATTATATATGCATAATTTGAAATATCCCGATTCTCGCAAAGATATTGTCAGGTCTAAATGTCTGCTAAGCTTTTATGAATCATATTCTTAAAGCCCTTATATGTCTATTAACAGATGTCCGAGCTTTTTGTTAATAACTTCAGCTCGTACTACAAAATATTTACCATTTGTTACTTACGAATTTTCTATTTATTATTAAGAATGTTTTTTATGGGTTGTAAATTATGTAATACCTTGCCATGTACACTCAAAGCTTTCAAATTAATCGTAAAAGAGCAAACGTATTATTTCTTGACCGTTATAGTATTCGTGATTTCTTGTTCTCTGTGTAATATGCTTTATATATTAATTTATTTAGATATTGACGTATTTCTAGCATGTGTATTCTATTGTACTGTTTTTTGGAAATATATTATAATATTGTTATTATTATTTCTTTCACATAATCTTCTGTGGTGTGAGTGCATTTCGTACGTATAATAAACATTTTGGCTGTATTAATTTCATTGTCTTTATTAAAACGAGTAAATGTAATTAGTGTAATGTAATGTAATTAGTAAATTAGTAGATGCATGAGTTGAGTGAAAAGTTTCTCGGTTGTACGCTGAGAAGTGGGTGAATCTATGCAATAATAATAATATAATATTAGCAAAATACATAAATTATGCCTAACGTCCTATTAAATAGTGGACTAATATAACATCATTGTTATCAAGCAGTGTGTACCGTGCCTGTTGTTAGTTGTTGAATAAGTAATATGTGAAGTTATGGTTTGAAAGAAATTACAATTTAATGATTTTAATTATGCTGCCATGCTAACCACAAGCTTTTAAGTAGCTTAACTGTAGTATCAGCGTATTTGCATTGTTAAAGCTTTCATAACAGCCATTACTTAATTCATATTCTAAATTTGAATGCGTAGGTCTATGAGAACATAATGTAGTATACATTGCTTTAAACAATATTGAAGGTAAATTTTAATGGAAACTGTGATTGATTGACTTAATCAAAGAGAGGTAAAATAAAACCCCTTACCACATCAATGTTTGTATTCTATATACGGTTATATACGTTTTTCGATAACTAGGTTGTCACCATCAGCAGATTATTAATCACAGTGTCACTCGCACCTTGATTCGCGGTTTTGATGGAACGAGTGCATGGAATTTTTCTGCATAAGTATTATCGCAAATCCAGACCGATGATGATTAGTTGTTGAAATACGTAAACAGAATACAAACATTGATATGGCAAGGGGTTTTACTTACCTTTTTTTGATTAAACAATATTGTTATTTTACACTCTGTTTGACTTTAAATTGCAAAGAAATTAATAATTTATTTTAAGCAACTCTCGGAATCTATTTATGTTCATTAGTTTAAAATAGTAATTTCACTACTTCGTTATTACGTTGTACTTTAATGTTTTTGTTTCCATTTCATTTGTAATTGAATGGATTACCACCTTTCACTGTTTAAAGAGTTAATGAAAATATCATTTCAGTTATTTCAACGAGTTAACTTACCACTCACTCTCAATTTCTTAAGACGGTAAAGAGAAAACAAAGATAATAAATTCAATTTCACGGTATCCAAGTGGAAAATGTCTCTGTCCATTATCTTCAGTCGTCATAAAAGATGGCTCACATCAAGTGTTCCGAGAACAACATGAAAGGACAATAGACATCGCTAACGGACGCGTCTGGGCTCCCGCAGTATCAACAAGAGTCGTGACGGTGAATTATGACTTCAATTTACCACAATTAGAGAATTATTGAATGAGAATGCGAGGGCGTGTAATGACTTGAAATAAATAGCAAAAGATAAATATAATTTGCTCAATTTACCATACTTTCCTAGAAACTCACGTCCTTAACTTGGAAATTGTTGAATGATGAAAATGTAATGCTTTTTTCTGTAATTAGGAAATATAGCTGCATTTATGGCGTATAATACAGAAAATTTTATTTGTTATTAACCTTAAATTTTACGCCTGTACGAACTTCTAAACTTTATAACTAACTAAATAAGAAAATTTGTCTTTTTATTTACATTTTCTATTTCTAATTTAATACGAAATTTGTTCAAAAACTATGGGCAATATATACACTTTTAAGTTTGCTATTGTAAATATGCATATTACTTCTTATTACTTCTCATCTTTAGGTAGCGGTTCTTTAATAGTCTGTTCAAAATTAAAGTAAATCTTAACCCTGTAACATTACCTGGGGTACAGGTGTATCCCAGACATTTTTTCAATTATTTTTCGACCGATCGCAGCCCAAAATTGTGCTTGCTGCCGATTTCTTATATACACACGTCAGTTTATTTAATACAATCGTTGTAGTGACACGTGCTTTTGTTTGATGTAAAAACCCTGTTTAAGATACAGGTGTATCCTGGGTAGTCTTAGTGATAAGTTCATATTTTTATCTAATCAGGTAAGATTATGTTTATTCATTATTATATTAAATTTAATAAAGTTAAGTTATTTTTACGGCCCAGCATGGCATATAGCTCTTCTAGATCATTTATCCAAAAAAACTTGAAAAGTCTAAAAACCAGCATGGCATATAGCTCTTCTAGATCATTTACCCAAAAAAATTTGAAAAGTCTTAAAATTTGTCTAATTTAGAAGCACACGACAAATCAAATGTTTCAGAAGAAGATATAGTATAATAATAGAAAATTTTAAAAATTATTTAGAAGACAAGTTTGACGACGGGAAGATTTTATTTTGCCCCTAATCTGTTTTCAAGAAAAATTAAAAATAAAATGTCGAAGTTGAAGCAAAGCTGTTTGGTAAAATATAAAAACTAAGAACAAGAAATACCAGTGCAAAACAATTAAGGACAACATGTAAATGATAGTAACGTCAATAAGGACAACATATAAATATTTACAAATTGAAGATTAAATTTCGTGGAAAAAACGGTTTCAAGTGGACTGATAAACCAGAAGAAAAGTCATTTCGAACTATTAGTCAAAATTTTATTATACATCTTCCCGCAAATAAAGGATCTACTTGTGATGTATCTGGTCTTTGTTGTTCCCGGGAGGTATTTTAGACTCTATAGTTACATTCACAAGTAACGATATTTTGGTTCAACGAAAGAAATATGCAAGTGATCGCTTCAATGATGACAATGTTGCAAATTAATTTAATCAAAATTAAAGTTTTGTGTAGTCTATTCTACTATGTTGGTGTAATGAACATGAATGCTGTTACTACAGAAACACTTTTCAGAGATACAGGAATCTCTTTTTTCGATTCACCATGAGTGAGGCTCGATTCAGTGTTTTCAATAAATTGTTTTCGTTTTAGTTATAGGGACACTAGGACAGAACGACGAAAAAATGATCGTTTTGTACATAATCGTGACCTGTTTGGTGCTATTATTTCTAAATACTCTGAACTTTATACGCCATCTGAATATTATAGTTTAAATGAACAATTAGTAAGTTTCAGGGCACTGTATCCATTCTAAATGTATATATCTTCAAAGCCAGATAATATGGTGTGAAAATTGTTACATTTTATTACTTTTTAATGCTGTGTGTTGATAAAGGCTCAACTTTCGAGAGAGTTTGTTGCTGAATATTATTCATTGAATCTTACTAAACCAATTCGTTGTACTAACCGCAATGTTAACATGTTCACATCAACTTATACTGTTAGAAAGCTTCAAGACCATCATTTTGTAACCATTGTCGGAACTGCAAGGAAAGATAAAACTGAAATGCCATAGGTGTTTGTTCGAGTTAAAGGAGGAAGAAGAATTCGATTGTTTGTTTTCTGCGATTTTAGTACTTTACTTTCTTATTATCTGACAAGGTCAAAACTAAAGAAGGTTGTTCTTCTGTTGTCTACGATGCACCCCTAAGGTGATAAACTAAATTCGACATATCTTTCAGAAGCCGTTAGTTTTTATAATAATTTATATTTGCCAAAAAAATACATTCGGTTGCATTTAAATTATGCTGCGTATGTTTAATTTAATTGCATACATTCATTAGAACATAGAAAATGCTAAACATTGTAAAAATTACATTACATTGTAGTGTAAACTAACCTGGTTTAAATGGGTTACTATGTTCATATGTATAATATCAAAAGTGAGCGTATTTATGGTTTTAATTTTTATAATCTTATATCTACATGTAGACGCACATTTGGCATATATCTTTAATATTTCGTTAGCAAACATAACATTTTTATTTCTATCGTAAACATTAAAAACGTGTATATTATAAACATGCCACTAACCGTAAGGTTCAGGTATTTCAACGGAATTTATGTGTTTTGCTGGAAATAATGTTGTATGTGTGCGGTGTAAAATGGGTCGAATTTTCCTTCAAAAGCAGGTGACGAAAATGTATTTGTTTTAAAAATATTTTTTTCTTTAGTGACTCGAAATTAAATGTAGATATTTCTTCATAGCAGTGTCACAATAATATTTAACATCATATGATATACATACATATTTAGTTGGTAGACATTAAAAAAAAATTAGGAAATACAAAGCTTTTTAATTCATATAGAATTATACATATAAAGCCAAAATCGTTTAGTATGACTAGTTTAGCTGACATTTTAAACATTCGAATATTTTTATCGATTTTTTAGTTAACAAAATTACTCTCACTTCTTTATTTATTTTTTATTGGTAAAGCCATTTTTAGCTTTAGGGATAAAAATTTACTTACAATTTAACATGTTATATTAGAACGCTTCATTCCACTACAGCGGCGTTGTAACGACCATCATCTATTAAAATATTCAAGAAGGTAAGTACAATAAAAATGTATCAATCCTCTTCGTTTCACAACCTGTTTCTCTAATAATAGACTCTTCTTCTGAAGTTCGTTATTTATTTGTTGTTACAATTAATGTTATAACTTTGTTCGGAATCTATTGTTTTTTTTTCATGGCGAGTAAGAACTGAATATATGTACTTTCTCATAGCTCGGATATACCAGTATAAGTACTGGTGTACTTAGCGTATATTCATAAATATTTTTAGATAACATAAAGCTGACAAAATACAGGAAATATAGTTTTGAATAGATATTGAAATATACATATTAAGAGGGTAGTTTTTTAAATTTTTTAAATACAAAATAATTTTTATTTTTCAATACATTCTTCTAAAAGAGCAATACATTTATTCCAACGGTGCTCCAATGCCCTTAAGCCATCTCTAAAATGCGATTCCGGAGGGCTTGCAAAATACTAATTTACGAAGATGATAAGCTGGTCGTTAGATGAAAATTTCTTTCCACCTAGTGCCGTTTTCAATTTTGGAAAAAGGTGGAAGTGGGAAGGGGCTAGATCCCGCGAATAAGGCGCATGTGGTACTAATTGGAAATGCAACTCGTTGATTTTGGACATCGCAACTGTGTTGGTATGCGAGGGAGCGTTGTCTTGGTGAAACAGAATCTTTTCTTTGCCATTCCTGACCGTTTAGCACGAATCTCAACATTTAATTTTTGTAGAAGTTCTGCATAATAGTGTCCGTTTATTGTGGCACCTTTCTGAAGGTAATCAACGGGCAAAATGCCCTTTGAATCCCAAAAAGTTAATGCCATCACCTTGTTTGCCGATAAAGTGGTTTTCGCTTTCTTCGGAGATGCAGAACCACATTCTAACCATTGTTTCGACTGTTGTTTAGTTTCGGGTGTACTCTAGTGTATCCAAGTTTCATCGCAAGTAACAAATCACCTACAAAAATCAACCGGGTTCCGCTTATAAAAGTCCAAACACTTCATTGGAAATGTAATCGCGGCACCCATCTTGCCGAAATCTTGGAAAGGCCCAATTCTTTCGTTAAAATGTGGTGTATGCGTTCTGTTGAAATCTTTACCATTTCTGCTATCTCTCTCACTTTGAGTCGTCAATCTTGCCTAATAATATTATGGATTTTTATAATCATTTCCTTAGAAGTCACGATTTTGGGTGCTCCAGAGAGCGCTTCATCAACACAGCTTGTTCTACCACGTTTAAATTCATTTACCCATCTACTTATTGTGGCGGATGATGGGGCAGATTCACCTAATGTTTCCCGTAACTCATCTTTTATTTAGGTAGCTTTCATACCCTTAATTACGAAGTATTTAACCATCGCACGATACTCTTATTCCATTTTAACAAAAGGACGTGTTGCTTCTTTTTCAATCAGCTGTCTAAAATAAGATTTATCTAAATATCGGAATGTAAACATATAAGTAGGCAACCTAAATTACAGTGCATTTGTTTTACCAATTAGAGCGCCACCTGTGTCATTCTCACAACTTGTCAAACTATCCGCGTATGTTCGGCGATATATATATATATATATATATATATATATATATATATATATATATATATTGTTATGATGTAAAATGAATATGAGGAGAATTAATCAATAATATGTATTATAGGAAAATTATTTAAGCAACATACCATACATAGAGCATTAATTGGGTTAAAACGACTACTTTGTTTAGTAATTGCTGTTCCCATAATATTAATCATAAAGCTAGAGTACTTACTGTGAGTTTCTAAATAGTTCTGTATTATTAGTATTAAAAGTACATAATTCTACTTAAATAAAAATGTCCTGAATTGATTTATATTAATTATTGTTCGGTATATACATATGTATATTAGTATGGTATATATTTGTAATGATATTGTTATCAATTAGAATTAAACTAAATTGTTAAAAGAGAATCTAAGAAAAATTAATTCAAATAAACTACAGGTAAAATCAGCTTGAAATTATAAAAGAATGGGCCATTGAAAAATAGCATAGGTTTACCGTAGGAAGATGGAGGAGTTTTGATTATACGTTAAAGTGATTTTAAAAGGCATTAAAAGAAGGACAAATAAATAGAAACAATTTTAGTTTATATTAAGAATAGAGCTGGATAAGCAACAAACATGGGAACGTCATAGGAATAAGGAATTTGCACAGAATAATTTAAAGAATGAGTATTTTGTAAAACCCACATCTGCTGTTTGAATATGAATAACCAGGTGTATATTTTCAAAGTTTTCATTGCTTATAATACTATTTATTTATAGAAAATTGTAATTGAAAAATTCATTTCATAGTAGAATTTAGATATTTATTATAAGATAAAATAAAGGAGTTAATTTATGAAAATGGAAGTATAAAGTAATTAAAATGTGTAGATTAACAAAATTTCAGTTATATTGTTATTTAAAAAGGAATTCAAACATCTTTAGTAATAATGAAAAAAAATAATCGAATTGCAGATGTTTTTCCTAAAGGTATCTCATAGCAATAATAGAAATGGGACTTCTTTTGTTTTACAAATATATATACCAAAATAGGGACGAAACTGGAGCTTCTTGTTAATTCAGTTGTAGAGATAAGAGTATTACTTCGCTATAATAAAAGCAATTGAACAGTTTTAATCAACAGTGAGCAAATTTTGTGGTCGAGTGTATTGACATTAATCTTACCTCAATTATTTAACAAAGAATTCAATCTAGTGCCATTAAAAGACAAAATTAATAATTAAATATAATGGTATAAACTATATTGGTGTAGTGATTTAAAAAAATAAATAACGGTATCTAAAAAAATAAACTACGAATGAACTATCTATCAACAAGTGGTATTACCATGGAATCACAACGATAAAGGGGACAAATGATAACTACAGAACGCAACTCGGAAGAAGGACAAGAAAGGGAAATGATATGAGAAGAATAGAAGACAAACAAAGAAAGATGATATTGTATGTAGTTTGTTTTCATTTGTGCATTCATTTAACAATAAGAAAACATATTTAATTTTGATCACATAAAAAATATATAAGGCTATAAATTAATGAGTTAAATAAAAACAATGAGATTGGAAATAAATAAAATTTCATTAGGGAATGAATAATGAATGCATTCTATAGTAATAAAGTTAAGTTTTTTTTATGTTATTGATGGTTGCATAAATAGAAATAAATAAGAAATTTTAAAATTATAAGTATGAATTTTAAAACTTAGTATATGTACATATATGTATTTATTAATTGAAGTTTAATATATTTTTATATTTCATCTACGAAATTTTTTATTTAAAGTAGATAGTAATATTTTGTTTAAAATATTGAGATAATAATAGAAGTCACATAGTAGAGATTTCAAATTAGCAAGTAGAATTATGAAATTAATATTATTAAAGTGAATATATTTTGAAAAAAAGTATATAATTTATTAAAGTAAACAGATATTAAGCTATCTATACACAGAATAATAAGTTACAAGTGCATATTAAAAATACAAATTAAAAAATAATTAAAGATTTGTTTTTCATTCAGAATACGTGTACGAAAATCCTTGTCAGCCTACTTTAGAGTTAAATCGAATACTTCACCCTAGAGACAGACTCATTGTTTATCTAATGAAATATTGAACTAGCAAAAAGAACGAAATAATTTATAATAGCAAAAGCAAAATTTTCAAATATACAGTAAGTATAAAATTAATTTATCTCACAATATAATATGTATTATGATATAAAATATAAATCATAATTGTACACATCATTAAAAACAATATAAAAACGTACATAATTTAAAACATAATAGTATTTTTATATTCATTATGTGTATACTCCTGATATTTTCACGGTCGCCAAATCGTTGGCTTTTCGGGCATCGTACCGTGTGTCTTGCCTGTCCTTAGAAGGACTGTACTGGCGACGCTTCAGTGAAATACCACTTATCTTATTCTCTTCGTTCTCTTTCAGTGTTGACAATCCGTCTGTTTCAAGTCCAACGAGAACCAAGAGAAAAAGATGAGTGAAATCTCATTGAAGTGTCGCTACTACAGTCCTAAGACTAACAACATACAAGGTACAATACCCGGGAAACCAACGATTCATATATATACTATATATGCGATATGACAACAAACTGTCTGTTATTCAACAAGACAGAAATGGTACTTTTCACTGGGAGAGAAAAATAAGTACACTGAACGCACCCAAATTAATATGACGTTTCAGTCCAGAAGTAAAATATTTGGGATCTATTCTTGACAAGAGACTTACGTGGAACTTTCATATAAAAACAGAATTAACAAAGCAGGTCTTTTATTGATTGTGCCGCAGGATACTGGGGAAGACCTGGGATCCTTCTTCACAGATTATGATATAAAGTAAAGTGGCTAAACAACAGAAACACAGTGACAGAAAGCTAGCAAAGGTGCCTGTCTTTATATAACTGTTGTAATTGAAGGCAGCTATGGAGGTGATTCTCCGACTGTCGATACGGGTTATTTTTATTTTAAAAACGGCGTTGGCATTTACAGTTCGGTTACTTGCCAATTACATCAATAAAAATGCAGGATAAGTTAGAGCGAGGGCGATGTTTCGGTGAAGACGCCTGCGTAAGGCATCTCTTTCATAGCACTATAAGCTACAATATTCCATTCACGGTTACCCATGATTAACCCTATGCTGTTAACATTTTACCTTCGGAAACCAACTCAAATAAGCAGAATCTGCACCTGTACGTGCACGTCTTCAAAACAAATAATTGTGTAGGAGCTGATTTATACTCTATAGAGGTCTAATTTAAAGAAATTTTGTCATTTGGGAATGGCCTAACTGTCTTTCAGACAGGGATACTTGTACTAACCCTGACTGGCCAAAAGATAACTAATCTTGTTGTAAAAGCCAAAAGTAGAACAATATACAGCAGTAGCAAGCAGGAGGTGAGAGCCTTCAGTAAGCCTGTTAGCACGTCAAGGCTGTTATTAAATTTACATTATTATTTTATGAACGCGGATTTATGCAACGACGTTACAATCTAATAGATTAGGGGACATGACAACAACTTTGGCAATGACATGACGCACAGTTTGCTGAAGAAGGGTGTACTATATAAACTTGAACCGATTTGAAACTTACTGTAACTGTCATATTGAAACAAATTAAATCTATCTCTCATCAAAAATTCATTAAAAATGTACTACGAGCATAATTTTAAACCACCCAAATACAAGTTCTACAACCGGAGGTTAAAAAGAAGCGATTTACGTTTAACAACGGGTTTTCTAACATTTACAACTATGGAAACATCTGCATCGCGTGAGATACCCTGCATCTTTATCCAGAGGGCATGAACAGGAGGAAGGGATGATTGAGCATTGCCAATGCGATTGCACATTGTTATCATCCATAAGAAAGTGTAAGCTGAGAGAAATAGAATTTGAACTAGCTGCGCTATCCGAAGTGCCTCTTAAGGACCTTCTCGTATACGTCAAAAAATTGTCTAGATGGTGCATTAAGGGGTATCCATTACCTACAATAGGCAAACTGTGGCCTAAATGCAGAAACCTTCAGGCCATCCTCTGAATATCTGAAAAGTATGATGACTGGAACAACGAGAGAGGCATACTTTTTGCATTTTCCAGTACACACACGCTTATTTTGACCCCGTCCCAAATTTCATGAAGTTCACTGTAAGTAGCAATTTAATAAGTTTTGTGATATTTTTGTCCAATTTTGTAGTCATCAATAAATTCCTCGGAATTTCGAAAGGCACAATTTCCATCACATTTAATTTGACCTATTACGGTCCTGTCGAGTTTCTAACGCCATCTGCCTTCGTTTTGTAATTAATTAGTTAAAATTAACTTAAGTTATTCTTATATTTTCTTTGCAATGTTGCCATCTCGTTAGTAATATTGTAAGTTTGAATTCTTACCCGGCTAAGGTAATGATGGTTTCCTCCGTCGTTAATATTTTCTTAATTATGAAATTCCATGTCGATGTTACTTGTTTACTAGCTTGGGCTACTTTTTCGTTGAATTTTAAAAATCATTTGTCTTTTTTAAAAGTATACATGCGACTGGAAATTAGGAAGCATCATTATGTGTCTGGTTCCTGGGTTTTTGGTTAAGTTAAAGGAGCATTCGATACGTTCGAATAAGTTGTCGTAGTGTGAACCCGCGTGCGCAACCGTCCTTATTCTCGGCGAGACTTTAGGCTAAGCGCAGGGAAAACATTTCTCCTTTCGACAATTGTCAGATCTCGCTGAACCTAAATTTAACTTTGTCAAGTTTGGATTAGCCTGCTTATGAAATCCATCTAACAGTTGAAATTTTTGGTGTCTTTTTGTCCTCAATAATTGAGTGAGTCTGGTAAAAGCTGGGAACATCCCGCCAAGCTCTGTTGGTTTGAAAAGCTATACCTCTTGTATTAGGGACATTATTGCCCTGCGAATATCTACTAGCCTAAATTGAGACCCTTCCCAACAATTGTAATCGCCACAAGCTATTGGCAACTTGTACACTTTTCGGCAGTAAAGAATTTTAAGTGTTAATTACAATCAGCATATTTTAATAGTTATAAGTTGTTATTCTTATCAGCGATTCAAGGGTAATGAAAGTTAACGTATCATATTGTAAATGTATTTAGTTGATTAGTAAGATGAGAATAATTAGCAGTAGATCGTTTATTACTCATTATATTTAGTGAATGGGCCTTCAGCCAATAAAGTTAATGTCTAGTTAGATGTATACGTATCCAGTACAACACATTGTTTATCAATTAAGAAGTTACTATTTTAGATCTTTCGAAATTAATTAGCTCAGAATTATTAGGAATCTACTTACTAGAATAACCCTAGGTATTTTGTTACTGATTGTTTTTCTGGTAAATATTATATATATGGGAAAAAGTTCGTGGCGTTTTTATATATTGGTTATAAAGAACAACAAGTCACAGCGACACCACCGAGGGCTCGTTTTTTATGACCTTCCGAACGTTAGTTTGAGCGTAGAAACATTGTAATCGGTGCAGTGGTTGGAAAGTTATTCGCACTTGAAAATGGAGAAGAATAATGAGAAATTTCGCTATATTCTGCAATATTATTATGATAAGGGGACGAACGCTAGGCTTGTGATAAAATTTGTGCTGTGTACGGTGAAGGTACTTTATCGAAATCTGTTGCGCGGAAATGGTTCGCTCGCTTTCGTTCTGGAAATTTCAATGTGAAAGATGAGTCACGCTGCGGTCGTCCAATCACTGAAAAATCTGATGAAATTCTTGAAAAAGTCCAACAAGATAAGCATATCAGCAGTGTCGATATTGGCATGGAGCTAGGCATTGACCACAAAACTGTTTTGAACCATTTACACAAAGCTGGTTACAAAAAAAAGCTTGATGTATGGGTTCCTCATGAGTTGAGCGTGAAAAACATGATTGACCGAATTAACATCTGCGATGCGCTGCTGAAACGGAATGAAATCGAGCCGTTTCTGAAACGTTTAATAACCGGAGATGAAAAATGGATTACGTACGATAATCGGAAGCGTAAAAGATCGTGGATAAAGGATGGTGAGCCGTCACAAGCGTTCGCTAAGCCAACATTGACGCCAAAAAAAGTGATGCTGTGTGTATGGTGGGACTGGAGGGGAATCGTCCACTACGAGCTACTTCCAACTGGTCAGACGATTGATTCTCAACTCTACTGTGCACAACTAGAGAGATTACGCCAGGCGATTGAAAGAAAACGGCCCGAATTGATTAATAGGAAAGGTGTTGTCTTCCATCATGACAACGCCCGACCACACACTTCTTTGATGACCCGTCAAAAATTGAGAGAGTTTGGTTGGGAAGTTTTGATGCACCCACCTTACAGTCCGGATATAGCACCCTCTGACTATCATCTGTTTCGATCTCTGCAGAACTCTCTCAATGGAATTAAGTTGGTTTCAAAAGAAGCCTGTGAAAACTACTTGATTCAGTTTTTCGACCAGAAACCACAGAAGTTTTTCACCGATGGGATCATGGATCTACCAAAAAAATGGCGAAACATTGTCGATAATAATGGAGCATATTCGGTTTAAATGAATTCGTCCACGCGCCATGCGGGGACCAGTTGAATTTTACTGAAAAAACGCCACGAACTTTTCCCAGACCCAATATATATACATATATGTGTATTATACATTAGCTTTTAACAATCAGCAGGCATATATGCAACTCAGTTTTAATTCTGAGATCAGTATCACTCTTTTAAACGTGGCAATTATCTAGAATTTATTCAAATAATTTTGTTGTCTTAGTGTTACCATAATTGTTCTTTCCTTTCTTATATTAACTATTTGTCCAAATATTTCATTAGTATCTCTAAAATCTCGTATACCAGAGTTGATCATTTCATCCTGGGGTACTTGAAAGTAATCGTTCGGCTTCTCTTGTTAATAAATGAGTTCACTATTAACAAGTGATTACGAGTTTTCTTCCCATTCCAACGTAGTGTTTTATTTCATTTTTGCATTGTCCAACTTTTGTTATTTTGCCATTAGTACGTATTAGAAATCCACGTGCCTCAGCATTGGCAGGAATACTTCTAGGGATTAAATGCTGTGGCGTCACTTAAGAACTTTCACACAGAAATTAGATGTGTAGTGGTGTAAACAAAATGGGACAAGGAAAGAAAGACGAAAGATGACCAACCAAGAGGCAATCACCATAAAAATCAAGAGAAAACTCCTGTTTCGGATTGGCTCGCTAACAACACATTAGTAAAAAAATAGCATGCTAAAAATGTCTATAAGAGAAGAAAAGAAGTGCCCAGAAAAAAACGAAATGAGAAATGTAATATGTAGGAAGTAGGAAGTAGGAGAGTAAAGATATTAGATAAAACGAAACGACTAGACGGAGACCGTAAGGAATTAAATAAATGAATTTATGAATGAAAAAGAGCACATTTGCACTCGAGAAAGTACGAAAAGTTTTTAACAAACAAGAAGTATTATGATAATATTGTGAGATATACGCTATTGTCAACATACTTATTAAATATGGGTGGTATAAATAAATCGGAAATAAAATAACTAAGATTCCAAATGTTACCATTATTAGAGTGTGGAAATTCGGTCGACGCTTCATTAAGCGTGGCTGGGAACTTAGAAGTGATTTCATCGCTGATATGTATGTCTCTTCGTTAGAAGATGTTTACTTGCATTACAGTTCGTTGTATAAAATTATGTCGTGGCTACGTAGGTCGAAAAAGCTGCCGTTACCTGATACAGAATATAAGTTTATTTGTAAATTTCTGGGTTTAATATACGATGGTGTAAAAATGAAATGCTTAGTTAAAAATCGCATAAAATATAGCATAGCAATATCTATGCCATTTATGTTTAACACTGATAGTGTGCGATCTATCGTTTCGTTTATTAGATAACGAATCATTTTACTCATTCTTTAATAAACACGCGAACTGTAAATAACCTACTTCTAGAACGTTACGAAATTTTGAATAGGAATGTAGTGCCGAAATAATTTCGAGTGTTAAATATATTGGAAAAATTTGAATTTTCCATCTTTTAATATTTGTGACTGATGGTGTCGCAATTATGCATTTTAAAGGCTGCTCTCTTAAAGATAATTGTGGTAGCTTTATATCTTGTGGCAGAAACGATTTGATGCTCTCCCAAGTCCATGGGCTATGTCCCAATATCCCCAAACCTCCACAGCTGATTCCTATATACTGGGAAGTATGGTTAAAGGCAACTTTTTCTTATTTTCTGCATTTTCAAAAAATTAGGTTTCGAGCTTTACAATTTAACACTAAAGAAGCAACTGCTATAAGGGAAATCAAAGGAAATTCCAAGATGCTGAAGTCGAAGCAAATTTACAAATAATTTATAACAATTACAAAGGAGTACTTGAAACAATTGATAAATTACAAAACCCTGCGTTGACATTAGTAGCTTTAATGCAAATGACACTGTACAAACACAGATAGCAAGTAGGTGTGTCTGTACAGTGTCGTGTAATTTATCGAAACAACTGTGAAACCATATCTGATGTTTCAAGTATTTAATTGATCTAATCCAGTTTCTGATTACATCGAAAACGCTGCTGCAAAGGATGTTTCTCATTTCATAAATTATATACAATTGCTCATTTTATTTTATTTTGTTTACCCATTGTCATTGGAACGCCCATGGTGCGTCGACAATATTCCTCACTCTAACGACTATGCATATTTGGTTATTGGCAATAATTTTTCTGATAATTACATCTCTATTGGACATCAGTATTTATCAGAAGTAAGACTAGTAATAAAATATTTTCTGTACTGAAAATGTATTTGATGCAAATATACTGTCTATAACAGGAAATGAGCAACTGTCAGAATAAAAAAATCTCTCTCTATATTAATACTAAAATATAAACATTCTGCTATAATTAAAATTATACTTAGTAATAATCTACTTAAAAAAATTTGTATCTGATTAATATTTTACAGCAAATGTTCCAGTAAAGGTTGTAACATTACAGTTTAACTTTCCCATACAATTTAAACGACATTTTTGAGTGCTTAAATCTTCAATCATCGTTTGGTTTGTACTTGTATTTGCAGTGTTCTACATATAGTCACGTTACTTATTTCTGTCTTTCGTGAACATTAATTATTCATTTGTCTGCTATTTACTAACTACACGATGCTTGTTTTGCTTATTCAAACATTACTAATTTATTTAAATTGTATGTACATAATTCGCAAATAATTTAATACATGAGACCTAAACTGCGCACAATATTAATCAGATTTTCTAAAGTTCACCGATGGAAATAATACATTAGGAAAAGCACGCTTATGCCATAGTAATGTAAGCATTCGAATATCTGATACGGCTACTTAGATTTTAATAAAATTTTCCAATTCAAAGTAAATGCAAGTAGAGTATTCATATCTATATTCCGATAAGGTTTAACATTCTTTTATTCAAAGCGACAGACATATTTAATTAAATTTAATTTATTGATATCAAAAAAAGTGAACACAAAAATATAAACAGAAACAAAATCTGTTGCAAAATTTTCGAAATAATGATCATTCACTTCAAGACAGAGCGCAAGCTTGTGAACAATTTCTTGAATTTCAGTTATTCTCTACTGTAACACGTCCAGATTATGCGCTTGTCTAATATAAGCGATAGATTTCAAATGACCTCATAGGAAAAAATCTACGGGATTAAAAATGGAGAGCAGGCCATTTAATGAATCTTTTACGCCCAATCCCAATTTGGGAATGTTTCGTTCCAACATTATATGTATAGTGAGGGAGAGCTTCGTCTTGTTGGAACCACGAACTTACAGGTAATTCTCCTTCTTCCTTAATACTAGGAGCAACTTGATTATATAAAATATTTTAATATCTCTCTCCAAGCCATGAACGAAAAATGGACCATTATCAGAATTTTTGAAAATAGCTACCTAAACGTTTGATTTCTCTTGATGTTGTATAAGCGCTTCCTGCATTCAATAATCTACTGACCGATATCGACAATTACGTCAATTAACGATAGCATTCAAATAAAACGCCGCGTCGTTCGAAAACAGAAAAATGTATGTAAAATATTAGTTATTATTGTAGATCTCCATCACTCTTTCGGAAAATTGACATCGACGAATGATACTTTTAATTTCGTTGCCTACTAAACATAAACATGATTTTAAAATATCAATTTTATGTAAGTATTAAACCTAATGACGGTTAAAACCTTAAGTTGCTCTCAAAAACGTACGGGATATTTCATTTCAAATAAATATGCTTATCAAATCCCTTATTTGCATTTACATAAACGTGGAACATGGTAATAATAATAGGAACTCTTTAGTGTTTTCCAATTTATCAAATTTCAATACATTTTCCGGTAATTGTTCACCATACTAATTAATTTTCAATTCAATATCAGGAAACACCGCACTCACTTGTTTACAGTCTTCATTTTCATATCTACGCAATTTTTGTTCACATGTCAAAAAAGTTAAACCCCTCTTTACATAAATATTTCTGATGTTCGGATTGAGATCTCTGAGATGAAAGTAATCGAAGCAAATTATTAATCCAGCAGTAGTGTAAATTTCCATCTTCCGTGCTAATAAGTAGTAAATTAATATGGACCATTCCTCTCCATTTTGTAAACCCACTATACTAACCATTAAAGTATCCCTCAATGCCGTGCACATTGATGGACATATGATATTATTTTTCCTTCGAATATAATAATGTCTTTCAAAAGGAGAGGGAAAGTTAGACCAGCGAAATCAGCTACAGATCATAATGTGGATATGAAGTAATCCTTTGTGGGACTCCTACTGGACCAGTTAATGCTGAAGTAATAGCCCAAGCAACACATACGTTGTCAGACATTTTTGACTGCCTTCCTTTTCTTAATTGATGCTAGTAAATCTATATAACTGGTACATCATTGGATTATACTTGTTGATATTCATTTTTAAATACAGACATTGCTCATCGTCGATCCTAAAGCATATATGAGAAGTAAATTAATAATCGAATAAAACATTAACATTAATCCCAATTTAGCTGAATTCTCTTGAAATTCATTCATTTTATTCTTAATTTCATCAATATATTCACCAAATAGTATATATAAATCACTTCCATGAGTTATGATTTTATTAAGAGTGTTGAATGATTTTTATTTCCACACTTGCTTAATAAATGATGTATTGCATACAGTTCTAAATTCGCTTTCAAAGAATTGATCGCATGTAAAACACCATCTATCAATGTTATCACTTTTCCTCTGATAATCGTAAATTCTTCTACATCTACATCAATATATATGTATATACAGATAGACGGGTCAGATATTTGATAACTTAACATACTATCCTATCTCAAAATGGGCCAAAGTTTGTTTTTACACCATCATCAACTATAACGGATACTTTACTTCGATACAAATTACAAATGCATTACATATTTCACATTTCGATAAATCTAAATTATTACTTGTATTATCTATTTTTATTCCCTTTCCTTTGCATGAAGTCAACACGTTTTGATTTCTATTATCACCACGAGTATTACTACAATATTCACATTCGACCATTTTGATTGCACTCAATGAATATATCCTAACTTGAAACTATGCTGCGAAAACACAAAGTTGAACTGTTACTCAAATGAAACAAGCTTCTCCTTATAAACCTCTTTACATCAAAGGTTTGCTACTGGCATGGAGCAGACATCTTCATCCAAATCTCCCATCTCTTCTCATCAAAAGTAATATCAAACGTGCCCAGCCGAATTTCTACTGGCATGGAACAAGTATCTTGTTTCAAACGTCCCACTGAAGATTAAATGAGTAAATAATCTCTAAATTGAAACATAATGTTTTTTCTAAATAATAATTACTTCAACATTATTTACGTATATACATTTAATAAATTAATGCTACTCCAAATCATTAACATAATCTTCTGTTGTTAATATAATTGTTTCGGTACCGAAGTCAACACCATTTTAAACATTCTCTTTATTCTCTTCTTCAATAATTTCTACTATATCGTCATTATTTTCTTCTTCATATTCCGTATTATAACCCATATGACACATAACATACTAACTTCCAGAACATTATCATCATCATCACTAGCCTCTATTCCAATCATTTCTAAAGCGTAAATTCTAATAATTCAAATTTGTTCTTTTCTTAATACGACAACCATTTTCACTTGCGTCATTAGCTGTTATGGATATAAATCAAGCATCAGTTTATAAACCTCTTATCGAAAAGCGACATTACCTTGACCTTGATATTGAAATGACCTTAACATTGGAATGACATCTACATAAAAATGATCTTGAATTTGGGATGTCCTTGACATTGAAATGACCTCGAATTCGAAATTGAAATTACTTTGACATTAAAATAACCTTGGCATCGAAATGACCTTGACGTTGAAATTTCATTTAAATAACCTTGACATTTTAACGAACGTAACATTGAAATGATATTGACATTGAAACGACTTTAATCTCGAAATGTCCTTGATATTTAAATGGCCTTGACCTTAGGATTACCGGGACTTTGAAATGTACTTGACAATGAAACCTCAGACTCGATTTTAGAACCTCCTCATTGACCTTGACGGTTCTGACATGTATTTTGGTCAAGGTCAATGAAGAAGTTCGAGAATCTCCTGAGTCTCTCTACTTGTGTTGAAACTTGTCCAAACAAGTTAAAATATAATAATGTGTGCAGATACTTGTTCATATATATCTTGAAACAAAAAATGATGTTAAAATCTTTTCTTTGATTTAGCATTTATTTACAAATTAACTTCGACAACAGCGTTTATTGATCGAATAAACTATTAGTAAAATAGGAATGATTTTTCACATATCAGTAATAACTTGAGTAAACCGTCTCAAGGCGTTTCGAAAAAATTTTATTAAAATTTTCAAAATGTGCAAAGAAATCAATTCTAAATAATCATAAAAATAGCACTTAATGAACTTTTATTATACGTCAAACTAGATATTGACAAAATGCTTGAATTCGTTTAACTCTTTGTTGTTTTGCAAATTTTTTGACTGTAGTCAGAACCAAAAATTTAGCATAAAAATAAACACTTTCATCTTGACATATAGTTGGGGTTTATTATGCTTGAATTTTCTACATACATTTCAAGCTTTCTACTTTTTTAATTTTATTTTTTTTGTGTGCCATCATTGATATGATCTGTTTATAAAATAGCTTTATGTTTACTTTATGTTTGCTTAAATTAACTTAGCCAAAGCCAATCAACTTAATCTAAAGAAATTCCTTGTATAAAACATTTCTCTATATGTCATTCTGTATAACGTGCGTTTGTGTTTTCATTATCCTTTCATTAAATAAACCTGCTTAATAAATTCAAAAGCTCGAACCTGTTAAGCGTTTTGTCACCTCGCCATAATTCGTGATCTTAATTTCTAATTTGTTACAAATACTTTTTATTAGGATTATTGCAATGTTGCGGTTCACACGAAAAGAAGGAATACTTCATTTAAGTCCTATTGCATAATTTTAATGTTTCAATTTACGAGTATTTCAGCGATCTATAAACGAATGTATTATGTTCACAGAGGTTTCATAATTATTTTAGAGATAAGTTGTTCGTTCTGCAATTTTAGCTGTTACTTTCTGTCTATAATTAGATTAGAATTCCTGAGGGGACAATGTAGTCTATTTGACTGCGACCTTTCCAGGTGTATTGTGATCTTTGTATCTCGTTGTGATACTTTCCCATTCTTTTAGCTAGACATTGCAGCTTTGAGAGCGATCCTTTTTATTCAGATTTCGGCTTTAGGTTATTTACCTCTTATCTGCAGAAATCACATTCCTGCCAAATCCATGCACTGATGACATAATATGCGATTTCCTCTTTCACTTGGCAAAACCTCGTGTGGTCTTTTGTCAAGTTTATAATATTTACATATAGCTTACAACGTCCTGATAGTAAATCTACTATCATCTTAGTAGAGCTAAGGAACTGGTTCGCCTGTCTTTGGCCTGGGGAATTCTTTTATTGCAGATAATTATCTTATACACAATTCCCTAGATTTTTAAGATTTGAATAATCACTAAAGACTTTTCCATGTTCATATGTTAGTCTGTGCTCCAAGTATGTTCTATGTTGAACTTTGGTCCAACTGTCTATTCGCTTCTGGATAGCGTAAAACAATTTTCTTTCTGACACTTTGGTTTTTATCTTCAGCTATGTTACAGATAAAATACAATATTTTCAAATTTTATTTCACTAAATTTACAGCTAAGAAAAAATGTTACATTTCGAGGATGGTTTTTAGTGCTCTTAAATTTGATTTAAACTGGCAGCGACGATACGATGTGGTGCGGTTTCGGTGTGATACAAAAAACTAAATTACATTATATCTGATGTTATAATTCAGAGTGATTGCGTGCGGTGAATATTAGGTGCATGCGATATTGGTGATTTCAGTACAATGAAGAAGACGGCGCCGTAGGCTAGGCATGGACAGTCGATGATAGAGTCGATTTCGAATACGTGTGTCTATTATGTATTTCTAAAGAGAGGCGATAAAAAATAAGTTTTTTAGAGAGATATTCAGAAATTTGAAGAAAGTAGGGAGTCGGAAATTAAATAGATTTCAATCAGTGAATATAGAATTGTTATCAAATAAATTATTTTTTAAATAACATGTAATGATACATACTCAGCTATAATGAAACAGATTTTTCAGAAGCGATTTAGAACGGTTACAGCTTATGTTACACATAAATAATATATTATCAGTCACAAAATTGAAATGAACATCGGATTATGACAGAGCAAACTCATTTTCATTTGGTAAAGTTTAAAAGTTCTAATAATATGAGAACTATTATTATTATTATTTCGAGTGTCACAAAAATTTTCATTCACTCTATTCTACGACGTATTTGTCCATTGTAAGGTATAAATTGACAACTAGTTAAATATATTTTGTTAATGGTGTCACGTATTTTTGAAAAATAAGTATTTGATGCGCATGAGTTAATAATAAAACTTAGTCAAATGGCTAAGGAGCATTATACAGTGAAAAGAGAAATAAAAAATTCATAATTTTCGGAACCATTGAAACTCTTTCGAGATTATTGTCACCGTCAGGTAAGGCATTAGATGAGCGTGATCAATAGTGAGTTTAAATCTATGGATAGAGGTGCAATTGAATACTGAAAAGTAAGTGCATTCAGAAAGCATAGTACCATGTAAAAATCTTCGTTGGCGATATTAATAGTTGTAAAGCATGGAAGTGGATCCATGATGTTCTTCTATTTATTCAATAGACTATGAATCGATAAGTATATTGAAATATTTTGAAAGAATATTTGCATAGAGGCATAAAAAATAATGCAGAAATTCCAGCATCATCACCATCTGAAATATACATGTGCATAACTATAGCTGTATAAGAATGTTTACAGTACAACATATGCTCACCGTTTCGCTCACTAGATCTAAATCTGATTGAACTCCTGAGAAAATGTCTCAAGAAAAAATCCGGAATCACATCATAACTATCATAACTAACAAGAACTTATTCAAAAAAGCATTACCGGAAAAACGGAGAAAATATCTCTACCAATTTTACAGAAAATTTAATAGTGACCGAACAAAATATTAAATAGATTTTATTCAATTTTGTGGAACTTATATTAACATGGCACCCGGATTCGATCTTATCGTCGGTAAAAGGCTACAAGAATTATCAAAATATAGCATTAAGTAATTACTTCCATTTACAATGCCATGTTTCATCTTAATTGTTTCCCAAATATTTGGAAAGTTGCCAATATCATAATAATCTTAAAAACTTGACAAAAATTTCGAAACAGCATTGTCCTATAGACCAACAAGTCTTCTACCAATACTGTTAATAGTATTTGCAAAGATTTATGCAAAAGACTAGTGAATATTATACAGGAAAGAAACATTCCTGGATATCAGTTCAAGTTTCGAAATAAACATGGAACTGTAGAACTGTAAACAAGGTAAACGGAGATTTTGAAGCTAAAAGATATTGTTCTGCGGTTTGTTTGGACATTTTTCAAGCCTTTGATAGGGCATTATCGACTAACTGACACTTTTCTATAAAACATAATCATGCACATCTTAGTTTGTTATTTATCTTATTATTATTGATCTTATGTGGCTTTCCTTAAACAAGTATGTTGGAATTAGTGCTGTATTTAATATAAACGGCAGACTTACCAACGACAAGTATGATAACGGTACATATGCCGATGACACGCCAGACCTCCCATCATACAGCATCCTAGCAGCTGCTTCAAGAAATTTCTAGACATACCGAGATAATATCCAAAACCGGCTCAAGAAATAGCGCATTCAGGCTAACGAAATTAAATCTGTACACCCTACTGAGTAACATGTTTTTTAAAACTGTGAGCTCCTTCAAATTAACACTGCAAAATATTTAGGTAGGCTTAGATAGGCGACTTACTTAGCAGATACATAACTTTACAATATGGAAACAGCTACGCATCAAATTGTATCGAATATGCTGCTTATCAGAGGCAAATCACAATTATCAATCAAAATTTTCACCTAGAGCTTTTCCTGGACTGCTCAATCTGTGGAAAATCTCGCTTGATGCTCCAACAATAGTCAGCCATCATATGTACATCCTATCTACTCCGTTGCTGTGCCTCTATGATCTTCAAATCTTGGTGACATTAATATAAGCTGTAGAGAAAAAAGCTGACATGATAGACGAAAGCTAACTAGTTTTGAAATCAACATACCTATTTAACTTTAACGCAGCAGAAAAATCCAACTCAACGGTTATTATGTTAAAAATTCTTCCCCAGTGTAATATTTATTCTATAATATAAAGATATTATAAGGTAAGGAAAGGATCTAAAAATTTATTTATTATTAATTTGCGTCTTCACGTCACTGACATGATGAAAGCTATCAGCAATACATGTATTTGTCCTCCATCGGTTCCTGTCGCTGATTACCCGGAGAATTGTTTAAGCTTAGCCATCAATAATGGCTTCTTCAAAGAAGTACTCAATCAACGGAAATAGGTAATAATGCTGAGTTGTCATAGAATACATAGTATTCTTTACAAACGAAATGACACACAATTAATAAAAACGGTAAACTAAAATAAACAATAATAAAATATATTAAATAGCGCAAGAGCCGAAAGCGTATAACAGGAAAACAGAAGATATAGTGGGAGAACACTAAGCAAAAAATGAAGTACAATCTACGCAAAAATAATAAGAGCACTTTCAATTCAAGATGTTACCCTAACAAAACTAGGAATTAATGTGAAATAATGGGTAGTAACAATTAAAACGGTCTTTGTCGCGATCACGGAAAAAGTGATCATAATTCCAAATACAAATACAAAAGACGAGATAAAAGAAAATTACCAAAACTCGGAATAAAAGACATGGAAAACATACCAATGGGACCAATGGGAATAGAATAAAAGTTATAGTTAAAGATAGAAGAAAATGAAAGATCTCTCATGAATTGACAATATGTCAATGAACATTATTAAGCTATATCAGATAAATAACATACATATGTGTATGAATCATTGACAGACTTCTAAATAGAGTGGTTATATTTGTCTGCATACCAGACATACCGAATATTTACGGTGCCAACCGCTATGCTGTTAAATCTTTGTTGGTTCAAACACACTTAAGCATATACTACATCGGATTCTTTTCTGTCGCGATGATAAAAATTGATCGCTTTACCTATAGATTAATTTAAATTAAAGAAAAGCCACAATTTTAGAATATAGTTAAAAGATTTAGATATTATTTATAGAAATAACGTAATATAGAGAAGTTAGAAGCATCTAATAATAATAATAATAATAAAGTACTAATCACTAAACACAATCTTAATATACTTATATCAGCCCAGAAGGTTCTTTTTCAAAATCCTCATGTTCCTACTTTTAAAACTCAAGCAGCCAAGAAACACATAAGTATTAAGTAAAATGTTTAGGATTAGGAAGGTGCAACATTTCAATTATATAAAATATTTGTGAAAAAGAAAGAAAAAAGTAGCGACACGATGTGATGTTTATGCTTAGTTTCCATTTTATGTACATAGATTAATGGAAAACGAGATTAAAGAAAATTTGATCATAATTTAGTAAATATCAGAATCAAAAATCCAACTACTTTTTTCGTAATAGAGGGTTTTCTAACTATTTTCTCAATGACTATTATTTACCATTTGGTTCTTAAAAACAGTTCCGTTACTTACCAAGCAGTGTTTCATTTATTGACCACTATAGTTTATAATATTTTTGGTGCAATTTAGAAAGTGTTAGTAGCATGAAAATATATGTTGCTTGCGACGGTTAGAATTGTAGTCTATTACATATTTAACTATATTTTACATACTTCAACATATTTTTTAATTAACGAAATCGCAATTGCTTGAATTAAGTGCATTTCAGTCATTGTATGTAGTTTGGTATCTGGTCCACATTACACTGCGTGGCGACACTGTTACTCGTATTATGTTTTATATTGTATTTGTGATGCCAACGCATTTTCCGTTCTAGATAGAAAAAGTAACAAATATTAAAGTAAGACTTGTGCGTTAAAAGAGGATGATTCTTGCATTTATTACTTCACGACATCGTATAGTAGTTTTCTTTGAATTTTTGCAATTTGTGTCCGAATTCTGTTTCTTTCTCTTGTCTTATTTCTATTGCCTATAACTTAGTATTTTGCTTCACATGTGTTATCTTTCTGTTTATAATTTTTTCACTTTTTCTTTTATTTTTTCCCTTTTTATCTGCTATACTTATTTTTGCATTCATTTTTACCAAGTTGTGGTCACTCTTGATTTCGGCCTCTTATTACTTATCATTTGTGTTTGCTTACCAGAAAGTAATCTATCAAAAATTCCTTGTTTTGGCTACATATTCCTCTTGTACTTTATTTATTATTACATAATAAAATTAAAGTTATTTCATTTAGAAGCCCATTTTACACATTTACCATCATTACTAATAATATATATTATAAAGATTTATTCCAGGTTTCTCTTAAGTAGTTATTAATCGACCTTCCCCAATTTCAAATATTTCTCGGTTTTTTCGCCTTTTATAAACTTGCTTTCTATTGATTCTTTTGTATAATTTGTTTTTTTTTTCTAAAACATTTCAGCAAAACTATTCGTTTTATGGCGTTTCATATTCTTGTATTAATTTTCTTTTCGACTTTTTTTTTGTTATTTTGGCTTGTCACCTATCATTATAAATGATGTACAATATAATCTATAAATTATTATAGTACATACTTATATGTTTATTATTTTATTATTACTATGTTTCTGCAAATAAGTAGTATATTCTGACATAATAATCAACAAATCATGAAATTAGGTATGAAAGTCACACATTTATAATTAAAATAGTTTTATAAATTAAAAAATCTAGTAATCTCTAAAAAGCTCTAGTTTTATAAATTCAAAAATAGGGATGATAATTATAAACTATAATATGCAATTTCATAGGAATTAAAAATAGCTATCTTATTAACCATATCTTCCCTTTATTGACAATTTAATAACGAAACATGTGAACAATAGAATATACCTATAGATACATGCACAACAACATAAACGTCACAGTTTCAGTGAAACCGGGGTTAGACAATGGCTCCATGTCGTATTATTTAAGCCCTGCATTGGCTGACTCCAGTTGTAGGGGTGGCAAGAAGTGTAGGTCGTTTCCAGTTCAAACACCGATTTTAACACGAATTGTGCGGTTTGAACACACTTCTCTTTGCTCTCTCTGTTGTCAAATACACGTAAAAGTATGCTTTTTAATTACTTGTATATACGTAGAATTACACCATGCATGTGCACAGTTACATTTAATTTGCACAGTTACTGCAAATATTTTTGATTGCAAAACCGATGCACTTTAGAACACAAATACATTACTAATAAGTAATAAGTACTTCTTCACTGTAAAATTAAATATGTTTAACTTTGTTAATTTTATAATAGTTTATTATATTTAATTAGTTATTGAAAGAAAATTTCCATAATTTTAGAGCTTAATTACATTTTATACGGTTTTATAATTCTATTGAGAACAATGAATATTTAATTACAACTTCTTTAATCCATTTTCATGCAGTCGATAAAAATATATTTTGATTTTCAAAGTTTTAGTTTTGATATGATTATATTTCTGGTAAACTTCACTTAATTAAAGTAACTTTCCTGTTGAACATTTTCGCAATTAAAAAGTTTTATCAACACTTAAAAATTAATAATTTATCTGTTATAACAGTGTTCGTTAATTAGATGTTGCAGTATTATGATTATCTCTGAAAATAATTGTATGATAAAATATGAATAACTGGAATCAGTGAAATTTATTAAACAGAGTAGGTCATTCTTTACATCAAATGAAGAAAATTTCATTTGAGAGAATTGAAATTAGTCGAATAATAAAGAAATGGAATAATCACTACTAAATGACATAAACGAAACTGCATTGAAGTAATATCATTAAATATCGATTTTTTAAAGAATGCTTGAGAAAACCCTTAATAAGTGGTGTTACATAGTTTGTTGATATTTGTGAAGACATTTAATTTATATATATATATATATATATATATATATATATATGCAGGCCATAATGGAATAGTTCCATAAATTATAAAAATTATTTATATAATTACTTTGATATAAGTACAAAGGATTATTCTTAAGTACATTATAAAGCTTTACATAAAAGATGTAAAATGCATTAATAGTTGGAAAATAACCAGAGATTAAGGAAACTCTGCGTGCGGTATTATTTATTCGAGCAGGTTATTTCTGCATAATGAACGATTACCTGGAAGAAAACCCTTATAAACCTTTTGTAATTACATTTAGTTTTTATATTTATAAGTATTTATACATTTTGAAGTAATGAGAATATTTTAGTTGCTTCGTATCATTTAAAGTGTGTAGACACATAAAAGTGTGTAGAATCAGTAAACATCGTTTGATTATGACGAAGAGAAAGCAGATTCGCTAGAAAAACGTGTAGAAATTTTATATATATATATATATATATATATATATATATCAGACAATTATATTGATATATCGGTGAGTTTAACAGGGAGCGTGAAACTCGGATCTCTTTAACCACAGTAAAAAGGCGGCTCAGAGCGGCTGGACTGATGGAACGTGTAGCAGTTCGCAAACCGCTTCTACGTCCGCAAAATAAAATAAAAAGGCTACAATGGGCTAAGTTACACAAAGATTGGACAATAGAACAGTTACTATGGAACGAATCAAAGTAAATCTTTTCCAGACGTCGGATATTTGTAAGAAGAACTGCTACGGAAAAAATGTTACCACAATGTGTGGTGCCCACGGTAAAACATGGTGGCGGTTCTGTAATGGTTTGGGGATGTTTTTCTTCGCCTGGTGTAGGAGATCTGGTGAAAATCGACGGAGTTTTGAAAAAGGAGGGTTACAGACAGATTCTCGAACACAACGCTGTGCCCTCCGGTCTGACATTACTTGGAGAAAACTTTATATTCATGCAAAACAACGATCCAAAACATTCTTCTCATTTATGTAGAGGATATCTCCAACAACAGGAAGCTGACGGTGTTTTACAAAACATGGTTTGGCCGGCACAATCGCCAGACCTCAATCCAATAGAGCTGTTGTGGGAAGAATTGGATAGAAAAGTGCGTGAAAAGTGTCCGACGTCCCAGACTCACATGTGTCAAGTTATACAAGATTCTTGGGCAAATATACCCAATGAAACCCTTACAAAATTAGTGTCTCGTTTACCGCGATTGTGTGCTGCCGTCATTAAAGCAAAAGGAGGGTATTTCGATGAAAAGTCCGTTTAGTTGATAATAAAAATAAGTGGATGTAAATAAATAAAATTTGCTTTTTTTCCTGCTTATTTTATAATAAAACGTTTTGGTATATTAATATTGTTTTATTTTTACAATGTTTGTTAAAGCCACTACAATATTTTCATTATATTCAGAAGTGATTCCTAACTTATGCAAGTGATTCCAAACTTATGGCCTGCAGTGTATATATATATAAACCATAATCAGAAGAAAATCTTTGTCCTCGTTTTTTTTTGAAATTTCAGAAAATATAGTAATCTCTAGATGCTACATCCGGACTATGAGATGGATGTTTCGACTCTTGAAAGTTATATTCTTCGATAACTTATAGAACTTAAATATCCTGCAGCTACCGTGCAATAGAACAGTTACTTAAGCAAAATTTTGAGGTGCTCTGGCCTGTTAGTGGTCGCACTTTTGTGTCATCAACCAACAGTATTCCAGCATAGTCCCAGAAAACAGGAATCTATTTTCCCATTGAACAGAGGTTTTCGCTTTTTTTGTGGTAACGAGACCCTTCATAAACCCATTGTATTTACTCTTGTTTCGTTCGTTCCCAACGATAACCTAGATTTCATCGTCGGTGATATTTTAGGAAAAAGTTGCAATCTTACGTTAACACATCGAAATTTTCCAGGCGACCACCTGACGACTTTTTGTTCTGGTCTAATCAGCCCCATTAATTTTTGTTTGCCCCTAAATCTTCATGTAAAATTTTCAAAATGGTTTTTAATATCAATTTTTCTTGTAATAGCCAAAGCTTTATTTCTATTAGGATTAACCTTTCAACTTTTTTCGTTGCTTGCTATAATCTTAACGCGAAATTTTGGATAATCAATAAAATTCTTTTAATTAAATCTAATACAGTATTTTCATTATAGACAGCAGTCATTTTTTTATACTATAGATCGTTTCTAGGTAATTCCTCGCTTTAATTAAAAATTTTATAACGTTTCTCTATTAATATTTTTAATTAGTCACTATTTAGTTTATTACCAAAACTACAAAAATCTCTCAATATCACACGGTTATAAAAGTTGACACTACTAACTTCCAGTGCATGTATATCTTATATACATACATATAGCATACAATGTTGTTTAAAGTATCTAGAGTATAGTCTTAAATAACTACAAGTATGTTCCACTTTTTCTATAACTGTTTTTTCCCTTCTTCACATGTTTGACATTATCTGTGTCCCTAGTATTCTTGTTATTTATCCTTCGTCTATCCAAAACTTTCCTCTTTTCTGACTTTTTTACCCATTCTTCGATAAACTAAATCTATTGTGTTTTTAAATTTTAGATTCCCTTTATATTTGGCATTTTATGTTAATTAGATACTCGCTGTCCTCTAAAATATTTGATCTGGAAAAGGTTTTTTAAAATTATTTTCATGCTTTCACTTTCTTTACGAAAAGTGATATAATCAGTAAATAGGCACAAAATGTCTGTCTATAGATATGTTGAAACACAGTCCATTCCAAATGTGTTCTTTCTATAGAGATGTTAGCATTAAATGCTGATATTTTGATGTATTCAACACTAGAATTTAAGGAGATACCCCAAATATTGCAATTACCTATAAGTATCGTAAGTATATTGGTTTATTTCTACATCGTGTTTTTATGTTAAAGTAAGATAGTATAAATATATACTATAAAATCAATAATCTAGCATAACATGAAATTCTGTAAACTAAGGCAGAAACATATCTACTATTGTTCTCTTAAATAATGATTAATTTTGAACCAAAATTACAAATGTTTGAGACGAATTCTTACATACGATATGTTGCAATTAAATAACGAGATTGATGTGAGTAATGTTAGTTATTGCAAATAAACTTATATAACTTTTATCCCCTTCAACATACTCTCCTCCCCTATCTATACTCCGCTGTATACGTGTCTTCCATTGTGCAAAATAATGCTGTAGTTCTTCAGCTGTCAGCCTCTTCAACAACTCTGCCGCTTTTGCTTTTACATGTTCAACAGATCGAAAATGTGTTCTCTTTAATATATTTTTCACTTTTAGGAACAGGTAGAAGCCACATGGTGCGAAATCTGGCGAATACGGAGAATGATCAAGCACAGCAATGCGCTTGTTCTCTCAAAACTATTTCACAGATAGGGCATTGTGAGCTGGTGCGTTGTCCTAGTGTAGAATCCACGAATCTTTCTTCCACAAATCCGATCTTTTCTTCCTTAGCTTGATTAGGACTTCTTTTTAGTATTTCTGATTAACGGTTTGACCCTCAGGCACCCAGTCAGTCAAGATAACACCTCCAACATCTAAAAAAATCATCAGCATTACCTTCAATTTCGATTTGCTCTTTCGTGCTCTTTTGTCTTGACAATCCGGCGGCCTTCCAGTGCATCGATTGACGCGATGTTTCTGCATCATACTAAAAAATGCAAGTTTCATCACGTGCGATGATTTTTATGAGTGGTTCCATGATGTCAGAGCAAAAGTTCATCCCATTGTCCTTTTGTTCCTGAGTGAGGTTTTCGGCACCATTGTTGCATAAACTTTTGTCATGTTTAATTCATCATGCAAAATGTGTCTTACTGTTCCTTTGTTAATGTTTACCATATCGGCAATCATCCGAATGCTTACACGTTGATCTTTCCGCACAATTTCAGTAATTTTCTGAACGTTCCCTGCAGTTCTTGCAATCACAGGTCAACCAGGACGTTCGTCAACTTCGACCTGTTCTCGACCTTCAGAAAACCGTTTGTGTGATTCTAAAATTCGCGCACGTGACATAACATTATTACCAAACACCTCTCTTAACATTTGTAAACATTCTGTTGGCAATTTTTTGAACTTAACAAGTAATTTCAGATTAATTCGCTGTTCAATTTCTATGTCAATCATTACCACAACTCTACTAAGAAACAGAATCTTCTGCAATTAAAGCTCGAAAGTAAACTAAAGTAGGCAGAGAGACGAAACTACGGGTTGTTGCTTGGATATCAAGGTCAATGATACACCAATTATAACCTCGCCCGATACGGCTGCGTAATGGGAGGAGTGCAGCCGCATCGAGCCACATTTAATTAATTAATAACAGGCTAATAGTGCATAGTCAACTGTAGGGCGATAAATTAAATATTAAATTTAAAGGGCAAAAATGCAACAATTGGATATATGAATCTTTGTATATAAATGTTCTGAAAGTCATTTCTTAGCAATGTGTGCTAACGGCAGTGGCAGGCGGCTTCTTTCTAACATTATTGCGAGGCTATTCGATTTTTCAAGTTTTGTAACGTCCGTCCAACGTATCAGTCCGAACAGCTACCGTATTGTACAAGATAAAGAATATCTGATTTCTTTAAAGAGCTGTATTTATCTACGAAAAATAAAAAATCTATCTTCTTTAAGGGCTAGTTTGTCATTTTGATATTTTCATATTTTTTAAATAAATTGATAAGTTTGGGGGTTAAATTCGAGACATATTGTAATTTTCTATAAATGAGAAGAATTGTAGGACTTTATGAAGGGACAACCGTATTACTCCGAGATATAAACAAAATCTTTTTCGAAAAGAACGGATATCTAATATCTTTAAGTGTGTTCAAATTATTTTCGACGAATTGAGGACGTTCGCTTTATATCTTAAAGGATGACTAGATTTGAAGTTTGGATATCCACTTGAGCTCGAATCAATCTCCTAAAATTAAATTATTCTCGTTACGAATGAGTAGATTGTCTAAAAAAGGAACGGAATTATTATTTTCTGCTTTAACAGTAAATTTAAGTTTATTATGAAAACTTTTAAAAATAGTAGTAGTGCAACAATTTTATCCAGCTGTAAAGCTACAAGTATATCGTCTACATGCTAGAAAACAAACGGAAATTTGAGATCAGTTGACGGTTAGGTAGAGGCGTGTTCATGACTATTTCTCTGTCACATCCCATAGGGATGTTTTTTTTTAGAGTAAAAACTACTATTGAAGATAAAGTATGTAGTGTTGAATAGAAAAGTTAGTAACACTAACAAAAAGGGTAAAGCTATTGTGAAATTAGGGGAAATTAAATTTATATTATCTAAAACGATTGGTAATGCAAGATATAAAGAAACGTGTCGATACCATGTCGCAGAAGGCCAAAACAAAACCAGGAGGCAATTGGAAGTTTTTAATTCGAAAGTATCCGTCTCTGAACTTATTGTAATTGTTGAAGGGAATATCGATGATATTTGTCACGAACTTTGAAAGTTTACCCTTTATAATGGCATGCATGGGAAATGTCAAAATTTAGATTACAATTCAAATTTCGCCCCAAACGTAAGACATAAAGGAAAACGTATTAAATGTAAATGATTAGTTTTATTTATTTCATATTTACTACAAGTGAGTTACTTAATTTTATGCACTGACCTCCAGTACCTGCCGCAATCCTTGTGCAGATGTTTATGATACTGTTTGTGAAATACAATATCTTGAACCTTCAAATATCCCCTCTTGTCACGAATAAAATTTTTCTTCTTCTTTATTTCTTTCAACTCAAATTTTCTTGATTGTCCTCTTTTATTTCTCCTTTCTGGTCTGACTTCGACCACCTTCTGAGTGAGTCTTTTCTGTGGCGGAAAGGTATACATTCCCCGGCTATTCTAGTTGTTTTTATTCAACGACGTTTCCTAGTGCTTCTATTTTTAACTGCTTTCTAAGTGTCTCATTTCTGGTCTTATCTTATTTTGTTTTCCCCTATACCTTGCTTAAAAATTTCTTTTGTGGTCCATTTAATCTGCTATCTTTTTCTGTGCTAGTTCACGTTTCGAATGCTGTTTGCTGTTGGTGCTATCACTCTTTTAATCAATCTCTTTGTTTTTGCTTTTTGAAACTCCTTTTTTCCGAAAAACGACTTTTTTGTGATATTAAAAATCCTTTCTGCTTTGGCATTCTTTCGTTTATTTTGCTGGCAAGTTTTTTTTTCTGCTATATTGTTATTTCTATGGATTTGAAATATTTTACGTCTTCCAAATCCTTTCTATTTATTTTAGTTATGTTTCTTACAACCACTATTGTTCTTGTATTTTCAATATTAATATGCATATGCATATGCATCCCTTAAACTCTTTATTAGTAATGCCTATATTTTTTAGCAACTCTTTCTATATCAATGTCTTAACTACGTTCTTCAGTAATTCTTTTTTGCTTTTTCTCACTACCATCACATCATCTGCGAACAAGAGTGCTGCTATGTTTATCTGATTCCAGTATCTTACCTATGTTATCTTAATTCTTGTTTTGCGAGAACAGCAGTGGACTCAGCACACGTTCTGGTTTCACTCACTGACCAGATTTGAATTCTTCTTATATTTATGTAATCTCATCATATTTGAGTTTTCTTTCTTATTGTTTATGTAGGGCTTTTTTATCTCTTTTTCTAGGCGTTTCAAAATATCTTCTTTATTGATCCTATTCAATGCTGTTTCCAAATCTGTGTAACATATGTGTAATTCTCTGTCTTTGATGGCTTTTTTAACAGGTTTTCGCATATGAAAGTTGAGTTATTCGTGCTACTTCCTCTTCTGAATCTTGTCCCTCTGCTTCTTTTCTTAGTCTGTCTTTATAAGATTTTATTTGTTTAATGTTATTTAGGAAGTTGATATGACCAGTTTTTTCATAATATATAAAATAATTTTTATTTCATTTGTTCTTCGATTAAAATACCACAGCGGAGAGCTGTAGGATTCATTTACATAAATAGGGACGTATCGAACTTTGATTTAAATCAGTTTTAATTACATTTTCAAGGAAAGAAAATTCCTAGTAACACTCTAAATGTAACCACTTGCAAACTTCCGTGAATAGGTACAGTAAATACTCGGCTTCTTCCCACGTTCTCTAAAATTCCCAGAATCTATTAAGAATTTTATAGTGCTTCGGCGAAATGTATAGTTTATACATTTTCTACTAGTATAAGTCGAAAGTAAGCAATCTATTTAAATGATATTTAAGAAAGCTTAACGTCTCTACAGAAATATCTACATATTACTTTAAAGTTATTATTAAAACATTTGAGTTTATTTAAAAATATAAATTGAAATACTAAAACATGGGAAATATGAGTTTTATACTTAATACTAAATAAATTATTTGATAATAGACCGTTTGTACATTAACAGAATATTATTATTTATAAACATGCATCTACATATATTCTTGTTCTACCGATAGCAGCAGATTCTGAAAAGAAACGGCGTCAATATGAACGATGAAACCAGGAGAATGTAGTGTTATGAAGAACAACGTATTTAATTTTCAGGAATTTGCACTCGTTGTGACTATCTGCTAAATATAAATTAGTCGTTTATTAAGAGTGGATGATGTAGAAGGAGCATTTAATGTACTGCACAAAGTAACTAACGGATATTTCATAAGAACGATAAAGAATTAAAGAAAAACGGATGCGTTATTGTACTTTAACTTGTTTGAACATGTTTTAAAGTTATCTTATCGGGCGAGTATAAAATGTCTCATTTTCAGTGTAGACCAAATATAGAAATGTTAACTTTTACTAAAGCTCTATTATAATAATTTTTTCAAGAGGTAGAGATTAATAATGTGTATGATCTCCGCGAATATTCAAAAACGTTTGACAACTTAATAACATGGTTTTCGAAAATGCTAATCTTGGAAAACAGTACGTCATTTCTTTCTGACAGCAATTCAAAATGCTTGAACTTTATATATATATATATATATATATATATATATATATATATATATATATATATATATGTATATATATATTTTTTTCAATAAGGACATAATAATTTTGTTTTTAAATAAAACACAGGATAATTGAGGTATTGGGCTGAAATTTATTTCAGATCCAGTACACATTTAGCACATTTAAATATGGAATTCGATCTCGTTCATACGACTACCGTGAGCTCATTTACAGCGATCGATTCTTTCGAGCTAATTTTCCACTACTATTTCACACATATCACCCGGAACATTGGCAGTTTCGCATTTAATATTATCCCTGAGCGCCTCTAACCTTGTTAGCTTGTTGGCATGACTCAACAACTTAACGTAAACCCCATAAAAAGAAATCCAACGGCGCTAAATCGCATGGGCGGGGTGGCAACTCGACCGGACCATTTCTCGAGATTGTACGGTACTGTTCTTTCAACAGATCATTTATTTAATCAACTGTGTGGCACGTGGCATCATCTTGTTTGAGCCACATTTCACTGATATGAGGTCTACCCAATTCTCGTCAAAAATAGTCGTCGAATATGGCACATTAGCGAACTTCATTGACTGTAACATAGCATTCATTTTCATCGACGGAAAAATATGGTCCATTCACACATTCAACATGAAATTTACACAACACTTTTTATACTTGTAATGGAGTCTCTTGAAGCACACATGGATTTATTGCTGTCTATTAATGCATATTTTGCTAATTGACAAAGCTATTAAGCCAAAAATGAGCTCCATTGCTGAAGATGATTTTTCGACGAAACCGAGGATTTTCTTCAATCTTTAGAGAGAGGAGAAGTTTTGGTGCTTCATATGGTCATGAGGCCTCAGCTCTTGAGTTGATTTGATCTTGTATGGGAGTAAGACCAAAATCTTTGAGCGAAATTCACCATGTGGTTTGAGAAATCCTCAAATTCTGTGAACGGTGTGGAATCAGCTGATTTAGATCATTTCGAATTGAAACTCTTACGGGTGCGATACTGTCGGTACTTTGACAAGTTCGTTGTCTCAGTAGCACAGGGACATCCAACAGTGAATATTTTGACTCGCGTTTGTCCACTATAGCACGAACAGTCTATCTGGTGAGACGATTATTATAACCTAAAATTGGAGTAAGCGCTCCTAAAATTGCGACCGCTGACTCAGAATTGCGGTGGTAATTTTTAATAATTTTCAAACGTCGCTCGTTCGTGAACTTCACCGTGATAAAAATGTTAACTTGACCGACGTTTTGATGTCGTATTAAAAGACAAAATTGTTATGTTATTATTGGAAAACCTATATATATATATGTATATATATATATATATATATATATAGATATATGAAATGCTCGAAACCTGTGTATATATACCTTGTATGTTTATATTAACACATTGTATACTTCTTAATTTTTATTAGGTATCAATAACCAAATCTATTCTTTTTTGTTGTAATATCAGCGTCGTTATAAAGTCAGTTAATTATGTGAAGAGACAGTCAATAACTAATTATAAAATTTTAAGTGAGAAATATATGGTATTAAAATTTATTAGTTAAATAACTAAACCTATATATATTATAAATTATATTTAGTAAATTATTTCACAAAAGTTTTTTAGTATTCTACTTTCGTTGCAATTCTTTTCAAATTCAACAATTTTTGAACACGGAAACTTCTAAAACTTTTTTCTAAACCTTTCTTTAACTACCAGTTAATCTATCTGTATAATAAAATATACAAAAAATGTTTTGCACAATTTTTACAATTTATTCTAACTTTGTTTTTAGTAATTTGCTATACGTGAAGAAGAAACAAACATTAGATTTACAACTAAGATTATCAAAATTCAAAAAATTCTTCAAACCTTCGTATAACTATTGTGCTAAAAATGTGGTGTTATACCACGTGATAGTGAATGGCAATAAATATTTTGGAGACAGCAAACAAAGCTACTAATTTAACTTCTTATTTCTCTTATTTCTCTTATTGCTTTTTTTCTTATATTCTACTTTATTTTATCTTCAATATATATGTATATATACATATATATATATATATATATATATATATATATATATATATATATATATATATAAATGTATATATTAATATAAATCCGTTTTACTCCTTTTTCCAAAGCTCATAGATAAATTAAAATTTTTATGAATGTATATATCATGTGTATTGCATATTGAGAAATATTTTCCTCATTATTTAAATATATTATAGAAATAATTATCCTTAAACGAAAATTTGCCTTACAAGTAGAAAATAGTATAACTGTCATTGTTATTATTAAAATAAAAATCACATATTATTTCTTAGATTAGCAAAATATACTAAAGGTATCCGTATTTGCGTTATATAAAAAACAAAGGAATTCAATTTAAAATCTTTAAAAATTATTTGTGAAGAAATCACTAGAATAAAGTAAATATTTATGCGTCGATTTCATTATCCTTTTACGGTATGCGATTCGACGTGTTATTTTTGTATGTTTATTTTTAATGTATATTGCTTATTCAGACGTCTTGACATAATATTTAATATACATACATACATATGAGTTTTCGATATAAACTGTTTCCAAAACGGTACGTTTATAGAAAGTACAAAGAATATACATATGTATAGATAGATAAAACGTTTTTATTATGTATTTCTGCTTTTACTTCCGTCAAATAAATTTCTTTGAAAAGTACTGTAGATTATATAATACCTAAAGTTGGTTTAGTTGGGGCAGGATGATAATATTTATCAAAGATTCCTTTGGATACAAAACATTAGTTCTCAAATTCTATTGAACAGTTTTAGGTAAAACTACGATTCGTCTCTGACATTGTAATTTATATATTTTTTTAGATGAAATAGAAATTTTTTAGCGAATTTGATATACCAAATTACCAATTTTAATTTATCCGGTTTTAGTAATTCATATATCAAATAAAACTATTGCCGAAATATTTCATACAGCAATACAAATTATTTTATCTTGTATATTGTTTGGGAAAAACTTGCCAACTTTTTATTTTGAAGTGTTATATATTTTTTAAAATTTTTATAAAAGAATATTTTCTACCAATTGTCAATAATATAATAATAACATACGTAAATCAGGAAAAATGCAGACGAATTGTTTTTTTAATATTAATTATTAAGCATTAATTATTCTTTTCCCTAAATCTTCTATATTTTCAGGTGGTGTTACATAAACAATTACAATTTAGCTCCATAAGAAGAAGTTTAAAGGTGAAGGCCTGGAACAGGAGGCAGTCCATCTAATCGATATAGGCTCGTCCATCTTTAATCAAACGGTCTATTTAAGTTGTTTATTACCTCATTTTGTGAACAAGCTCCATTTTGTTTAAAGCACAGCCGTGCCTATTGATTAAGAGCTAGTTCTTCTAAATTTTCCACTATTCCTTTAAGTACAGTATAATATTTTTCACAATTTAGGTTTACGTCAATCAAATATGACCAAATTACTCTGCTTTCTAAAATCCCACGCCAAACAAAAACACAAATTAAATCTTTCTTGGATATTATTTTAGTCAACAAATCTAGAATTGCCAAGCTTCAATACCTATGGTTATTTCTGTTAAACACGGCGTTATTGGAGAATAAACACTTATATAATTATAGTAGTAGTAATTTATTTTGTAATGACAATTACAAAAAAGTCAAAAGTAAAACTAATAATATGTTCCAAAGCTAAAATACATATAAATAAAACAGTATAAAATACACAAGAAAATTATAAAATTTTCGTAAATGATGGTAAAGAAATTCCACATATAATATATAAATGTATAATACAAAGGACTAAAAATTAAAGACAAATAAACAATTACTTGCACTGCAACTATAGGTCGTGCATATATTCGCCGATAGAATAGTATGCCTTTTCAAGAAGCAATACCTTCACTGTTGCGGAGAACTGTACATAGTTCATATTTTTAATATTTAGCGGCAGCCTGTTGAACTTTCAAAATAAAAAAATGGAATTTCCTGTACTTCATTTCAAAAATTACACTCTTCCTGGATAATCGTCATCCAACTAATGGTGAAATATGTTTGGACTCAGTTTACATTTATATATTTTTATGGTTGTACTAGAAGGTCCTGTGCTGCTAGCAATCAATCTGACAGATGTCTTGGGATTTTCTTGAACTATTAATAAAACGTATAGCTCTAGATTTTCATCTGTAGTTCGTACTTTTTTCTTTGGTTTTCAACTCCCCGTCCTGTGCTTAATAGGACAATAAATAAATGCCCGTATTCTTACCAGACAAACGATACTTTCGCTTGCCTTCGGGGTTGCTATACAAGCTCAAGAAATAGATTCGGTGAGAGGGATGGTTCCCCGTTAATAAATTGTTACCATAAAAACCCTTAAACTAATACTAAAGCAATGAAGGCTCAAAAAATACGTCCGATATTTTAGTTAACTCAGACCATGGTATAGAAAAGGATATTAATATTAAATATGTACTTTAAAAATAGAAAACGCTTACGTTACTGTTCCAATCTCTATTATAATTAAATAAATAATAATCCTCCCCCTATACGTGTAGTTAGTTACACTTGTGGTACAAAAGAAAAAATCAATAGTATATGTGCCATTTATTGGGCACTTTCTAACAAAAATAGAAAAACACAAACAAAGTAATAATAAATTACATAGGGAAAATAATATTCTCTTAACGACTAAAATGAAAATCACTTTAAGTAACTGATGCTATGACAAAAAAAGGCAAGATTGGCTATGGTTTATAAAAAGCAAAAGATTAAATGAATTCTAAAAAACTATTATGATTAGATGATGGTAACCTAATTAATTCTTAGCGAGCAAAAATAAACAATTATGGCTAACCATTCAGCGAGATCTTAATGAACGTAGAGTTAACAGTTACAAAAAGGCAATAAATGACTAATAAATCCAGAACTATTAATTAACGTAGCCCTTAATAAATAAAATTGAAACTAATTAATTTATGAAGGTGTATTTTAATAATAAAGACTGTCGTACAAGTAAGTCAATAATTAGTTAAGCTGTTAAATTCTATGAAGCGTATGAATAAATAATTATATAAATGCCTTCTGTTAGCTTGCCTTGCTCTTAAATTTACACTGGGGCTTAAATAACAAACAGAGGGATCTAAACGATCTTAAACCATTCCGTAACTGAACTGTACTGTAGCATATAAACTCAACCATTGATACCAGTCTTAAGAATCAAATATAATTAACAATAAACTAATATAAAGATAATAATAACTACGAACATCTTTGATCCCAGGTTTTAGTACTCCAATATCTCGAAGAGTCAAATTACAGCGATATGTCAAATAGCTTCGCTACATCTTACGACTGCTTTGTCTTCATAATCAGATGAGCATGGGATTTTCGCATACACAATAACTCAATCCCTTGGAAAATTATTCCGCTCAGACAGATAGTGTGGGTAAGAAAAGCCATAATGTTAATGTAGAAGAAAAAAAGAAAGGTATTAGGTCAATATGTAATACAAAGTTTTTAGATCGTCCCTTCAGTAAAATGCTAGTCTAATCCAAATTCAGTTTTTGACCACGTATCGAGGTTATCGACTAATCTGACTAACTCCATTAAGACGATAAATAAATCAATCGGCTGTGTATATTCCAACGCATCGTTGCATGAATCGTAATGAACTATTTCAATATAAAAATAGTACCACCAGTAATCCAAAGTTGAACTTTTAAATGGCGTAAACGAAGATACTTGTTAATATAAGCTAATCGATTAAAAAGAGGCCGATAACAGCAACCATCTTGCTTTTATGCCTCTCAAGGTATAACGTATTCAGGAAAAATCAACGCTCATTCTTATGGCCATTAATTACGAAATCACCAGGAATAACTTCCAATCAATGTAAGGACAATAATCATACGACTTTGTTAATTAAATTCCATTCATTAAAAGCAAAATTAAAATATCGACGAGATTTATTCGATCGTATTGGTTGCTAGCTTCGGCTAACAGTTAAGTGAGGGCATTCAGAGTAACGAAAAACAATAAAATATTCCTAATCGAATACTACAAACAGAAATTGAAAATTATGTGTGCAACACATTACAATGTGATGATTCCGCCCGTCTTGCTACCATTTCTGGTAAGTTCGAGTAGAGGTAGGATTTCTTATCAGATCAAAAATTAAATTATCTCTGTTAAATTCCAAAATTCATATTTTGCATTAATAGCAATCAGAATTAAGAAAATTTATAAACAATTACAATTATAGTCGTTAAGATTTACTCAAATTAACAATGATAGTAATTGATTAGTGAAGTTGACTTTACAAGTATGCAACTGCCTACACTACACTCATAGTCAACGGTGTTATTAAAAAATTAGCCGAAAACTCTGATGTTGCATTTCGCGTTATTTAAATATATGTTTTTATTATATTATTGAAATCGGTAAATAATTTTTTTATAAAAATTTAAAACATAATATATATTTTTATATTTGTTGTAAATTAGATAAGTAAAAAACGATAATTCGCAGTGTTCTATTTAGTCCATTCCAAGACATTTCATGTCATGCAAAGATTATTAAAATCAGATAATGGATAAAGATGTTAAAGCGGCTGGAAATGTGTACCTGTCACAGAAAATATACTTTGCTTGGAAGTGTTTAATACGGCATTATTCAATGGTAAAACAGCGACTTCTCATTACTTCTTAAATGCATTTTTATGTTTAGACACTTGTCAGATTATTAATGAATTAATTTGAATCACGCGCTTTTTAGTTATTTTATTAGATCTTATAATTAATATAAACATATTTATAATACATATATAACATATTATATGTTCGCATGTTCAAAACGTGATTACTGAAGATAATTTCCTGGTCTTTTATAAGATTGGTATGTCAACGTAAATAGTGTATATTCACAAATATAAATTACCAACATTTTAATGAGCTAAATTTTCGAAACTATTTGAATATCCTTTATACATATATATAATATAGTAGAAAAGTTAAGAGTTGCAGTTTTTAGTGTGTTTAATTTTTATTACCCTATCTCATAAAACTTATTGTCCTTAAATTACTAGTAACTGTTTTTGTCGAATAAGGCTAAAGCAAAATATTTGAAAAGAGATAGAGCTGAACATTGGAACTATTACAAATAAGTGAGAGTTATAAAATCGAATTCTAAAAATTTAAAGATTTTGTGGAAGAATTTAAATTCTCTAAGCATTTTTACAAAAATTAAATCAGTTTATAAACTAACAGACTTAAATAACAAGGACGAAATCAATAAAATTTTTATCGACTCGATCCCGTAAAGCGAAAAATTTAAATCTATCAATATTGTAGTATATTTTGCATTTAATTCTTGATGCATCAATAATTCACTTACTAATAAATTTTGCGATAACGATCAATTAAGTATAAAAGTATGTTGTGGATATATTCTAAAATATATTTATAAAATATTTTTTTAATATTTTTCTGAGTGATTTCTATATACACTGCACTTAAATGCGCAAATATTTTGCCTTTGCCAGAAGAACCCCAACCTTCTGATTTTGTAGATCTGAAGCCTATTAATTTTCTACCAGCAATCTCTACAGTCATAGATAACAAACATGCTATTGCAAGATGTGGAGAAGTAAAATAATAGCATTATACCATATTGTCCATTAGTGTTCCGTACTGGACATAGTCGTCGCACTAAACTATTGACTGTTATCGGCAATATATTTTTCTGCATGCATCGAGTTCATATCATTCTACAATTACTAAAAAGTACTTCGCAATTTAAATATAATAATAAAAGTCTTATAAGTTCACCTCGGCATTCAAATGCACTCCTTTTAACACTTCATTCATTGTGTTCTTGTAAGGCTATTTCAAATACTTAGAATAAGTTATGTTAGGGTTTCTTGAAAACTTCGAACTCAGGTTTTTGTATCATTTAAAATTTCTCTTTATTGCCATTGAGCGGCACTTCGATTTTTGTGAAAGTGTCTGAAAAGGCAAAAAATTAAGATGGACATTGCCAAAAAAATGTTAAAATACTATTTTTTAAAAATTATCCATATTGCTGTTATTCATATTATACCAGACAGGTTATTAAAAAAATTGCATTTATATAACTGAGATATTCCTGAAACGTCTGCTAAGGTGACAATACATAATTTTCGTTTGATATTTCATATATATACAATATATTTGCACTAATTAGAAGTTAGTAAAATGATGACACAATATTTTATAAATATATTTGGAAAGCGGAATTAGTACTTTTAATTCCGAAAAGTTCCTATGGCATAATACCTTTTAGCCTATTTTCTGAATTGGTTTTGCAACGCGTTTGCATAGTATGCAAACGTATTCGCCTTTTGCAAGATAATTCTAATCGTATGACACTGTATTCTGGAATTCGATTTATAGGCATAGCTGAAGTAATATTCTAGAAAAGTATCCTAGCTGTAGTAAAAGTATAAATATTTTTAAGCTTCGTAACAAGTTTAAATTATGTATTGTCAATGCGATTTCAAAGTTTTGTAAATTTCTTTAGAATTTAATTTTCAAATATATTTATATTTGACTGCTATACTTACAAATCAGTTATATTTCTCGCAATTAATGCATAATTGTTTGTTTTTCATCCAATAAAACTCTACAATATTACGCAGGCTAATTCTTTACTAGATTCTAGTGCATTTCCAGTTATTGAGATGCATAAATGTTAGTAAACACAGTTAGTATATATTTAAAAAAATTGCTAATGAAACTTTTAAACCTTTTAAATCCCAGGACAGATTTTTGAGGGACGCATTTATGACTAGGTAAAGTAACAGCTTCTTTTCTATTACTTAGAAATGCAAACGTATTCGCTTTTTGCAAGATAATTCTCCTCCTATGACACTGTATTTTGGAATTAGATTTATAAGCATAGCTGGAGTAATATTCTAGAAAAGTATTCTAGCTGTAGTAAAAGTATAACTATTTTTGAGCTTCGTAACAAGTTTAAATTACGTGTTGTCAAGTTTTGTAAATTTCTTTAGAATTTAATTTTGAAATTTATTTATATTTGAAAATATTTGGCATTACATCATTATTATTATTGCTTGCGTTAGTTGTTTTGGCATTGGAAATGATGATATTTAAGCATAAGTAGAAGATGCCCTCTACTAATGTTGCAAATATCATCATTTTCGGTACCAAAATAGTTACCACAAATAATAATAATAATGTAAAACCAATTATTATTAAAAAGTTTCACGTTTCTAAAATGATTGAATTTAGAAATAATATAATAAATCCAAGAAAGTTATCGAAAATACTTTGTAAAATTCAAATATTCAATAAAAAGTACATTTTTTCATTTAAAATAGACGAGTTCGTAGCGATCCTAGATCCAACCGGAAGCCCACTCATCATGAAAATATTTTCCTTGAATAGGATATACTACTACATCTACTCGATGTACAAAATATGAGCTCTTATGCTTACCCGGTGCCGCACCACCAATAAGTCTTAGTTTCTACAGTTTATCATAAGCTTCGGTTAATCACCTTGGTTGCCTTATTTCACATCCACACCTTAATATTATTTTGTATTTTATTATAACTTCTATTAGCAGTTTACCAGATAATTATTAGAAAAAGGAAATATTTCTCCTGATTAGATTAATACAACGCTAACTTTAATAATAACATACATAGTTTATAAATATTTCTGTAGAAATTAGAGATACTTTAAACGAAATTTAAATATATTATACTGAATAAGCATATATTATTAAGATTCCTTTCATAAGCAGATGTGTGTTTCCTAGAATTTAAGCAGAATATTATTAATTGAAGAATCTACGCTCATAAGACATGCTTTTATAATTTAAAATATATATGTTGCATTTTTTTACATTTAATTTATATTGGATGAATCCTTAGCATTATAAGTAATGTTAATTGAAATATATTGAATCTATGTATTTTACAAGTTTAAAACGCGTTCACATTTCGTTTATGCTAACGCACAGTTTCAATATTTCTCGCTACGAGATTATTTTAGTCGTTTAATATTAGGTCAAGCAGAGCTCTTATCGGTTGGTTAATTTTCCTGATATTCAATAGTAAAACATACAAAGCAAATGTCGAAAACAACAAAAAAGTGAGAGGAAAGAACTGAGGAAGGCTCTGGAGCTACAATGCTAGAACGCTGCTTGTAAAAAAAAACAGCTAAGAAAGCTAGGATAATCCAGGGTCATCTATATAGATAAAGATACATAGAGTTAAGAGGGCTAATATTGTAGATAAAGTGGATCTGATGCCTGACGAGGAGACTTTATCGACTAAAATTAAAGTGCGAAAGTGGGCGGAGCAGGGCCAAGACTATATACGGGTTAAAATTTCTAATAATTTTCTCCTTCTTTTCCCCTAACAGTGATTTTAAATTATCAAGGTATGTGGATGATACTCTTTATCGAATGGAAATACCTCACCTATATAATAATATTTTAATGCAGATTGGTCTTTTTTGGAAAATTTTACTGATGTTGATTGTGAAATGGAAAACTTTTATTCTGTTATCTACGACATTTTAAATATACATGTTCCGAAATATTCTCATCTGTCAACTGCGTCTAGATATCCTGCATGGTTCACAGTTAATATAATTTGCAATTTAAATTAAAAACTTACTGTTGACGTAATGGAAGTGTACACCAAATCAATTTTTTCTAGATGGGTTGAAAAATCTGCATGATATTGCTGCTGCTTATTCTGTTTATTTTAAGCGAATTGAAGACCGTCAAAATTAATCTAAGAATGACTTTCCAATATATTTATGCCAAACAGGGTACAAGGCGTATGCTTAAAATCTTATTCTATGAATCGCCTTAGAGTATAGTAGACGGTTTTGCTGCTGGTGGCTGAAGAAGGGATATTCAATATATTGCCTGAGTTTCCTCAAAAGGAGATTGAAGGTGATGATTTAATCCGTAGCTTTCTTTTACATAGCAATTAAATTAGCAAACTGCAACGTATCCGATAGAGTGTATGCGTAAGTTCGGTTTTTAAAAAGACAACAACGCTTGTGTTAGTAATTATAGACCAGTAGCAATTGTATCAAATTTTGCTAAGATTTTCGAGTGTTATCTATTCTTACTTACTTCTTAATATCATAGTAAGTATCTCATCCTGCCAGCATTGATTTGTGAACAGCTTGGTATGCATAGTCAAGTAGATCCCATTTACATTGATTTCAGTAGTGCTTTTGATACAATAGACCATGGGATTTTACTTATTAAACTGTCGGTATTTGGTTTGAGTTCTTCCCTCACTTAGCTTTTGATGTATCTTGTGAATAGATTAGATTATCTTTTTTGAAATAGCTACAAGGCATTCGAATATTCTCCCTCATATAGGGTTCCACAGAGATCACATTTGTGACAGCTGTTGTTTGCTTTTTACATCAATGACTTGCCGATACTCCTCTCATGTCCTGTACTGATCTATGCAGATGATTTGAAAGTTTATAAATTCCTGGAATGATGTCTTTCAGTTATAATATAATCTTGATGTTACGCGGTTGTGCTCTGCATACAACAGTTAAACATAAACATTAACAAAATGCTGTTTTACTTCTTACACGAAGAAGGTTCATTTTATTGACTCAGTATATTATATTAACAGTTGTGTCTCATGAAGGTTGATCATGTGAAAGACCTTGACCTTCTATTTGATCCAAGCCTAAGTTTTGCTCCACATATTAACAACATTTGCATTACTGCATCCGAAGCTTTAAGTTTTGTACTGCGCACTTGCAAATGTTTTGGAAGCCTGTCTTACCAACAACTTTAGCTTTGTTATCAGCAAACTGAAATATGCTTCGCCTGTATGGTCGCTACACAATTTGCAATTGACTATAAAAAAGATTCAACGACGTTTTTTAAAATATGTAAAATATGGGATATGTCTATTCGGAATGTAGTATCAACTATAGTTCGCTATTAAGAAACTATGATGTGTAGTCCCTACTAAAACATCGACAAATTCATGAAACATGATTTCTGTGCCAACTTATTCACTGCTTTATTGATTCCCTGCAATTACTTTCCTCTATTAATCTTTTGTAGCCCATTTATCCTCTCGCTTATGTGTTACTTTTACCTTACCATTTTCTGGAACTAATTTCTTTATCAATACTGAAGCACTTTAATTACATTTTTCTTATTCTGTTAATCAACTGTCATGAGTTATTTTTTTAGTTTTTTTTTTCCATTATTTTACTATAAAGGATATTATTATTGTTATTATTATTATTCACTGTATTTTTTCACAATTCAAAATAATAGTAAGTTATATTTTAATAAATCACCATTGAACATAAATGCAACCCATAGTATTCGTAATACAACGTCTCTTCGTGTTATATTTTCATATTAAACATATCGAAATAAAGTTATACAATTTGACAAACGCACGTGACCTGAAAAAAAAAACGAATTAATCTATTTGATTGACAAGTAATAGTTCAAAAATACAAATTTCGTGAATTTCGTGATAGGATAAGCGAACGAAATGTTTTATAAACTGTAATAATATATTTAAGAATAATGACTATTTTACCAGTACAAGCTCGCATTTCACATATTTACTGTGAGAAATATGCATGTGTTCTATTCATAAGTATGTAAAATATCTACCGATTATTTAAAGATATAGCAAATTATTACTTCGCGAAAGAACATTCCGAATTTATGTACTAGTCACGATGTTGAAACTTTTTGTTTCGTACTTACGGTCTGACCTATTGATCCCAATGCCTGCGGCTTATATTTACAAACATATTCCCGAAATATAAATATATTATAGTTAGTTTGTATTCGGATTTACGAGAGGTTCCATGTATTCTTTGTTTTACTTTTACTGTTGATTTATAAGTAATAAATATGCATTTATCGTCAATATATCAGCATCGATTCTCTCTTGACGGCAGAGTACTAACGTTATCCTCTTGTATTCGTATAGGTTTAGTCACCCTCACGTGAGGTCCAGGCTTGAAAAGCTCATGGGTTCTAATGTGGTCAGTTTAACAGATCGCGGATATATGCAACGGCTGCAAGAACGGATATTAGAAGATTACGCACAGAATATGAATAAGAGAATTGCTACAAGACAAGTACGTATGCCTAAAATTAAGAGAAATCTTAGATTATTTTTACAAATCATTCGAAAACTATAATTTAAATTTTTCAATAATGACAAAATTTATAAAATCAAGAAATTAATATTGAAAATACGTATGTATACTTTATAACTATAACTAGAACAATAGTATTATATTAACACAACTTAGTTTTCGATGTTAGTAGGGGATTTAAAAATAAAGCTAATTTAAGTGCAGCAGGTGTAACTTTAAGAAATGTGTTTAAACTAAATATTGGATCAAGCGCGATACAATTTACTTTATTGTATTAAAGAAAAAACAAAACAAAATTGAAATGTATTTAGTTACCCGATTTATTTCAATTAATTTAAGTTAAAATACGTCGGGCCAAAGTAAAGAACTAAAATTACATTATAATCGACAATAAACGTAATTTAATTTATATGTGAGATAATATTGTAATTTTAAATATTATTATTATACTACAATGTCAAGTAGTTTTTTTAATATTATTTTTTCTTAAGAAAGAATTTTGCTTTATTTCTGTCATAAGTTGTAGAAGACTATATTTATGAAAGTTAAAAATGCGACTTTTTCATTTTTGAGTGTTTATAGTGAATGTTATTTCTTGCATTCGTGGGTGTATAAAAGCATTTAGTATAAGGGAAACAGATCACCTAGATTAATGGAAACATGTAACATCCTCACTGACTACCTACAATCGGTTTACGTGAATCCTGATAACGAGGATTAGTTAACTCATGACTGAGTATTTTGGGAACATATTTTCTTTATGACGTTTTCATAGATTCTCAGATAATTTTCAAAGAATTAGTACGCTTCGAAGGACGATTAAATCCAGGCCTTAATGAAGTGTCTGAATATTTTTTAATAATATGTAGCCATACTTTGTCGTTCCCCTTGTGATTGATAACAGGTGGGGCAAAAGTAATGTCACAATTTGAATTGGTTGACATTTTTGCAGATGGCGCCAAATATCACTGCGCTTTGACATTTATCAAATTTTCAGTCTGTTGTTTTAACGCAGCGTGAATTTCGTCATTTTCCTCGTCGTCGTGTTTCATGAGCTCGAACAATTAAGCATTTGGCTGAGCGCCTCGTGCAAACTGGGTCCACTACAGATGTGATAAGAAGTAGCCGGCCTCGTATTGCTCGTTCGACTGGGAACATAGCGGCTGTCGCCGACGACGTCATAGATCATCCACAAACAACAACGAGACGACGATGCACAAAATTAGGCATCAGCAGACGTACGTTGCAACGAATTTAGGTGAGAGATTTATGTTCCCCTACAAAGTGCAAACTGTTCACGAATTTCTGCCTGCTGACCGTCGGACAAGGTTAACTTACTGCCATACTCTGTTAAACTTGGTGCAAGAAGAGGATGATTTCGTATCACAAATCATAATGAGCGTTTCTGGAGCACAGAGAATTCACATGAAATGCTTGAAGAGCCATTGCATCCCCTCAAAGTGACTGTTTGGTGCGGCATTTGCCGTGGAAAAGTGATTGGTCTTTATTTTTGGGAAGACGCCGATGCCACCACCGTAACCATAAATGCTGAGCGTTACAGGCAGATGCTAAACGAGTTTCTTTTGCCGCAAGTTGCTGCATTGGATCTCGATCATTGTTGGTTTCAACAGGACGAAGCAACCACTCACACGGCTCGAGCAATAATGGAGATTTTGACACACCAATTTCCAGGCCGAGTGATCTCCCGTTTTGAAGATTTGAACATCGGCGAATCTAACAGTACCAGACTTTTCCTTTGGAGCTTTTTAAAACCTCGCGTTTACCATAACAAACCACGAACCTTGCAAGCCTTGAAAGCTAACATTGAAGAAGAAATCGCCAATTTGTAGTCAGATGTTTTGCGAGCAATAATTCAAAATGCCATAAAACGAACGCAGTTATGCATCAACTTGGGAGGTGGCCATTTGAGCGATATATTTTTTTCCAATTAATGTCATCAATTTCAAATAAACTTTTTATGAAAACAGAGCTCTTTTTTTCATTTATAATAAAATGGCAGCCAGTTCAAATTATGACATTACTTTGGCTCTACCCGTTATTTCATTTATCCCTAAATACTGAGTATTATCCAGACAAATAGCTAGCTGATGTATTTTTCCAATTTACAAATCTGGAAACAGATTGAACGGTCAAAATTTTTGTCTGGTGTCTACTAAGCAATATATTTAAAATTTTCGAATAAATAATTTCAGAAGAAATATTAGATATCTTTAGCGGTATCAGTAGCTCTCACTAACACGGCTTTTTGCGGGACAGAGAAGTCAAACAAATCTAGTTCTCTATAGCTTTACACATATTTAATGTTCATGTTGGGGATGATTTTCAAGTGGAATCCACTTGTTTAGATACTTGCAAAGCTTTTGACCATGTCAATCATTTCGTCTTGCTTAAAAAATTCTAATTGTATGGTATTAGAGAAATTTTGCATATCTGGTGATCTGTCACATGTCGATCTTCGTTAATGATTTTGGGCACATTCTCGACGTTTTCCTGAGTGACTGCCGTTTCTGGTGAACCAGCTCTTGGATCGTCACTATGACTAATCCGTTCACGTTTGAATTCTCTACACCAATGATAAATTGTTGACTAATATGGTACTTGATTGCCGAAAACAAGAACCAACTTGGCGAGGCATTTTTGTTGAGATAATTGTGTGAAAATGTTCTCGGTTTAATTCCTTTTTCAACTAACTGGTCAACTTTGACAGTTCGTTGTAGCTACAACACTACACGTATCATCTCGAAACTTTGGATTTATATTAACTAAAGATGAGGGTTAATAGTTAATACTGACATTTGATTAGTGGCGTCCTTTCTGTCCCACTATGCGAAACTTAAAACACATCCCAGGCACACGTCTTCGGACAAGCGTGTAGTGATACAATAACACTGCCGCTTTAAATAAAATATTTAAATATACTACAAGATGTACGAATACTAGCCGCAGTACTTCTGAAAATGGAGGCATTGCGGAGAATATATCACAAGCGAATGTCAACAAAGATATGGGAAAAGCGAAAACTCCGTCACTTGCAGCAGTAGTATATTAGTACAAACATTCCGAGCTGTGTTTAATGCGGTTGAAAACACTAAAACGAATGGATTCATTCTGGGTGTGGGTGAATTAATTGGTCCCCATAATATAATTTTTGCATCAAGGATCTCTAATAATAGAATTTACATTTATTATACAAAATCAAATGATTTTGTTAATAACTTTATGACAGACTTTAAGGATGATCTTGAATGATAAGTTCATGGGTGCAGTTGACTAATATCGCCAGCAAATAGCATAATTTTATCAAACGTTCAGCCTAGTATCCGGTATGAAACTATCGAGGAAATATTAAAACATGAAGAGTTGAATGTGGTTTCTGCTATTACTTTTATTGGCTGGGTGCTTAATTATCCTGAATATAAACATTTCAAGTTTCCGTCAACAAGTATGTATACATATATAAATTTGGAAAAATTTGATAAAGTACCAGACTCTATTAATTACGTACATGAATAACATATTCAGCATATTTATATTAACAGACGAAATGAAATGTTTCGTCTGTAAAAAGTCAGGGTATGTTGCTAGCAACTGCTGCAATTTGAATGGCAATAAAATATTTGTACCAATGAAACGACAGTAGTGGAAAAGGTATATTCGGCACTAAATGATAGTGGCAAAATTTCTAGTGTTACTCCGCAAACAGTAGTAGTTAGTGAAAATATTATTAATATTTCCTTATTCCCTATTTCAATTAATTTGTAAATACAATCAGCCCTGAGACAGATCAATATTTTAAATACGAGAAAAAGGTACATAGTTAGTTGAGTTGGATAAAATTATTACAATTACCGAATCGAATGATGACTCTGAAAGGATAAATAAATCAACAATGCAAGCACCGGTTAAAAAACTTATCAAACCCAGAAATCGGACAAAATCCTTGTTGTTAGATGATAGTCACTTTTTTTTACAGAATTTGAGGAAATATTTCCAAACTAATGTTGTATGAGACTTTTAGTAGATTTTTAGTAGAAACAAAGGTACAAACAGAATATAATTGGTATAGCGAAAAATTTAGATTTAAATTTTCCATTTACTTAAATTAAAAAAAAATGTTAATTAATAATACCTTTACAGTTGAAACTAATTTGTTAAGAGCCGAATTAAAGGCCTAATGAAGAAGTTAAAGGCCCAAGGTAACAGAAAATGGTTGTGCAGTTGTCGCCATATTAGTACACAAAGCTATTCGATTTAACGAAATCGATGTTATAAGCACTAATAATTTAATAGTATGTGGTATTAAGTTACCGCAGTTTGAATTTTCAGTTTTCTCAGTATATTGTACTATAGAGTGTCAGGTTACTTTATAATTTGGGGTGATTTCAATGCTTACCACAGAACATTTGGATCTGCAAATTATTAACAACGCTGGCAACATTTAAATAAAAGGTATCGAGTCTGTCAATTGTTTTTCCTTAACGATGGAACTCCGACCAGAATTAAGCGTCCTGGGCAGGGCCTTTCAGCAATTGACATTACCTTATGTTGACTTTCACTGGCGTATAAAATCAACTGGTCAAAATTAGAGGATGCCTGTTCATTCGATCTTACGAAATTTTAATGTTAATATCTTATAATAGCAGAAATATGATTATTATATACCTTAAACGTAGATAGAGAACTGTTCAAGATAAGTTACCAACTTTCACTTTGTATCTAGGATAAACATTTTGACAATTCCCCGGATTATTTATTGCTAAAGATAAAATACTATATCTACATACATACACAAAGGGTACTAGGAAAGTTTTGCAATATGAGGCAACAATGAGACATGGTCGTACGTGCATAGTAGCTGCCGCACCATGTCGATGGGCTCAGTTATTCATTAGCAGTGAGAGTGTAAAGTGCTTTCGATGGCATCGTGGTCACGAAATGAGATAACAGCAGTGCTTCGAAGAAATGACTCTTGCACTAGGTGATGTTTGTCCACATCGCACAACTATATTCAGGTGGTATAGAGAATTCCAATGGGGAACTTTAACTGTGGGGATTGCTGAGAGGCCGGGAAGGCCACGAACGTCAGTTACGGACGAAAACGTTACTACTCTGAGGAAAATGCTTGACAAGGACAGGCGAGTGACCTACCAACAGATAGAGGGTACTTCAGGCCTAAAGGCACCAGCAATTCGTTCGATTCAAGTCAAGAATATATACCTGGTTCTTCCATCACGATAATGCTCCAGCTCACCGCGCCAAAGGCTGCACCGAATATTTGACCACGACAGGATTGAAACTTCTCGAGCATCCTCCCTGCAGTCCAGATCTTGCTCCCTGCGACTTTGCACTGTTCCTGCATGTGAAAATTAAGCTAAAAGAGAGGCGGTTTTACAGTGATGACAACCTTCCACGGGCTTGGGACAACGAGTTTGCTTTACTCCCTAGTGAAACTTGGCAGAACTGGTTTAAAGATTGGTTTCGAAGGATGGAGAGATGTGTTGAGTGTAGAGGAAATTGCTTTAAAAAAATTAAATAAACAAATCTGTATTGCAAAACTTTCCTATTGCCCTTTGTATCATGTATCTATGAAGCCGCAAATGTAGTTTTTGTACTGAACCAGTCGTTTGCCTTTTACAGAAGACGTGTTACATCATGGTGGAATGATGCATCTACACAACAAATAAAGAAAAGGCAACTCGCTTTAAAGAATTTAAAAGAAATAAAACTTGAGATAGTTGGATACATTTATGTAATAACTTAACAAAAGATCTTCCTATTATGGATTTCTGGAATACTATTAAAAAATTTAACAAGACGAAAAAGAACATGTTGTAAAAATTCCTAGTTAATTTAGCACCAAATTTTGTTATTCGAAAATTCTAGTGTCTAGAATACTATACTTCTGACCGTTTTATATTAAATATGTTCACAAAGAAGGAAATGGATAGTTTTAAAAATGTCAAAGATACGAGTACTAATCCTGGAATGGACGACACTGACTATAGACTGCTTTACTGTTTACCGGATAAAATCGAAGTGTTATTGTTTTAATTAAAACCGAATGGGAACCTCAATATGGCTGAACCTTTCCGTATTTACGCTCGTATTTTGATTAATTAAAATATATGAAGGTTTAATTAAAGAAAGACTCGAATGGTGGCTAAATCCTTAAAATATATTAATTACCACATAGTTTGAATTTATAAAATGTAGAAGTTTTGTTAATACTTTTACGGAATGATTATGACGAAGACCATATTCAGAGTTTTGATTTAGACGTTCCGCTGTATTTTTTCGCAAACGAATTACATGAACATATTCTCTTCCATTATATACGATTGCCTCTCAACGATCTGGAAATTTTTTAGTTTCAGGTGTGAAGTAAAGAAGTCGTCTAGCTAATTTTGAAGCTCGACATCGTTATTAAAGGAAATTTCGTTTTCTTCGTAAACGACACAAATGGTTTGAACGGTTTTCTATCAATTAAGTTGTCTGTAGAACTTGAACAAAAGGATATCTCGGAAATATTTGTTATTTTCTTCTTGACATTCCATTCCATTCAACATGTTAGATCGAATATTTTCGCAGGCCAACCGAGAACATAACATGTTATACATTACTTACTACTATGAGAAGAACCTTGTGAAGATGAAAGCGATATTATTAAAATATTAGGAAGAAAGAACTATCCTTATCAAGACTGTCAATTCAATTTACACGGCGAAAAAGTATATTTTTTTTTGATCGTCAGTACGTGGAAATAGATTAAGAAAAATTAGATAGAGTATTATCCATGTCTTTAGGAGTTTACCAAATTATTCGAAGAAGATGACGCACCATCTGTACAAACTATTTGTCTCAAAATATCATTTTCATTCACCAAATTAAACATAATTTCATGAAACACCTTTCTGTTAATCGTGAGCAAACTTCTAAGATTTGTATTTGTAAATAAACGTGTGTTTTTCTTCAGCATAACAAACAATATTTAATTTTGTTTCGTCGGAGAGCACATGGTAAACTTTTAGTCTCTTCGTACAGATATTTACGATAGCGCCTTTGATATTAAATTTTGTAATAATATTATGAGTTGTTTTAATCGATGGTATTGGTCGATCGAGACAATTAACCGAAAACAAATCATGGACTTGCCGGATTACTACCTTTTTATCAATTTAGTCCTTATCTAAAAATTAATATGTAATAATAATATGCTATGTGAATATTTGTTGCATTTTTTTAAGTTATTATTTCAAAATTAATAAATATACAGAATGTTACAATTTTCACTAATTTTATTTCTAATTAATGTAGATAACAATCATTTGAACACACAATGGTTTCTTCAGATCTTTAAGGTAGGCGAAATTATAATGTACAGTGTAGAAACTCCAAGAAAATTATATATTTCTTGCAATATGTAATAAAATAAAATTAGCAATAAGTTATTGGTCTAGGGAAAAGCACGTTCTGCCGAGCTATTAAACGGAGAAATATTTAGGTCAATTTATTAAATTGTTAAATTATTAGATTTTTATGTTTAATAATTTTTAAACACTTTGAAAAACTTAGTTTATGTCCTTTGTTTTCTACACATATTACTTTATATTCAAAATTTGACAAATGGTTATTATCAATTAAATGATTAGCGAAAGAAAAGTTGTTACATGCATAAACTGGCATCAATAGTTGCGGACCCTGCAAATAGTTGAGGCTACCCTTACTTCAGAATCTGGGAGGGGAGAGACATTTTCGATGAGATAAGACAGAGAAGAGCAACAACAACGCTAGATATAAAAGTGATTCTGAAGTAATTATTCGAAGTGTTTAGTGGTGGAATAGTTATCCTACAATCATAGATTGGATCCGATTCGAAGATTACCGAATATTGTAGGCAGGATTTTGGGGAATTGCCCCTGCGTGTTACGTATCTGTCCCTGTACACCTTTTGGGTGGATTTATCCGGATGAACATCGGCGTGGAGAGTCTGCAGAATTTCCGTAAGCGAACCTAAAGGCGGCCCTTATTTTAGTAATCATCTTAATAAGGTAGGCACCTTTTGTAATTGTCTCATCGCAATTATCGAGAAAACTCCGTCAATCACGACAAAAGAATTTCACCGGACCTGTGGATACTCCGTCCCTGAATTATTCGAACTTTAATTGCAAATTTGGATGATGTACGAATAATGTGACCTTTTTTTATTTTAAGCCAACTGAAAAACTAGAGTCAGTTGCTTTCTCTTGTTAAATTAGATATAATGAAATTTGGTTACTGCTTTACGGCCTGGTGAAAATATTAGAATCATCTTCCTTACTTTTTTTCTGTTATTAAATTTCATATAATAAATCTTGTTAAATAAATTATAATGTTCACGAGCGGCACGTTCTACATGTACTTTTTGCTTGTTTTCTTTGGTTCATATGTAAGAAACAGTCACCTTGTGCACATCTGTTAAATGTTTTATATTTAAACATCTGATAAAAATTATCTGTACGGTCGAATAGATGGGCATTTGAAAACTTAATGTAATTTTTTTTGTAAATTTTGTTCGTTTAAAATTTAATTAATCACAGTCATCAATTTCAAGGTTGCAGGAACGGTTAGTTTAATATTCTTATGAACAAACAAAAAATTCTTATAATTACCGTTGCTATAGTTCGTCGCTCATAGCGAATTCGAAATCGAAGACTCGGCTAGCTTTATTTAGTTGATAGAATTCTCGTTTTCGAGTAAATTCAATGCATTGATTTTCTCTCTTTTTCTTTTTTGTAACTTGAGACCGATGTTTGTGAAGTTATTTTTAATTTGTGATATACCCCGTTGGTCAAAATTTTGTTACAACACATTAATAAGTTGATTTAGCTTAATTGGATTGTTTCGTTTTAATTTGTAATATACACGGTTGGTCAAAATTTTGTTATAACACATTAATAAGTTGATTTAACTATGTTGAATTGTTCCGTTTTAGTTTGTAATATACACCGGTGTAAGGTGATTTAAATTTATTTAATTGTCAATAAACTATTCCTTCATTTTAATACGCTAGTTTTGTTGTCTTTCTTTTGTCTTCCTCCTTCTCTCCCTCGTAAAGGAATTAACAAGTAGCAATTGGCGAATTCAGAACTCCCGCCCTCATTGACAGCCACTCGGATCTCAACACTGATCCAGGTGTTACTAGGGATAAATGTTGTAGCGCCCCGAAGACTCTAAGGATTTGTCACCGCGACCCGTCTCCCGACGTGAGAAACAGAGCTAGGTCCCCTAGCAACAACCCAGGGCTGATAATTCGATTCCAAAGGGATGATGCGCCGTAACAAAGTCCATTTTTTTATGTATGTATATGTATGAGTTGTGTTCTGGTATACATGTGTTTTTCAAAATTTCTCTCTGTTTGACCAATATAAACACCAGGGCATGTACCACATACTAACTTATAGACTCCTGGTTTAGTGCTGTTATGGATTTAATTGTCGTTAACCAAAAATACGCTTTGTAGTTATTAGTTTTTTAGTTTTGAGTGCCATTTGCACATTTTTTTTTATGAAATTTTTCTACTTCAATACTCGGAGGTCCAATAGCAATAAGTACTTACATTTATTGTCAACGTTCCTTTTGTTGGTCGGTAAATCATTGAAATTGTTTTGACATACAGTTAGTAGTAGAATATTATATTATTGGATATTTGGGGATTATAACTTTCATTATTTACAATCTAAAATACATTCGACAATAGGTGTACAGTAATTATTTACATTAGATTTTTGAGTATTAACTTGGAACAAAAAGGGAAAAAATGTACAAGTAGCATTCACTACCAAATTTTGAATATAAAGTAATACACATAGAGAACGAAGTATATAAACTAAATTTATTAGAATGTTAAGAAATTAATTAACTTAAAAAATTGGGTAATTTAATAATTGAACAAATTTACTTAATGATTCTCCGTTATTAAATTTGTTTAACGAATAAAATGTTTCAGATCGCTGTAGAACGTACTTTTTCCAACATTTCTAACTTATTGGCATTTTAGTTTTATTACGTATTGTAAAAGAAAATATCATTCCCTTAAAATTTCTACACTGTACATTAGAATTTAGTCTACTTTAAATACTTGAAGAAGCCAAATTTGGTGAAATAATTGTTATGTACGTCAACTAAAAATAAAATTAGTGAAAATTGTAACACTTTATGTATTTATTAATTTAGTCATGAATTTCCATCAAGTGAAGTCCGAAAAAATCCAATATATCATTGCAATTTATAAAAATAGGTAAATAATAGTTAAACTAACATAAAATCAATTTTATTGAGTTTATAACAAATACTTTTATTACACATTTCGCGAATTTTGACTAGTTTTTCTTAAATGAACTGTTTCAATATACGTGAAAATTCAGTAAAATCTTGATATTTTCTTAATTATTGTTGACGTTCTAGTTATCGAAGATTGTTTAAACATTTGACATATATTACTCAATTTTATTTTGTTATGTATATTAGATTTTAAAGGAATTGTTATTATATTAGCACATTATAAGCGGGTTCTCTTATAGCCCTGACGATACTGCGTAGCGGGCGAAACTTGCGAGGTGAGCGAAAAGTTCGCCTTTGAAAATTAGCAATATCTTTCAAAGTAATGGTTGGTTAATAAAATTTCGTAACATGACCGACTATAATCTGCTGTTTTTATTATTCAAACAAAAATATATTTACACTGTAGACTAAGGGAAACAATTTAACAATTATTTTTGTCGATTTTTAAACTTATTCCCTAAAACTAAGCACTAATATTTTTATGAATTATGGCATTTAAAAGACATTACCTTTTGTAAAAAACACATCGCAAAAACAAATAAAAATTATTTACTCTACAATATAAACTAGTGGAAACTATGTTATTTACTAAAATCAAGTACTAATATTTTTCTGCAGTATGGTATTTAAAAGAACATTCTCCCTTGTGAAGAGGCACATCATAAAATTGGCATATGCGATATAACAAGTTAAACTTTTTTTTCTTGTGCACAGCACAAACACGGCATTGTCTCTGGGGTTTTGCTTTTTTGCCACCTGTAAAAATTTTAACTATTTTATGTTTTTTCGGATCTTTTGACAGTCTTCTTCGGTGATCATGTTGTCTCGATGTACCGGATGTACTGGGCACAGGATCATCTGGATTGTTCTGAATAGCTGCACTTATCCATTATACTGATCGGCACGGTCAACACCTTTCATAAATTTGTTATGGTCAATAACACATATTAGTTTCCAAATTTTTTCTTTTGTCATCCAATCAATTGTGACTTTGTATAACATCGGCAGAATGTATTGTCGAAATCATTCGGACAGGTCTCTTTGATTAACAACATTGTAACAAAATGTCTTGGCGGCGACGAAACATAGATTCTCCTCGTTTTAGTTTTGTATTCTTTATTGATGGGGGAAGGCCTCCATTTGTACGTATAGTGCCACAAGTCTGGAATCTAAGCTGTAATAGTAGTTCACTTGTATTAACGCTATTATAATAATTATCCATATATATATATATATATATATATATATATATATATATATGATGCCATATGTCTAAATGCGGCTGCAGCAGATTTAAAATAGTTGTTTGTAGTCGACTACCTTCGCAACAATATATTCTAAAATTACAAATATACCCATTTTTAGCTTCACAAACCATTCTTATAAGTATGTCATATTTAATAGTTTTCGATGCATTGTATACTTTGAATGATAGGCGATCTCTCCATGGCATGATGCTTTCGTCCAGGGATAGCTCTCTCTGTGGCTTATAAAGATCTTGAAATTTCGGTATAAAATATGAAATAATAGGGCGGATTTTTTTAAGACGGTCTCTATTATTGTCATTCTCGTTATTATTAGAGACATACCAAGAGTACCATAATTATCGAAATCTGTCTCTACTCATTACTCGCACAATATTTGTGTCAGTTGACCAATACTCATCCCTCGTGTCTTTGCGAACTCTGCCCATTAGTAAAAGCAACCCTAGCATTTTTTAACTCCAGCACTGACACTTCCTTCCATTTAATAGATTTCTCTAAATCTTTGTATATTTTGTGCGTGATAACGATTTGTTTCTATCGCCATATACCCAAATACCTTATAAAAAGTTGAACTACATAAATGACGTTTTTTGAATTGTTTGGCATAACAAAAACCCCACTCTGCCCCAAAAACTCTTCGTTTATTGGTGTTTGGTCGTTTTCTGACCAATCCAGTCCTTCATTATCACTGCCATCAGAGGAGTTGCTAGGCGGTATACGCAAAATTCTATTTCTTCTGGGACGAAACAATTTGTCGTCACGTTAGCAGTCACTATCAAGTTCAGGATCATTCGTATCATTTGAAATTTCTGACAAAGTGTCGGCATATACTTCATACTTTCACTATCGGAAGCCATTTTAAACGAAGAATTTCGATTTATAAAATTGTGAAACCGTTTTATCTGGACGATAATTTTACGTTTTATAATATATGTATTTTGTGTGTCTAACCAATAAATTGTAATTGTTTAATGTTCAGTACAATAAACACATTCATAAATGCTGAACGATATTTATGAGAATCATCTTACTTATATAGAATTGCGTTGAAGTCATTTAAATTATTTTTTGTAAACAAACGTTGAAAATTTATAGCTCCTCGAACTACGAGAATCTTAAAACAAACATCTACTTATATTTCATAAATCGACTAACGAATTCTAAGTACTGTGCCCCGCTTTTAACGTAAGTACCTTCCAAATGGGGACAAATACCCGCCCCGCTGATAGATGGCAGTCCACAAAACGGGTACTAGTACCCGCCCCGCTTATAATGTGTTAGCATGCATTTAGTTTGATTATAGAATTACAAAAATAATTTCTGGACACTGAACTATGACGCTTACAAAAAAAAACCAATCTAACATAACTAAAATGTTTGAGAGTTTTACTCCAGATATTATAGTTAATTAAAGGTTATAGTTAAAAATATTCATATTCTCTCAAAAATAATATATATATATATATATATATATATATATATATATGTATATATAATAAATATTTAATGAAGGAAGAAGGAATATATTTGTAGATTTACATGATTGCTCCCAGTAATTATTTCATGATCCTAGTGGGATAAAAGTGCGATCTACGTATCCCATTAACACTTAGTCATCATTTGTGACATCATCTTCTGTGTTTCTGCTAGTTCTGATAAGTATTGCAATACCTATATTCACACCAAATACTAATATTTTATAAGTATAAGACTAGAACTGCATATTATATTAAAATATTTCATTTTTGCTGTGAATCTAATGCTTTTTTGTGTTAGAAATAATTCTTATAAAATATTGTTTTATGAATAATGTAATAATGTAAGTATGTTTGTAATTTACGTATGTTCTAAAGAATATTGTGTGCAAACTGTAGTCGAATAACATTCATATGTCTTCAAAAACAATTCGATTATTGACCTGACTTTTGCAAATTTAAAAACATATTTTCTAAACATATCCTTTCAGGAAGTAGGTAATTATAAAGGTTGGAGCAATTTTCTCTATACTCGTACATTTGACAGTCTAATCAGGCTTAACAAACGCGCAATTATTACAAATTCCACCTGTAAATACGTATTTTATGTCAAAATGAATAATTTATAAGATTCAGGGAATGTCATACTCTAATTTTAATGCCTAACATGATATCTAACATGAAATTTGTATTCATTCGCTTCTTGATTTATTTTGGAAATTTTTATATTTTGACTGACCCTCCACTATGTTATTTGAAATGAATGCGGCATGCATGTGACATATTTATTACAGTAATATGTGTCGAAGTAATTGGTGTACGCGTTTAATTTGATTCGATTGTTTAGGTGTCATCGTCCAACATTTAGAGTTATTTCGTGAATATCCAGCGGGCAGCAACCCATGTGTAATTGTTGATAATTTTTTTGTTTAAGTGTGTACATCCCTCTCTCTCTTTGCGTATGTGTGTGTTTGTGCTTGTATGTGTACCTGATATCCGAACAAAAATGTTTTTAATAACTTTTATTCTCGTTTTGTGTGCCAAAGAGAGGAATACAATTCCTACGCTAGCGTTCAACGACCATCTACATATAATTGAATAAAATGATGACTGGAATTTCAGCAAATCCTGTAAATATTTTTTCTTATTCAAATAAGCAAAATTAATAAAACTACAGGTTTGTTTTTGTTTACATACAGAAATTGCAAATAACGAGTTTTCTTTTGCCCTTTTTTGTTATCAGTTCGCTGGCTTATTCCATAATCTCCGGTGTTGAAATTTGTTCAAATAGATTTTGAGAAACGAATTTTCAACAAATTCAAATTACATTCTGTGCATTTTTAGTATTATAAGAAATTATACCTGAACCTATGAATTATCTAGAATAAGCGTACTTAAGTACATCTTTTGTCCTTTATTGATATTGTGGAATACAAATCTTACACAATAAGGAAGATCTAATAGTATGTACGATATATGAAAACATCTCAATGTACAATTTGTATTTGAAGCAGATTAATTGATTAACGACTATACATATCCTTTTCTTCTTTTCTATTGTATAATGTACAACTTTGTAAATGTGGATATAATGTTTTCACTAAGAATAGTAAACCTCTTATATGAGTTAACATATACATATATATATATATATATATATATATATATATATATATATATATATATATACCAGGTGTACCGGAAAGTCATTACCAGTTTTTCTAACTGGTTTCGCTAGGCTTAAGTATGCAATGTTATAATTTGACACATATGTCATTTTATTCTACTGACATCAAGCTTCAAAGCCATACATGTTATATTTTGCAAAAGTAACAGTGTCATAGATTTATACCTCTATGAAAATGTCGAGTTTCGTTGCTGAAAAAGTGCATTTGTGGCACGCATTACTGTTCTTATTTAATCGAAAGACAAAACTCGCTGAAAGTCATCGTTTGCTGGTAGAAACTTACGGTGAGCATGTCCTATCCATAAAAACATGTGGGGCGTGGTTTCGATAATTCAAAAATGGTGATTTCGATGTAAAAGACAAATAACGTTCTGATAGACTGAAAAAGTTTGAGGGTGCAAAGCTGCAGGAGTTAAAGCGTTAAATGTGACCCAAGAAGCATTTAGCGACCGATTACGAGCAATGGGAAAAATTCAAAAGACGGGAAAATGGATGTTACATCAATTGAATGGCAGGCAAATGGAAAATCTAAAAATCGTCTGTGAAATACTGCTTCAAAGGTATGATCGGAGGTCATTTCTGCATTGAATAGTGACGGGTGATAAAAAATGGATTCACTTCGAAAACCGTAAGTGCAAAAATCATGGTTATCACCTGGTGAAGCCGATCCATCGGCTTGAAGACCAAATCGTTTTTGTCCCAAGACAATGCTATGTGTTTGATTGGACCAGAGTGGCGTGGTGTATTAAGAACTGTTGATACCTGATAAAAGATTTAAAACTGATCGTTACTAACAAGAAATTATCAATTTGAACCATGTATTGATAGAAGAATATCCAGAATGGGCCCGAAGACCCGGGAAAGTGATTTTACAGCACGATAACGCGCTGTTTCATACAGCGAAACCGATCAAGGAAGCATTGAAAGCACTTGGATGGGACATAATATCACACCCACCGTACTCTCCAGACCTTGCTCCGTCCGACTATCACCTTTTCATATCAATGGCATACGCGCTTGCAGAGCAAGTTTCGAAGGATTTAGAAAATGGCTCGATAAATGGTTTTGCTCAAAGGATAGTTGCTTTGGGACGGCATCCATAAATTACCTAAAAAATGGGCGAGATGTGTAAAATCAAATGGCAAATACTTTGAATAAATAAAGTTTTACATTTGCTTTATAATTATGTAGTCCTTTACGAAAAAACCGGTAGTAACTTTCCGGTACACCCGATATGTACATATATATATATATATATATATATATATATATATATATATATATATATATATACAGTCATGTGATTTATATATCGCACCACACACTCTGCACTGTGTAATGACAAGTGCATGTTTATAGTTATATAAATACCTTTCTTAAAGTACACAGAAATATGTTTATAGATTATAAACTTACTGTTTTAATTTAGCGTAATTAGTTTTTGCAAGAGTAATCAATTGGAATTTCATTTCAAATCTAAATGTAAAAAGTATGCAGTCGAAGTATCAAATGCAAATATATAAAATAAACGATTGAAGAGAAAAATTTGTCCGTGTAGTAAATTGTGTATTTAGAATATTGCCATTGCAAATGTGCAGATGTGCAGATAAAGCATTTTCTGATACAATTAGTATCGTGTTTTGCCAATCACCAGGAAAATTTTCAAATTTTTAATTTATTATCGTTTACAGGTAAATTTGATGGAACCTGTGGTTGATTAACTTAATCACTTAGGGTTACTTTATAACCTCTTTCCACAATGAATGTCGTATTCTGGTACGTATTTCGACAACTATGTATTCATCATTAGCAGATAATAAAACAGTGTCGCACCCGGAATCCACGGTAAAAACCCGCACGAAACAAATTCTATAGACGATCTGTACCGTTGAAAGCCAAAACGCACAGTTTGTGTAATGTTGAAAGGGGTTATATATCAATCTTAAGTGATTATTGTTTATATAGGAAACGCTATTTATATTAATCCCTTACGAAAATAAATTAATTTGTAATATGGGCATTAATAATAATTTTTGCACATTAGATAGCTTACTACCGTAATTGTGGCGGAATGAGTGCACATAATTTTTCTGTGTGTTTTACCGCGGATCCAACTATTTAGATTTTATTTATAATAACATAAATTATTTACGAACAGAAACTTCATCTAGCACCACTAGGAAGGGCAAAAAACACTTACTATGTCCACGTTTGTACTCTCCATAGTAATTCGACAATTAAGCATCATTAGCGGACTACTAATCACAGTGCCCCACCTGGTCCGTGCTAAAGCTTACAAAGAAAAATTCCATGCACTCTTTCCGTCAACGTGCAAAAATTATTGTCAATATTTATATTAGAAATTAATTTGTTTTTGTAATCGAAGAATATAAACTTTGTTTTATTAACGCCAGTTAAAAGTTGACTTATGGTCATCTAGCCGCGAATATCTGTGAAGATCTTGTTGACCTTCAGAGCTATTTGCGAAATGTCATTAGAACTTAGTATGATAATAACATCTGCATATAAAATTATAGCATCACGTTTTAATGTTCTCGCAAGATCATTGATATATGAAATGAAGTAGGTACAAAGATGGAGTGGTGAGGTACACCTACTTGGTTATTTTTTAATGATGACCTAACATCATTCATTCTAAACATGTCTATGATTCGAAAGATAAGACCGAAATCACTCCTTTCTAGCACTATTTATGCCGAAGAAATCTATTTAAGACAGTTTTATAGCTAACCCAGTCAAAAGCCTTCTAAATATTGATCATCATTCTCAGACAGGCAAGCTGTATTATCAAGTATTATCAAATAATGGAAACAATGCAGTCAGTACTTTTCGTATGACATAAACTATGTTGATTTCAGAAAAGTAAATTAAAATGAGTTAAATAATCGATTAATTTGTGTGTGTTTGGTTTTGGTGGAATGAGTGCACGGAATTTTTCTGTGTGAGCACGGATCCAGGTGCGGCACTGTGATTAATAATCTGATAATGACAAGTTAGTTGTCGAGATACGTATATAGAGTAAAAATATTGGTGCTGGAAGAGTTTTTTGCCTTCTCTGATTAATTCGATTAACCAGTCTTCAACAAAATTAGCCACCACCAAGAAAGCAATTTATTAAAAGGGCGCCTTTTACAAGCGATTCAAACTGTAATGAACTACCTGGATATTAATTGTATTCACTTATTTAAGGCTAATGTTTAGTCTTATTTAATAACCATAAATTACTATTCATTTAACAGCATTTTGAAATGAATTTATTGACATATTACTACAATTTATTATTACATTTGTTGTTTTTGTTTGACGTATTTCATAGGTACGTTGTATTTTTTTCGAAATGAAGTGTTTATTTATTTATTACAAATAATAATTTAAGTTACGTATTACTATACTTACTTATACTTTTATATTGCGTAAATGTCGTGGAATTAAGTTTTAAAGAAATTACCTAAATATAAACTGAAGTTGTAGTATTCGATTTAAACACAATTAAAATAATTGAATCATTTATTATATACCGCAGTACTTACCTACGACCTTTACCGATTCAGTCAATTAGTGAAGTAAGTCTGAAAGTAGTAAATCTAAGTAAGCCTGAGAAAAGATACAAAATTCTTTCTCCAACTCTTGTCCTACAATATATTTATAACCATAGAATACACAATAGAACTTATCAACACGGTACATAAATTGCAAAGTTTGTAGTTTTACAAAGTAAAACTTTAATTCTGTGTAGGTTCTTCTAAGAAGAGTAGCTAAATTTCCGTTCTCATTTTTAGCACAATGGGATTATCACAAAAGAACAACGCTAGTTTCTTACCTTACTTCATATTCACAGATCTTAACATCCTACGGTAGTTTAATTTGTAGTCGACGGAAAAATATTAAATATTATTTTAAAACTTTTGGTTAAAGAACAATTTTATAAAAATAACTTACATATATAAAATTCGTCTTTCACCTTTTATTAATAAGACAAATTATTTTTAATAACAGAACTAGATTATTTTAATCGACGAAAGGAAAGTTTTATAGTACTTCTTTACCTACTGGGAATTTGAAAGCGACTATGAACTAAGAAAATTATAGTAGTACATACATATTCAATAATTTATCGACGCTTGCTTAACACTTTCTTTCAAATTCTAGGCAGAAGAAATGGAAAGAGTTAAGAATTTGGTGCTAATTGGTAAAATTCCTCTAGAAAACGCTCCTCCAGAAATGGCGAATCATCCCGTCATGCTTATAGAAATGTACTGCAATAAATTGATAGCCGAAAGGAGAGCGAAGGTAGGTTGTTTCTATTTGCCTGTAATAAAAACACTTCAAATTAGCTTTTTGAGGATGTTTTCGTATTCCTATCAAACCGACATAAACTTCTAATATAATAGGAACAATTTCTTGTTCCAAAAATAATCGGAATTGGTCTACTTGAACGAAACCATTGTCACTATCATTTGGTAGAAGATTAATTTATAGAGCGTCAGCCTTTCTAAATAATCTGCATACATTCTGCGACGTAATTGTGTATCTACACGTGTGTACATGTACATACGTACAATTGCATATGCATTTAATAATAAAACCAACTGCGGTTTTCAATTAAAGAATTGCTTCCATAATGAACTTTATACCCCGCTTAAAGAAGTGAACGTGAAAGACCTTGATAGCTCAATGGTAGAGCACCTGACTGACAAACAGAAGACTAGGGTTCCATTCCTCACTGATAGAGCATGAATTTCTTATTAATTTCGACATTAAATATAACAATGTAATTAATAAGCAGGAAATTATGACAATTTTTTAATTACATCGCCAAATGCACGTAATTGTGTACATACGCATGTGTATACATACATATATACCCTGCATGTATATTTAATCTCACGACATTTTGTTTACTGAAAGCTAATATACAACACACAACAACAACAGTGAGTACGTGGTATAACCTCGACGTATTGAATTGTTTCATAAATACATGCCGTTGTTTGCCACAAGTCCTCTTTCAATGCAATAAAATTAACTTTTTTTATCCAATATTGTTACTGGGGATGAAAGTTAATAATATATAAGAATGTTGTTATAAAAAGTAGTTAAACAAGGATACACCACCAGGCTTGATCCAAAAGTATATTTATAGCAGGAAAGCTTTGTTGTGTATGTGGTTGGATCGTTGTAGGTACAATAGAGGTCTCTGTTCATCAACTACAAAAAACCAAAGAAAAATTCGTTGAAAAATGTTAGGCATTGATTAATTGACATGTTATCCTTCTCCGTGACGATGCTATTTCACATAAGCACATGTCAAAATAATGGAACTATGTTGATCTGCTTTATCTCATCCTCCACAATAGCAAACCTTGCTTCAACATATTGCTATGAACTCCAGTTGCTTCAAAATGCACTGAATGGAAAAAGCTTTGATGACCAGGTGCCTGGCCACTAGGATTCCTCTTTTACAGTTAAACCCGAGGTATTTTACTAGAAGGAGATTGCCAAATTGCCTGAAAGCTACGACTATAATGATTATATAATAAAAAATAAATTTTTATCATATTTGTAACAGTGACACATCTTTGAAATGCGAAATCGGAAATTATTTGTGAATCAATTAATTAAATAAATGAAATTTCGAATGCTCAAAACAATAATTAATTGCATTTTAGCCGCTTAGTCTTTGGAACCTAAAGTCAGTTCGTTTCATTTCGGTTGACGAATAGTTATAGAAAGTTGGATATTGCAAAGATATCATTAGGGAAGCTTGAAGGGACAAAAAATGTGGTTCGGAAACCAGTTGTCACAGCGCTGAATAGAGGTAACCAGATGAAATCATTTAAAAAACATTTCGTTTGGAGAAGCTAAAAAATAAAACAGTGCTCATTATTTTTTACGATTTTTAAGGATCTTATTATACAAAGAATTCATTCTAAATCGTGCTGAATGTTATCTTGGAGAATTTATAAGTTTGGAAGGTCATATTAGTCGTACTTGCCCTACATATCTAGAACTAGGTGATTCTTGCATGACAGTATTCTTTGTTCTTCAATTGGCATTGTTTCTTTCAATATTTTTTTTCCACTATCATCCTCGTACTCATCCACTTTGGTTCCGATTATTTTTTTATTCCTTAAGCTACATCTAGTGATCATGGAAATCGTTGTACTTCGGCTAAAAGAGTATTATAATTATATATTACAATTATTTTTGAGACACAAGATGTACATCATGTTCCAAAAATATCTATGGCTTTGAAATTATTCATTTATTGAATTTACATTTGTAAATGCTGCACTTATACCTAATGATGATCTATGAGCCAAAATAGTGGATTACTTAATCTTAAATTTACCTCTATTTTAGCTAGAAGTAAAATAATAAAATATAAAATTTCCAGTTTATAAGGAAGCGAATTTAAATAAAATCAGAATATAAATTTGGTCTAATAAATTCTATTAAGCTCAAAGAATGTGCAAATCTTATGTTTTTTGTTGATATAGTGTAAGCCTGCTTAACGGTTTTTGTGATTATCGTTTTATCCAAACGGTATAGCTTGAAAGTATAATTTCTTTATTAAGCAAATAAACGAATAAAACTAAATATAATAATAATAAATACAATAAAATCAAAATCGGACCAAAATACTAGAAAGTTGTGGGAGTTTTGATTATACAAGTGACTCATTTTGTATTCCCGTTTGAAAGAATATACAAAAACGCAAATATAAAGTCAAATGGTAAAACCGTCTCATCAATATCTATGTATGTATATTCAGGAACTGTTTTTAAAATAAGCACACGTACAACGTTTGCCGCTGAAAATATTCAGTCAGATTAAAAAAATCTGACTGAATATTTTAGGATTTCTTCGTTCTGAAATTTGAATCGGTGGTTTTTGAATAATGTAACAATCAATAGCAATTTATAAATATTAATAGAGACACCATCTAAAGCAACTTTGCCTTGTTCATAAGACGATGTTACAGACACAGTTGAATGTCTGGTTAGGTCAATGTACGGAAAACGCTGTTGATGTTTTTATTATTTCTTATGATATTATATAAAGTGTAAAAAGTATAAAATCAAATCGCAGGCCTATAAACAATATACTGTAAATAAAATCTTTCAGAATGTTCGAAAATATTTTAAATAGTGCTTTATGTTAAGCGAACGTTAGCGGTGGATATTTTAAACATTCAGTTATATAACATTTACTCCAAAATAACCAAAAATAATAGCATTTTATAGTTACTGTTAAAAAACTATTCATTCAAGTATAGAATTCAAACGATATCTATGTTTTGTATTATAATATAATCAATTCAAATTTAACTTGCGAGGGTGATCTGTCGGAAAGTGAGATTTGACTACTAGCACTATCATTAAGAAGAAATTAGCACTATAATAAGGTATAGTTTTGCTATCATTTTTATTACGAATGATGAAATTTGCTTAATTTCTGACATTTGATTTGAAAGTGGCAGCAGTGTGAATAAAGCTTTTAAAGGTCTGAACAAATCTGAAGTATTGGCTGATATGATAACTTTATGTGACAATACTAAAAGTAGTATTGTAGTTGTGCAAGTTCAACGTAAATATGGAAGATAATGTACGAGCAAGATAGCCAAACCTGGCTTCATTACTTTGTTCCTGAATTCAAACAACAATGAACAGTATAATAGTGAACACATCATAGTAGCTTTCACCAAACAAGGCCAAGATATTCCTATCGGCAGACAAGATAATGGCTACGATTTTCTTTTAATTCAAAGGAATAACTCTTTTTGACTATTCTGCAAGTGACTAAATCCTTAGTAGTCTGTACTATGTCGCTCCGCTGGACATATTTAAGAAAACAATTTCTGAAAAATTACCCAGTCTATAAAAAAATTATTTCATCATGTAAAAAATTGAATATGTTATGATTTTATATTGTGCCTTTCTGAATCTACTTACAAGGTTTAGTGATTTCTATTTATCCCCGAAACTGAAGCTTTGCCTTGCTTGAGAAAAATTTTGGGGTATTTCGAGGACCTCCATAAAAATCATTACGAAAATAGTATAATAGTATATCAGCATCGTTAGTCTAAGTGTGTTGAAGCTGAAGCGGAATATGTTGAAAAACGATAAGAAACTTAACGCCCTAATTCATTTGTTTTATTTCTGTCAAATCGTCCTCGAATATTTGATTTAAATAGAGCGAAATCCTAGAATAATTTAGCTAAGTATCCCCCAAAAATTGGTGTATTTAAGTGTTTTTATGAATTGATCGAAATATTAGTAAATACTGTATACACTTGGATAGATTTGCTCATTCACATCAGATATTTTAAAATTTTTAAAAAAATGAAAATCGAAGCTTTTTCTAAAAATTGGTGACCAGACATATTAGAATAGTCCATATATTATACTATACACAAATTTAATATGTGCTGACTTACCAGCTTCCAGCATATTCTTTGTTTACTTGTTCGGACCCATCTGTACGTTTGGCAGCGAAGTTAGTTTTCCTCTACAAAACTCATTCCTTAACTTTCCCTGATGACTTCGTTTTTAATTTAGCCTCTATTCTACTCGGTATTCTAATTTCCAATGCATTTGTTTTAAATCTGACTATCTGTTAGAAATTAAGATTCACTGTCGTAGATCAAAGTTGGCAGAAATTCTATCTCATAAATCTTTGGTCTGTTTAGATATTCCCCTTTTATTTGGAAAAACTAATTTTAGGGCATAAAATAGTTTCTTATTGCTTTAGTTCTATTATCCACACCAAACGCTATATTACTCCTACCTAAAATTGCTTACAAATATTTTAGGATAAGTTTATTTTCCTACCTTCTATTATTATTCCGGCGTCTTCTATTGAGATTAAGAGGACTTTTCTTGGTTAATTTCCATTCTGAATTCGCATACAGTTTTTTTCCATGCTTCTTGATCTTTTCAGTAGTACTAGGGTCGTCCGTAAATAGAAATTGTTTAGTGAAAATTTGTTGAAGATGATTAGTTCCTACTCTTATGGATTTTGTTAATTTACTGGTAATTCTAGCAGTATCGTTCGTAACAGATATAAACAGTAAGTCCCTGACTGATTTCTGTATGAGTAAGGAAAGTCGTTATCTTTTTCAGAAACATTTTTGGCTACAAGCGCTGTGACACTCTTATTAAGTGAGACGCCGCATGAAGTGCTTTTAATTTTTTTGAGCAGTTTTGGTCCTCTGCCCAAAATGATCGGTATTATTCGAAGCAGTCGGTGAATAACCATATATGTATACATAGCCTACAAAACTGTCCTATATAATATATATATATATATAATTCTAAGCGATTACAAAGACCAAACACTCTTGTACCCCTCTTCTGCCCACAACGCTGCCCTATTTTGAAGGATATACAAAATTTATGTTATACATTTAAATCGTTTGGGTAGACCGAACAAAGCTTTCTGTGTATGTAAAGTTTCATGAATTTTAGATATTTATGTTCAGGGACGCTTCTAATTATAACCTTCTATAATTCTTGTTTACTCGATGTTATAATTACTATGTTATTAGAAAATAGGAATCGCTGATGTAATGAAGTAGATGAAATACCTTCAAAGTTTCTCCTTCTTGTTATTAGCTCTTTAAAGGACGAATCAAACATTTTAATTCGTTTCTTATAACAACCTTTCTTGACGCACATTTTTTATTTATACATATACTCTTCGTTAATATTTGTTTCAAGATATATATATATATATATATATTTATTCGATGTATATATTTACAAATACAGGGTGGGGCAGAATAACGAGCGATTTTAAAATGCCCGGGATTCGCGCCGTGTCATTCGGAGGTGGTAGGTATGCTATCGGCCATGTTTCCTTGATATTAGCATTTAGTAACAATGGAGCGTTGGACCCCTCACCAGCGTGCGTACGCTGTTAAGACATTTTATGAAAATGATAATTCTTACATACGCGCGCGTCATGCCTTTCGAAATCATTTTAACATTAATCGCAATCAACCAGTGCCGTCTGCCTGTGCCATTAAAAAATGGGTTAGGAACTTTGAGGAAACTTCGTCAACGACAAAAAAGAAACCTGGACCGTGTAAGAACTGCTATTGAGCGAAGCCCGCGTCGTTCAGCTCGTCAGCATAGCACTACACTTGGGATTTCAAACCGAACTATCAGACGAATATTACACAAGGATCTCCACCTTCATCCATACAAAATCCAAATCGTACAGGCTCTTAAAGGCACTGATGATGTGAGTCGACAACGATTCTGTGAAGTTTTCAGATTTAATTAATCAACATGGGGGTATTGTAAACAACTTATGGATGAGTGACGAAGCCCATTTCCATTTGTCCGGTTACGTCAATAAGCAGAACTTTAGATACTGGAGTGACGTAAATCCTAGACAAATACATCAAGAAGCCCTTCACTCCACAAAAGTTACTGTGTGGTGTGCTATGTCTTCATCGTGGATCATAGGGCCTTACTTTTTTGAAAATGCTCGTGGCAATGCTGTGACAGTAACCTCACATACGCCGACATGTTTTAAAACTTTTTTGAACCACAGTTTGCACGCTACGAAGTTAACGAGGAAACATTTTTTCAACAAGACGGAGCAACCTCCCATACAGCCAGTGTATGCATGAATATTGTTAACAAATTATTTCCAAATCATGTGATCTCTCGAAATGGGGACATCACCTGGTCTTCCCGTTCACCGGACCTCAGACCGTGCGACTTTTTCTTGTGGGGGTACTTAAAAAGTAAAGTGTTTCAAGATAACCCATCGCAAACAATTCAAGCCCTGAAAGAACGGATCCGACAGGAAGTGGACAACATTCCCCTAGCAATGCTGCAAAATGTAATGGAAGAATGTGTACGCCTGAACGGATGTCATCTTTCCGGAGTAGTTTTTAAAAAATAAAATAATTAATGCCTTTTTATGTTCTTTGAGAAAATAATGAATTTATTCCTAAATATTGTTTTTCTTGTTTTTTACAGCCTTTTTAAAATCTCTCGTTATTCTGCCTCACCCGTTACCTGTTATTTCCTAAATTCTAAATTTCTATCTATTCCACATTCTATTCTAAATTTTTCACTTCTGTTAGAATAAATGATATTTTTGATTTTCTGATTAGAGTCCTTAACGTATAGGTCTGTATACTTTTCTTAATTTTATACATATGTAGCTCACTATTTTATTTTTATTTCTATAACCTCCTTATTCTCTATTACTTTGACACAAAATCAAAACAGAATCTATACCTCTATATTGCTCCAATTTGATTCAATTGTCTTATTTGCTGTTACTATATAAATTTCTTAATTCGTGTCATGTTTATCTTTCCATCTCTATCTTGACCATGACGTGATAAAACCTGTGTTTCTTAAATTCTTGGTTGAATATGGTGTAACCGTGTTACACTTCTAGTACGTATTAAGTAAAATTTTGTAAACAACATCGAGTAACTTATTTTCTTGTATATTTTGTATTACGACCTAAAGCCTTGATATTTGCTATACATATATTTCTATAAGGATCTAGATTTTGGTACTATTATAATTTGCACCACACTTAATTTCTTTTAAAGTTGAGTTCTTTAACGTTTGATTCTCTATTCTCTTTTCCACTTTATACTTATGTAACCTGCTATTCCATTTCTATTTCGATAGCATTCTTATTTCCTATTATTTTACCATCAAATTGAAATGTAATCCACACTTATTATATTGTTATTGTAGTTATTGAAGCCTGTTTTGTTTTATCCCCATTTTATTCAATTTTTTGATTTACTAATAATTATTTAAATTTCTTAATGTCGCAAATTTATATGATACATTTAATGATGAAGACAAATTATGGAATACTCTGCTTTCTAAATATGGTTTGAGATTAAAATTTAAAATTTTTAAACGTACTGTATGTTTCGGAACTATATTTTCAGATCTACTGTGATTCTCAGGCTTCTTTGAAGTTTCTTGCCTTGTTTGTATACATCTATATTTGAAGAGATACTAAATTACCCGAAGAAAAGGTTATTTCAAGATACGAATGACAAGCAAAATTTAAAATGGCTTTTCTTTTTTAGAATATTTTCTATTTGCCAATACAGATCTGTATTTGATCAAATCAACTTTAAACGTTTGTCTCCAATATTTCTGGTGGTGTGTTATAGATATCTATTGTAAAAGCGACAGAAACTATACTGACAGAATCAAGATACGTTTCCCGACATTTATTTTTAATATATGGAAAAGAAGAAGTTATATGATAAATGACCTACCCATTTAATGTTTCTTTTCTTTAAATGGTGCACACAAGTTTATCTTGATACAAAATAAGTTTTGCTTTTTGGACACCGTTTACACATACTCGTGTTTGGCCATATGGAAAAAAAGGACTAGATGAATTGTTCTATCACATCGACAAGCAATACGTTTCTGTAAACTTCACGATAGAAATAGAAGAAGAAGGAAGACTACCGTTCCCAGATACCGTATACAGTCGCAGAAACTACAACACGGGGTACACAGGAAAAAACCTATACCGGCAGATGCTTGAATACCATATTCCACTATCATTCTCATCCCAAAAGGGCTCTTAGTGAAACGCTGATGCATAGAGCAGAAGCGATTGGAGGAAAAAAAGACAGGACAAAGAAGCACTGGAGAAAAAAGAACATACCAATTCAGAAATAAGGGAACCCTAAGTAAGCTCAGAATAGCTACGCCACCAAGAGAAGTAGAATGATCAAAAGGGCACGCCTGCTTACCTTGCATGTCTGGAGCCATTGAAATAATAGGAATTATATTGATAGAGAAGAATGTAAGAATATGTTTTAGTACTGCATTTTAGATTCGACGTTACTTTTCTGGAACCAAGGACAAATTACCACGAACAAAAGAATAAGTAATCTGCAAGTTAAGGTGTGAATGTAGGAAGAGCTACACTCTACAAACAAGCAGATCGATTGAGTAAAGAATTAAGAAACATCAAGGGGTACATAAAGAAGAAGAATGGCCAATCAGCTGTTGTAGCATAACATGTTTACGAGAATGAACATGAAGTAAACTTTGCAGAAGCAGAAGTATTACCAACTACGAAGAGCAACCATCGAAGATTCATCAGAAAATCTATTAAGATAGAAAAAGATAGAAGCTTCAATTATGAGGATAGTTATAGAATCAGCAGCATCTGGAAGAACCTACTACGAGAATCCGTCACGACCAATGGAGCACGATGATTGAGCATCAGTGCAACAAAGACATGTATAAGAAAGAACTACAACGGAGAGAATTAATCGATAGCATATTCTGAAAAAGCTGGCAGCGAAATATTGATGGTAACTGCGACAACAATGCGAAACTCGAAAGGAGATTATATTACGATTGTTCAAGATGATAATCGCTTTCACACCAATACTCAGAACTGTTTAAATCGAACGAACTCTGTTATTTTGAGTTGAATCGCAGTGATTTTATCAGTGATAGTGGTTTTTAGACGCACGGAATTGATTCTTTAAAGATTTAAGGTACAAGTTCATTACTTGTGCGATTTATGCTAGTTTATGAACACGATTCACTATCCAACAGCTTTTTGAATTCATCAAAACTCTCTTTTCAACATAATACAGATCCGAAATTAGAAAAAGTTTCCACTGGAAAATACGTCCTTATTATTAATCTTGAAGATTTTCCATAAACATATTCAATTCTAAAATGCAATTTTACTTCCTGCTATTTTTACCATTTTTGTTAAACTTTACAGTGACGTTTGTATCAACAAAATCAGCGTCAGTTGCTTAGGCTTAACATTAATAGAATAACTTTAATGCATTTTGTATAGCTAAACACGAAAAAATATTTTTTGTATTTTTTTTATATTTTGTCGCCTATGTATCCAAAATTTTTCTATATCTGATCATATACTATGATGGCTTAATAATTGGTTTATACATTTAAACTTTGCTTTCCAATGATATTGTTTTTGCGGCTATTAGATTTATCTTGAGTTGCTTTAGCCGGTCATAACCAGATATGCCCCTTGCTAGTTTTTGTTTATTTTCTGTCCTTATTCAGTAGCTGCAATTTTCAAATATTTACACATGTCCTTTAAATCTTTGCCTAACTTGGTTATATCTGTTTGATAAAAGTTGAGTCTCCGGAATAAACAGGCATTCTCCGAATTGTTCTTTCCAGTGCCGAATTAAATAATGTAGTCAATATTTGGTCTCCTTGTCTGAGTAAGTTCCTGATCATAAATGACTGACTATTGAACTTGAATTTTTTACTTTTGTTATTGCGTTTTCTCTATACATGTTCACAAGTCTTATCAATTTCCGTGGCGCACCTAATCCAATACACAATTCACTCTTAACTATGGAATCAAAAGCCTGTCTAAAACCAATGAATAAATGCTATAGTTTGATGTTGTATTCCGTGTATTTCTCTACAATCTGTTTTAATATGAATATCTCCAATCATATAATTGCCCCTTATGTGCTATCAGTTGAAATTGAGGGCGAAAAAAAAACGTTGAAGGGACAAAAACTAAAATGGCCATTCTACCTGACGACTATCTGCGAATTTCTGATAAAGAAAATGTCATATATGTATATATCCATATATGTACATATGTATATAGAAATTATAAATTTAAGTGGTGGAAATTAATTAACACGTACAGGTATTTCTATAAACTAGATTTAACCTCTTCAAGCAAAGGAATGAATACATAAACTAGTCCTAATTTGTTGAAGGATGCATCACAACGATCTTTGTTGGTGTGTATAAAAGCGCGCTTATATATACTAAGTATCCAAAATTCCACATCTGTGATTAGTGCGGAGGATTTGCAATTTTGAATGAAGTCTATGATGTAAACACCTCACGTTTTGTCAGAGACATTGGTTTGGAAAGCCATAAATCTGTTGGAAAGTGGAGAAACACAACAAAGAGTTGTTGAAATGTTTGGAATCAACCGAAACCTAATTTCTAAACTTTAGTATTGCTTTTTGCAAACCGGAGATACTCGACGAAGGTTAGGGCAAGGTTGACCAACAATAACAAGGTCAAGAGATGATCGATAACTGTTGCAAGTGACACATAAAGATGGTACTCTTATTACAACCCAGATTAGAAATGAGCTTGCATACATCTGGCCTATATGTCCGAAGAATATTAGTTTCATTTCTCTTATGTGTCGTATCTACTGTAAAAATGTATACCTACGGAAAGTTTAGACATGAAAAAACTCTTTTATTATATGTTTAGATATTATTACATATATATTGAGAAATTTAAATAAACGCATAGTTAGATAATTATATAATGATATAGAGTGTATGTATATATTATATTTTAAATTAATATTTTAGTTTATTCTATATTAGTATATCTAAATTAATGCACATATTAATTTGATATGCCCACGGCTCTTTAAAAGCAACTCTATGTACTAAAAATTGTAATACGGGATATACATACGTAGGTGAAGCTGAATAAATCCATATTCTATATATATATATATATATATATATATATATATATATATATATTTTATAATTAAATTAATTTCGTTAGTAATGTATTTTGCAAAGGATAATACAAATTATTAAAATATACAAAATTACATCGATAGAATATATTCCCAACCTATCGGCAAGAAAAATCGATCTACATTAAGCAACAGTACTAAAACCGACCAAAATCAATAGATACTTTTTAAATATTACAGTAGAAAAATCAAAGCAACAAACACATTACTTTGTATATACAAAATCCTATGCAGCAACCGCGAAGAAATGTATGCGAAAGATTTCGCCAAAATTTTTTTCAAAATACCCAAATTTATCGATAAAGCGCATTCTACAGTGCAGAGAGTAATAAAAGAAATAATAAAATATTTTGTTATACTGAAATCGATCCAAAAAGTAAGCGTCTAAAAATTCTAAACGAGCAAAATCAGAAAACTGTTACAAACGCACTGAGTTTAAAGTGCACCGAAGATAGTCGTACACGTGGAATTAGATACTGGAAGAGAATTTACTTACCTTAGTGAAATGTGGGAATATATGCTTGTGACGGGTGGGTAGTTTAGTGTTTAAAAAACAGACTATGAATCAGTAAACATACTTCTATATCTTGACAAAATTTGTATAGAAACGTATTGTTAAGAGATGAATAAGTAAGTAAGAGATTATTCAAGAATGATTGCTGTAGAATATACGTTCAACACCTCATTCATTAGATTTAAATTTGATTGAACACGTGTTCAATATTTCTAAAAAAATCACCATAATGTACCTAATGAAGAATCATTGAAGAAAGTATTACTAGAATGATGATGGCAGAATATCTCTCTTCATTCCTAAAAGACTAGTATCTATAAGAAGAGCTAATAGAGATCGAACAAAATACTAAACAATTCCTATTTAAGTTTAGAAGTAATTTGTGTTATATATACGAAGATTTTGGTGTTAACCGATGTTGGAATACATACCAATACCAACTTTTTCCGTAGTTTTAAATAACGGCTTTGATATTGTTATTAAAGTTTCTTGTTAAATGGAAATAAACATGTTCAATCACAATTACATGCTTTTGTTTAATGATTTTCCGCATTATAACATATTAACATATGTTAACCAAAAAACAAATACATAAGAATCTAAATTCATAAATATGACATTAGAACTAGTGCTACAGCCACACAACTTAAAAATGACATTCAAATTTGAGTAAAAATAATTGAAGCTGAAATAAATAACAAACAAATGGGTAATAAAAGAATTATAAAAAAACAGCCAAACACAATAAATACTTAAATAAATTTTCACAGGCCTCCTTTGAGACTAACGTTACACCATTCAGGCAGTTCTGCCTACCGAAACAAATAGTAATCTGACAGTTCCGGATGCGGTGGATGGATTAAAACTTCTCCCAAATTCTTTCAATTATCGCCTAATAGTTAAATGAATGACGAATATGTTAGCGTTATTGTAAAGGAAAATAACGGCCTTTTTGTTGACCGGTTTTGGCCAATATTTTTCAATTGCCTGTTGCTAATTGCTATAAAAGCCCATATCAATCGTTTTACTAGATGGCAACAGTTTATGATCCATGATACCGTTCAAATCAAACTAGACACACATTATCTTTTTTGGTGTTAATGTGCCACGTACTGTGGAGCACATTACTGTTATATGTTATCCGATTTTCATCACCCGTAGATTCACACATAAGAATTTGGTCAATCTAATTTTTTGCTTTGCCTTGTAGCACTAAAATTAAAACTTATTTTTGTAGCTAACTCTTTTTCTCCAATGGTTCTAAACTGTTCGGTGATGAGTATTTATACCCTTAGCGATGCTATGAAAGCTTATATGCCGGTCTTGCGCAATTTTTGGCATAACTTCTTCTGCAGTTGGTTAACTACTACGAGTAGCAACCTATACCATAAATAGAAAAAATTTATTTACAAAGCCGCGCAGTATTTGTGTCTTCATAGAAACAAAATTGTAAAACGTAGCCAATTTTTGCAGAAGTATGCCACCTTTAAAGCCCCTAAATGATGTCGAAATAAACGAATTCCAACATTTCTTGTATATCTACTTCTGTTAAATGTCAGCTTTAATTTGAGGCTGAGTATGTTTCGATGTGCCTCATATTACCTGATATATGTATGTTAACGTACAATTTTCTTGCATTTTAGCTACTGAAGTTAATAAGGAAAAAACTTCTTTTTCAATACTACCAGAAAAGTACATTCTACTTTACTATATTACTTTTTGTTTTTACTTTGTAAATATATTGTAAAATACTTAGAAGTTTTTCGAAATATACAACTTCATTACATAACATCATTTCAAATCTTGTGAAATTATTGTAGTAAGAGCTGTTACATAAACATTCCAATTTTTTTTAATATTAGACCTCATTATGTAATAATATATAAATCTATACACATTAATAATAAAACTTGTAATATGATACCATCTTAACTTTATTAGTTTATCGCGAATATACAGATCTGATGAAGCCCTTATATTGGTAAAACAATTGTTAATAATAATATCAAATATTAAAGCGAAATTTTGAAACTGTGTTTTATTCTTATTGTTCTAAAATTCGATAACTTATACAATATGGCTAATGAATAATTTTATATACTACAAACAGAAAATCCATGAATATCATATTTATATGCACACATAAAATACGATTATGCTATCTATGCATGTATTGTACACTATTTATCAATAATCAAATCATTGACCTAATACTATTTTTATTAACATTGCAGATCAAAGTCCAGAAAATTCATATTCCTAACTATTTGTATTGGGACGATACTCCTGATCCACCCTCTGGTTTGTGTATTGAGAAAGGTCATGTATTTAGAAAGAACGATCATGGTTTATGTACTCCTCCCGAACGGTTCCTAGTCGCTACAGAGGAAGAAGAAATTGAAAACAGATACATGTTCTCAAGCGAAGAATTCGAAAATATGAAATACGAAAGTCCTCTAATTAGAGATTTGAGAGATTGCGAGGTAATATTATAAGCATCAAATAGTCTTTAAAGAACGTTTAACATAAAATTATTTTTTGTGATGATTTTGTTTTCCCCTTGATTAGTTTTAGTTATTTATTGAATTATATAAAATGGTAATTTTAGGAGTAAATGTAATTCATAATATTAATAATAATAATAATGTTAATACTGACGTTCAACATAATACTTATTGAATATCCTTGACGGTTCTAGATTGTAGTGAATCATCGTTTAACGAAAACAAAAAGTTGTCCATTAAGATCGATAATTAATATTATTAAATTTGATTTAAATTTCGTGAAGACACAAATCCTCGAGTACCAACTTCGACTTACCCTTAGTGTTTTTTGGCACTAGCTCGAAAAACACGAATCTTTAAAACATAACGCACTGAAAGAACCTTTGAGGAATATTTACTTTCGATTATATTCGAGGCGAACCTTCAAGTCTGAACATATGTATTATTGCAAACGATCCACTTCTTATCACCAATTATCAATCGCTTCAAGAAAAGATCTTTGACTCACGTTTAACGAGCACGTCGCAGATACTTATATAAGCGATCAAGTGAAATACTCTGAGATTTTGAAGAACCTAAAATCGAGCTTGTTGGTCTATTCTAGATTTTTCATATGATCGTGAACGCTTGAATGATGGATGTTTAATGTTTCTGCAATCTCTTATGTTGTGAACTGTAGATTTGACTCGATTAGCAGCCTTATTTTGTTATCATCAACCCCAGTGGAATCCTTGACAGACTGAAGGGATATTCAGAATAAACTCACCAACATGGAATTTCGCTGGCAATGACGTCCTTATAGAACACTGTTACCGTAAATCTTACGGCGTTCTTCCTTTAAAAGAGCAAACTATAACGAAAATGCACACTTAGGTTTTCCATTTTTAGCTTTTTATTGAATTTATTTCCAAAATGAAGTTAAAATTGTGAGCCGTCATATGATACAGCATAAAGTTATTAGAAAATCACTCACTTTGCAAAAATAAATTAACGCCATCTGTAAAAATGTGACATGGTTTTCCCGACAACTCAATATTATGACTATCTACAACACAAAGCAAGTCGTATTCGAGCAGCCATGATTCATTCATCACGAAACAGTAATTCTTTCAGATATCAGTCAACTAAGTCATATAATCTATTGCAGAAAATTTGAAAGGAATTAAATGCAAGAAAGTTTCAATGGAAACAGAAAACTCATTTAAAGAGAATCCTGTATGTACAAAATCTGTCTTTTCTCACATATAGTCGAAACGGATATATTTGCTGTCGCTTTAAAACTAAAAAGAAAAGAAGAAAGACCCAAGATGTCTGTGATATTGAATTACTTGCCCGTATTTTAAACGTTACTACTGGAATCCTGACGCACTTAGTTAACACATCCCTTCTGAATAGCGTTTACCAAAAAAACTAAAACTAGTTAATCTCGCGTCTAGTTTTAGAACAGAGAAAAGTACAGAATAGTTATAGGCCAATATCTATTCTCGCAATAATTTCAAACATTTTTGATATCGTAATGATACAGGAGCTAGCCATCTTGAAGCCACGCATAGCAAAAAAATAGATCTACCATAACAGCAATTGGTTGAATTGATAGACGTCATAACAGACACTTTCGAAATAAAGTGTGATGTTTAGTTGCGGAATATAGAAATATCAGAAAAAAAAGAAACTATTAAATTTTCATTGAAAAATTCGGTCTCTGCCCATACATAACACCAGACGGATGAAATCCACAATATATGTTAAACATTATTATTTTATGGTCTCCGTCCTATTCCAGTTAAATGATCAAAGTCATAATTAATTTTATAGAGAGTACGGATTTTTCAACAAAAATTTAATCACTTATTTTTCCTAACGCAGAAACGTACCTACGAAATTTAAATTTTATACATTTATAAATAATAGTCTTAATATATATCAGAGAAGAGTATAATGAATAAGCTTAACAATACTAATTGATAATACTCTTTTATAATAATATTTACAAATATTATATAATTGTCGTTTTATTGTAGACTGTTGAAGAAATGTATGCGTTAGCTGACGAAATAATAGGAGTTCTCAAAACTATCGCTGCCGATAAAAAAGACGATTTCTCTGAAGCCACATCTACTTTAGCACCACCACCTGTTGGAGATGCTTCCCAAACGCCTACGACGAATTAACTTATATAACTTGGGCATACATATATCATTTATAAAATATTGTATTTTGTAGATAATTATATATGTTTATTGTACTTCTAAATAAATCATAACTTTAAGCTCTATAAAGTTGTTATATACACGGTATGTTTGTCCAGTGTAATATATAAAAACAGCATATTTACAAAGTACTAAATGCAAACTATAAAAATGGATGTAAAAAAGTAAATATAGTAGAGTGTTTCAAATTTCACGTTTTTTTTTAAAGAATAAATAAAACACATAATTTGCATTCACTTTCAAAAACTTTTTATTGGTAATTGAAGTATCAGTTATGACATTTATATGCGAAAAATAATATCTGCCCAATGGCCTCCTCTTGCAGCTCCATAGACATTCACTCTTTTGTTAAAATGTTCAATGATATTTTGACATAATTGAGGCTCTATTTCACCAATGAAACGAAAAATTTCATCTTTCAAAGCAGGAAATGATTGTGGATTGTTTATATAAACCTGCCTTTTCACGTAACCCCAAAGAAAATAGTCTTACGGTGTCAAATCACATGATCTTGGTGGTAAATTAACATCACCGTTTCTTGAGATTACACGTCCAGGAAATTGTTTTCTCAATAAATCAATTGAATCGTGTGCGAAGTGAGATGTAGCGCCATCCTGTTGAAACTATATATCCTCTAGATCAATATTCATTAAATCAGGCCACAAAAATCCGATTATCATTCGACGATATCGATCACCATTGATAGTTACAGCTTCACTAGCAGCATTTTCAAAGAATTAAGGTCCAATTACACCACCCGAGCATAATGCACAAAGTAACTCGTTTAGGATGCATAGGTTTCTTCTGAATAATTCGTGGATTTTTTTCACCCCTGATACGACAATTTTGTTTATTAACATAGCCACCAAGTGCAAAATATGCCTCATCGGAAAACATTATTTTTTGAGAAAAATCAGCTAGTTATTCATTGATGAAATTGATAAATGAACGACGTTTTAAACGATTTAATGGCTTCAGCTCCTGTGTTATTTGAACCTTATGTGCCTTCAGAACTAAATCATTGTGTAAAATACGCCATGTTGTTGATCCACTAAGTCCAAGTTGTTGTGAACGTGGTCTAATAGACATTTCAGGATCTTCCGCAACACTTTCACGAACCAAACAAATGTTTTCTTGTGAATAACCACTACGATTGTATTTTTCACTTTTTTGATCCTATGTCTCGACGTATAATGCTTTCAGATGGACGATTATGTAAACTATAAAACTCACTTAATTTTATAAAAACTTTTTTCAGAGAACGCTGATTTTCATAACATAGTTCAACAATTTGAACGCGTTGTTGTAAAGTGTACGAAGCAATTTTTATAAATGTCAAACATCACACTTTTTGAATGCCCACATACCCAGACAAATTCAGTTCGCCATCTATATTTTATTTATTCTTAAAAAATCGCGCAATTTAAAACAGCCTTTACATTTCTAAACAAAAGAATATCGTGTATATATTGATTATACAGAATATACTATCATGATCATCGACATGGGAAATAATCCTGTAAAGGACAAATAATAGGATTTTTAATAGAACCGTCATAAACAAATTATACCAAGAATTTCGCAATCGGTATTTTTTTACTAGTCTTAAATAATGTAAAAATATTAATAATCCATACCTGCATATCCGTCAAGAATTTAACGCTAATTACCGAGGATGTTGATAGACATAAGTTATTACACCCACGCTCTTTGTGTGCCTTAAGATCTTAAACTGTCTATATTTATCTCAAACAAGAAAGGAAACCACGAAAGCCGTTTTCAGATACGAACTACGACCTATGATCCAAATCGATTGACTACCGTAACTAGCATGTACCAATGGATTATAAATAATATCCGATTGCTTGGATACCTATATCCGCTAGTAAAGTTAGAATCATGGTTGCTTGGCCAGGAAATATACATTCATATGTATATTGGTTTTCAAAATATTTAGTAATCTTGTCCTACTTGCTGCTATAACAACACTATTAAAGATAAAAAATGTATTTGTAGATTTTAGAGGCACTGTTATAGTCTAGTACAATTTACTTTTCCAGGAGTTGTCAAATCTCATATCAAATCCAAATAAATAAATAAATGGTCACAAACGATTTAACAGAATAATTTTTCTATGTAGTAAATCGTATATTTAGAATATTGCATTTAAAATTGTGTTGTAGACTTCCTATTTGTGCTGCTGACGTTTTGTCTTCACTTGCATGATATATATTTAAGATGGTATATCCCTATTGTGGGTGGGTTATATATAGGTGTTGTTTGTTACGCATCAATGAGGAATTTTGGTTACGGTGGAGACAAGGGTTTAGCAAGCAAGATGTAAAGAGTAATCATCATCACGCTTTAAGTTTTTGGGGTGTTTTAAGATTTCTATTGATTGATGGATCCTTCGGCCATAGTAATGACTTTTTTGGGACAGAATATGGGGAGGGTTGAACTGGATATAACGTCAGATTCCGAGCTTATGCTCAGCAAGTGCGGAACTAACTACGCGCAACCCTTTTAGTATATCTTATCAGTATTCTTTACCCCACGAATTAAGCCATATTAGCAACACCCTAATAAACAAGAATTTTACCAAGTATATTATTCAATAGACGACAGAACGACATCTTAACCATAGGGCTCCATCACATGATACTCAGCATACTTCATCCTTTTTTTTTGCTTTGCTTTGCGTATTGATATATTCCCCAATATATGCCCTAGAATATAAAGCAAATATTTGTGGAGAAGCATTTCACTACACCGTTCAAAACAATTAAAGTGCATTTTATGTAATTGATAATAAAAAATACTCCTAGTTAATTGAACACCTACAAATATTTCTATAAACTAGTTTCAACCTTTCTAGATAAGAAAACAAATACACACATAACATGTTTACACATGCGTTAAAGTACTATTCTTTTGAAATGTCGGGCCGAAACGTCATCTATCTAAGAAGGTTAAGGGTTTATAGATGTAAATTTATCAGTTGAGACACTATTCATTCAGGCTATTTATCTTAAAACACAATATAGATTTGCCTACAATTTTGTACTTAAGGTCTTCATACTAGTTTATTGTGATCAGTATCAGACCTAGAAACGATTTTATTTGAGGGATTTTTTGGTATCTCTTACCAACAATTTGAAATTAGTCCTCTTTTTCAAACCACATTTACTTAAGTGTATAACAGTAATAGAAAAATTGACATTTTTTCGCATAATCAGTTTCCCGAAGTCTATTTGGTGAGCTATTTCATTCTCAATCATTAACGTTGCAAGAATAGATAACATTTTCTAACCTATTGTGAATCGCAGGTACTTATTAAGGAGTTTGAGTTTACTGAAATTTTGTTTATAACTAGCTAATTTCATTGCTAGAGTTGCGTAAATTCTAAATGCAATAGGAACAATAATTGGGAAAAGAATTTTGCATATCAAATAATATACTTTTTGGAGAAAATCAGGTGTTGTTTTTAATTTTGTCAAAACAATATTGAGGCTCGATTTTTAACAACAAAAATTTGTTTGGCCAAATTTTTCTAGTTAAAATCGTCTCTTCATTTTATTGCTGCATTCTGTAAATCATGTGCGAGATTATTAATACTAAAATCCATTCAGAAAAGCCAAATATTATACATTTTCCATTTCCCTTACCCTTTCTCTTCTCCTTCGATAATTAATTTTAGACTTTTCACTCAACTCATATATTTATAGGTTAGAAGTTGCACTGTACGCGCTTGATATTGCAGTTTTGTTACTACAAGTTTATGTTTTGTGCTCCAATTTGAAGGCGGTTATTATAGTTGCGATGTGATTGAGCTGGTATTCGATCAACTCAATCACAACTATAATAGATATTGGTCAGGCTTGAGATCTATTGTCAGTTGTAAAATTTTGTCACTAATACTGTTTTTAGAATGAATTATTTGTGAGTGCATGCGAACTTATTTCTAGAGTTTCTTGAGATTGAGAAGTTTCTTGTAACACTTGTTAAAGACATTATAATCGGTATTATTGTTACTAATTCTTGATTCCAGAACTCCTTTAATTCTATTGCAAGTGATTTGTACTTTGCTACGTATCATTATGCTTTTTGTATAATGTTTGATCACTTATAATATCTATTATGCAAGTTTTCATTTGACTTTTAGTAGAATGTATGTGTAATACCTGGTGGTATTCGTAATTTATCTATTTCTATACATTGTCCTGTCCAAATATATCCTATAATTAATATTTTCAAAGATACTTTCGGGGATGTATTCCTAATATGCTGTTAGTTTGAAGAGTTGATGTTTGAGTGCAGGTTCTTGGTTTCTACTGCTTTGCTCCATATATAAAATTATTATTATTACTGTATTATTTTCCTATGCTATATCACACTGCACTTCTATTGGTAGCATATTGAATTTCAATAATAAAAATCAATATCCGGATATTTTCATTTAAATTTAATTAAAATATCGCACGCTGAAATGGACAATAAATAAATGAAAGAACGCTATTTTTATGACTAGTTTTTAAATTATAATCATACTCGGAATAAAATTATATTATGGATGAGAAACTTTCATACTGCTGAACTTAATAAATCGCACCATTCAAGCATAAGAAATGAGAAAATTTCATAAAAGCAAGAATCAGTTGTTATGAAATATGATACATGCCAAACCTTTAAGATATCTTTTGTAAAACTGTGAAATATTTCAACTCAAACTAGATATAAGGCATATTAACGCGTGTAAATAATACCAGATATATTAAACTACAACTTTATATCTGTAGTCGCGCAAGAAAATATAATTTCAAAAGATTTGCACTTGATAGCGAACACCAACGCTTGTCAAGGATAATCGAATTCGTTCTTTCACAGACATAATTCTATAATAAATTTTTTGTCGTTTTTGTAATAACAATTAGAAGTTCTAAATTGTGTTTTGAATATTTGCGAGAAATGCAGTATAAAGGTATGCTTGTAACTTAAAGTAAAATTTCGGGCATTCGGTATTATTAATAAGATAGTCAGAAGTGTGCTGGGCGCTATAGACGTATGCATCATAACAAGTTCAATAAAGCCAATAATACTAAGTAATTAGTAACAAACGCACTAAAAAGTTACAAGTAATTATAACAATGTATAAAATAATTACTCTCGTAACTAGCGTGATGAACTAGCATCATCATCGTCATCATGAATTGGAGACGATTCGTAAAGAAATAGCAGGATCAAGTATGTTCCTATACTTGTCTCAGAGACTGATGTTCGCTGTGAGAAAATATATTCTTATTTTTGGGGAACAATCGCTCTATATCTACTGATGTAATACAGGTATACGTAAAATGCTCTACGCATAGTTAACGAATCTGTAGACGTACTGTGACTATTTACAATTTTAACATATACTTGTCTTAATCTGTTAAAATTGGCGTCTCTCTTTAATACGTTTTCGAACTTTTGCTTGACGCCTTCATTTTTTGGATAACCCATATCTTGAAGAACTGCTATATAGTTAATATGAATAGTTTCAATGCAATTATCTCGAAATTGTGTTTGGCTATCCTTAATAGCTGCAGCCTTGGCAGAACTAAACTGTAGTTTAACAAATTTTATTTGCTGAAAATATTCAGCATAATAAAAAACTGCCTTCAACCATGTTTCCCAACGTGTTAGAATCAGCTAAGATTCCAGAACATATTTTGTGAAACTCGTCAAGGCATTTAGAAGATTTTAGAAACACATTGTTATTAATGCATCTGCCTTGGAAAAACAGTTTCGAATAGTTTCTGCTACTCTTTATTTAGAAAACTTAAATAAACGACAATAATTGCCCTAGAATCCGGTGCCCCGCCTGTGGCACTACACTGAATGTAACCTAACCTTAATCTTCATTTACTACAAAACTAACTATTTAAACCTAAACCAGCCTTATCTAAAATTCCAAGTGGGGGCCTAGCCCGCGTCTTGCTTCATTGCTCATTCACTACAATGTCCAATATTCACTCATACATATCCCTTCGGGTCCAGAGATCGAAGAATCGTTCTTCACCGTCGTCTTATTTCCGTTCGCCAGCCCTGGCTTTCCTCTTCTAGGTAGAATCTCTCCGCCGCTTCTGCGCCTATTGGGATTTTGGGCTTCTGTAACAACAGAGAACCTGGCAGCTTCTCCACACAATACGTTCACTCGGACATTCATTCCGTAAATCTACAATTGCTCACCCTGTATACGTCGCACAAGTATTTGAATGTGTTAATGTACCGCCCGTACTCGTGTTTGTGCAGGGTATATACGTAATGCAGATGTGGGGCATCTCATTCATTCGTGCTCGTCCAAAAAAATAAAAAGAACTATAACTTAACTTAACCCACTTTGTCCATGGTTGGTCGTCGTGGTCGTCCTCCTGACTTGCGTGCCCGTGTGTGTGGATTTCGAGCAGGCCTCGTGATGTGGGATCCCGCCGATACCGCGCTTCCAGTTATAATTTTCAATCCTCTACGCAACTTCCTCCGTGGTCGTCGTTCTAATCCTTCCAGCAATTGTGGCTTTGTTCCGTGCGGGCAACCGTGTAGGTGTGTATTGCTTGCATGCCCATGTTTAAGTGTAAGTGCGGGCTCGCCTCTGTGTGTATAATTTGCTGGCGTTACAAGACATAAAGCATGCTCTGTACACGTAATATGTAACAATCTATAACCATGTTGTAAAAGAAAACGGCCCACTGAACGTATTGTCGCAGCACCATCGGTCAAAAATAAAAATATTTGACGTGTCAACCCTTGAAATTTTCGTCTCTAGTACCATCTGCGCAATTGTATATCCAGTACAACCAATGAGTTTCTTTGCTAGCTAGTAACAATAGAAATGTCGATTGCAGACAATCAAAGGACATTTATTATAATATTAATATTATAATACGTATCCTTGGATTATCTGTAAATTACAAAATAGACAACTCGTCAACAGATGAGCACAGTCGTCTATTTCGTAATTTGCATGTAATCTTCAACATGACATCGCCGCGTACACTTGGCATATGATTCCAATGCGGCGCCACTTGATAACTGGAATAATGGATATGTGTATATTTTTGAATGTGTACCTCTTACTTTATATAATTGAGTAATTTGCAAGTTCTTCCTTGAGTTTAGATCAAATTGTACGAAATTCAAATACGAGGTTTTTCACAGACAAATGTCCATGTAAAATCTCGTGCAATTACATATTTTATGTCACTGTCTATGGATATATGGATTCTATAGCATGTTTTATATATCACTTCATTATTTCTTTTATGGCACCGATGATTGTTGTAATAGACGTTGATATACGATCGTAACGCAACTACCATTAAGATTGTCTACCTTTAAAGTCTGCAAACCTTTTGCAAAACCGTGACATTTACTAGCACTTCTTCCCAGATAAAATCAATCGATGCATTGTTGTTGAATTAACCCATCCAAAAGATCGTACTAATCATTGTTCGAAATTGTTCACAAAAAAATTCCATTTCAGTCAGTATTATGTTGTTAGTTGTCCACATGTAATGAACCTCTGAATATTCCCAATTCTACACAGATATTGATTGCGATCAACAGTTGATTATTGAGGTCGTTACTTTGTGAAATTTCATTTAATTAATAAATAAATAAAACGCTTTGACTAAATTTCGCACTATATTATACATTTTCTACTAGTTAAAAATAGCAAAGTTTCTTAATAAAAATCTAAATAACAATATAGTTTTTAAATTATATATTAATTTAGGCAAAATACTATCTGATACAAATGCGGTGTTTATAAACTTTAGTGTAATAGTGTGTATATGGAGCAATCAGGGAGAACATTCAAAATTAGAGCAGAAAAATATCTGCGAAGCCTAGAATACCAAAGAAATGATTCTAGCTTCAGCAAACATCTAATAGACTGGAATCATAAAACCCTTTATGTCCCAGGAAATCGGAAATTCTTTACATATGTAACAAAAGTTGGAAGCTAAATTTCTTGGTATAGAGATTAATAAGTGTAATGAACTAAATTCTGTACCCTCCTCAAAGATCAATTAGATTTAAACAATTCGCCTCTTTTAAATTTATCTTAATTGTTAGCACTCATTACTTGTATTTTAACTTCTTACTCTAATTGTTTATTATTTCATTAGTTCTTAGTGTTATTTATATTTATGGATTTCAAAAAAAGGTTTATTAGCAATAAATAATCTTGTATGTATAATCTACATCTAACCCCTATCTTATAATCAGATTTAATTAATGCTTTTCGTTTTCTTATATCCAAGAGATAATAACATGTATTATGCTGGTTCGATCACATCCTAACAGACGATACCAGTCGCAAACTCTTTTCAGGCGTTTGAAAAAAGGGAAAAGAGAGGATAGATGTGCAAGCTATGGAAGAGACTGTCTCCGTAAAGCGGCAGTGGATCCCTTCGATTGTCTTTCAAAGTATAGAAAGGTGGAGTGCTATTGCAGCCGACTTTAGACAGATTGAAGCAAATTATACAAAAGTCAGAAATACCACTGGCGGTATCAGGATTTAAGGTTCTGCATGTAAACAGAATGAAACGGTTCCGTGAGCGGACGTTTATGCTAATGATGATTGTCCAGGTACCCAAGCATGATAAAGAAAAGGAGATTTACAAGATCCTGAAGTTGTTGGCCTAGCAGTCACAACTGAAGGACCTAGGCAAAGAAGCGAAGCGACAAAGTGCTTCCGCTGTTAGAGATTTGGTCACGCCTAGCGACAGTGCCATCTGTCCCCCAGGTGTGTCAACTGCGGGAACGAACACCAGTGTAGAGAATATACAAGAAGAAGAGGCCAAAATTCGAAATATTGTAATGGTAACAACCACCAGGTTACCAGTAACAGTGGATGCCCAGCGGCCCCACTCCCTAAGCACCGCTAAGGAGATCCCTCGAACTGTCCCACGCAGGAAGGACGACCGGTCCTTCCCGAGACTGCACCAAGTATCTAAACCTCAACTTCCTTCAGTGAACTCCCAGCATAGTAAACCTACTCTAACTTCCACACTCCTCAGTTGTTCTGTGAAGTACCTCCGTTCTCTCTCCCCCGCCCCCGGCGCTTTCGAAGAGGACTGTAAAAAAGACCGTCAAAACTCTGCCCAACACCTGCACCTTCATGTTCAGCTCTCGAACCTGATCCAGCACCTAGACCGTCACGTTCAGCACCTGGACCACCATGACCTACACCTGGACCTTCAGGTCTATACCCGGACTTCAACATCCCATTTCCTTTTCCAACAAATTTAACATGGACAAGAACTCCAGATTGTTGTCCCTTGTTTTCAGGATTAATTACTGCCTCTCATCAACGCATTACAGTTACAATGCCATCCGTATCATCCTGAAATTCGTATAGGAGATTTGTACTCTGTTAAACGACCAATGGATCGAAGACTAAAGCATCCCAAGTCCCTGAAGATCGTCGCCTGGAATACGGAGTCCTTGGTCCTAAAACGACTGGCTCTCGAGAAATTCGCTAGAAGATTTACCACAGATATTGTTCTGCTGCAGGAACCCTCCCAAACATAGGACACAACCCGCCAGGATACTCCTGCTATCAGAATGAGAGAGTTCCGAACGAGGTGGAGATGTCGCACCATCAATATAACACTTCACCTTGAGACGATAGGTATTGCTATTTCCACGATGTCTAATCGTTGGACGCTCTTTTGAACTCTAATACACCTACTTAGATCGCCGGCGATTCGAGCAAGGAGATCCGTTGTTCATAGGGACCTGCAAGTCCCCACGATTTCCGAATATATCCTCGAATTTTCCAAAAAATTCTACAACCTATACTCCCATATTAACACACTGATAACCGATATCAATCTCCAGACAGCTACAGCGGCTTACACAGACGACCGTATTCCACCTTCAACCAAGAACAACCTGCAGCTTAGATAGCGTAAGTGTTAATTATTAACAATTTTCATATAAAATATCTGTGTATCCAACATGTACTTTTCATATAAAATGTTCAATACACATATTTAAATGCTAACACACATAATATATTTTGTGATATACTTATTATATCAAATATTGTAAATAATGCCTGTCTATTTTACAGTAGCTGTTGAATTGTGAGAGAGTGTAAAATGCAAGAAGAAGTGGTAGAAGAAGAAAAAGAAGACTAAGGGCGGAGAATGAAGTTCAACTCTCAAGAAACACATGGAACAGGCATAGCATATTAGGAAAGTCTCTAACCTACAAAATAAACTAATTTTGCGGGAATATATAACATAATAAAATAAAACATTGAAGACTGAACCGGCGCAAATAAGATCTAGCGGTGAACAACTTAAAATTAAATATGTAAAAACCATACCAAAGATCGTGCTTTTAACCTAAGTACGTCCAACAGTCACGGCATTACTTATTATTTTCAGAAATAGACGAGTTCTACTCTACTGCTATTACTACTTCTTCATTCGATTTTATAGGAATTGCTGAAATCTGGTTATTTAGTGATAGGAGTACTTTTGGCAAAAATTATTTGAACACTTCCGATTTAAGTTTATCTAGATTTATTCAGCTCTAATACACATTCGTGCATTAGATCTTGCAATGTTCTTTGTGACAATTCGCTAATTTGACGGCTTTTTGTTTTCAATAAGATGAAATGTCTTGGATGCTTATTTTGAAGTTAATATGTGTGCTAGTTTCTATGATATTCTTTATTCCATTTTTTTATGTTCATATACCTGTTTTTAAAATTCATTCACACGTTAATCCGAAACGGTGCACGAATCACATATTAAGTAGCAAATTTCTCAAGCTTAACATTGCTACATCGCAGATGTCCAGACCAGTATCACTAGTGATCCTAACAATTTTTGGCATTACGTCCATGACAAAAAAAGAACATTCGTATTCCGGATAAAATGTTTTACGAAAATTGCATAATCAAGAATCCGCAATCTATTGTGAATATCTTTGCTATTTTAAAAATGCATACAGAACACCTTCTACAGTCAATGATTTTCAGACAAAAAAATTTAACGATCAGTGTCTTCATATTGCTAATGTGACTGGAGATGTTTTGTCGTTTATTGGAAAATTTGGAGATGCCTTACAGCTGAAGTGATCAGATCTTTCTTCGTTAGAGATTGCGCCAATGTTTTCGCTGCAATTTTGGCCAAGGCATTTAATGTTATACTAATACCTAAATTTCCGAATGTTTGGAAAGTGGCAAGAGTTGTACCTATTCATTAAAATGGTGATATTTCAAATATTACCAATAGCCATGTTATCTAATTTTGGTAAAGTATTTGAAATTTTATCTTACTCGAAAATTTTTTCTTCAATTATGTCTCTTGTCTCAGGTATTGAACATAGCTTCATGTAACACAGATCTACTGCAACATATCTGACTGTTTCCACTCAACAAATTGCTGTGGTATTGGATTTGGGGGATCAGATGGATGCAATTTACACTGATTTTTCTAAGGCATTCGGTAACATAGACCGTGGAATTGTTCCGTTCAAACTCAAAGCATTCGGATTCAGTGGTTCCTTATTTTCCGTCAAGTGTTGGTCTTAACTTGGGACCTCTCCTATTTATTATCTTTATTAATTAACCAAATTATGTCAGATAATTTGCTATTGATCTAAAGATTTATCGCCCCGTGAATATTTTGGAGGATTGTGAACAGCTTCAAGCAGATATAATTAGTATATTTAAATGGTAGAAAACTAACGACTCTTTAAATACTGACAAATGTAAAGTAATAAGTTTTCTAGAAAATCTATCTCGTTTCACTTCAATTGTGAACTTCATGTCACTCTTTCAACACGCACTGGGTATATAAAAAGTTTGGGTGTACATTTTTTTTCTCGGCTTTCTTTCTCTCTGCGTCTTCAAAATACCGCTAAACTGGCAAGGCAAAATCTAGGTTTCATTATTTGTAATTGCAAATCATTTTCTAATATACTAGCTTTAAAATTCCTATATAATTCGCAGGTGTGATCTTAACTTGAATATGCCTTTGTCATTTGATATTCACATCATGAAGTGCAGAGTCGATAGCTGGAAATGGTCCAAAGGCATTTTGTTACAAATTCTTATGGTCTCAAGTTAATTTATTATATCCTCCTCGTAATTTTAACCATGCTACATTATTATCTCGATTTGATATATCCTCTCTATTAACGTAATTATATTAGTCCGTTTTTGTATGACTTTCTTCATAATAATATTGATTCTTCTGCTATTTGTGGCTCGTTAAACTTTTTTCTACCTTAATTAATATCTTGTCCTTCTGTCACATTCTACATTCCATTTATACGAACCAACATACTTATTAAATCACTGTTATACGTAATGTGCAATAACTTCAATAAAATGTGTCGCGCTATTTATGTTAGCTTTGTTAGCTAATTCCTTCAGTTTCCCTAGCTTTGCAATATATGTAATCTTCTATTGTGTTTTTTTCATTTTGAAATACTTTGCCATATTTTTCTTTCATTTCAGTTTAGTTTGTTATTGTATTAATCAAACAACTAACGTTTTCTTTATTGATTATTTAGATTACTATTTCGATATATGTATATATATATATATATATATATATATATGTATATATATATGTATATATATATATATATGTATATATATGTATATATATATATATATATATATATATATATATGTATATATATATGTATATATTATTGTACGACTCACATATTATATTATTTTATTTCTATTCTTTGTCTTGTAGTTTTTAAACTAATTAGTTAGTTATTATTCAGTCAACAGCGCTTAATCTGCAAAATTTTGCCATACTGATCTCTAAGAATTTTCGAAGAAACCTTGTTTTTCGATATACCATTATAATTGATTTCTAACAATCACCTTTTCTACTATGGGCTGATTATTTGACTTATGTATAGCAATAGTAGTGAATTACATTTGCTTACATACGTATCAGGTGACCTTTCCGTTTCGTAAAGCTTATGTAATATTTTGTAATTATTAACTAGTAAAAAACAACTGATATATATTATTATTTTCTTCTTCTTCTACTACCTTTCACTATTACCGGTTTGGGACGTGGAGGTCCAATTTTCCTTCTATGTCTTAGGTGATTTTTTGTTATCCGGTTTCTCTATTCTCATCCATTTGCCAATCGTTAAGGACATAGGTGATTCGGCCATCATCTTCTTCATATCCATTTCCATCATACCACATACTTGATTTCACTATCTTCTCTAATTCTTGCACTTCTCACTCTATCTCGTATTGTTTCCTCCTTAGTGTTTTCATTTCTAATGTTCTTAATATGTTTTCCGTCTTGATTGTTTTTGCACTTGTTTCTAACATATCTACCTATCAAAGGTACGCATGTCTTGTAGATTCAGGTCTTACTGTCTATGGGTATATATTTGTTTCTGCAAACGATATAACTTAGATATACCTTGTAATGTCCAAATTTACTCAATATGACTTAAAAAGTACTAACGCCTGTATCTTTGGTTAGTTGAACGATTCACTAACTTGCTTTTAGGGTGCTTATCAGCTCAGAAATCTATGGAGAGTGGGAGGGTTCCCTATTAATACGATGTTCGGAGGTACCACAATATCGTTACCCGGAAAGCCTATCGCCATTATTGAAGCAAAGAATTCGCAAAAACACGCAAGTGAATTATTAAAAAAGACCTCGTATACACCAAATAAAATTAAAAAAAAAAGAAAAACATAACGGCTATTAAGCGCTAAACAGTTTATTGTATGTTATTCAATAATTATAAGGACATCCTATTGAATAAACATTTGATTACGAATTTATCAAAATGAATAATGTAAACAAAAATAATTATAAGTCTATTGTACGTTTGATTGTTGGAGTAGTCAGGTTAAAATATTTTAACTAACGAATTTATAAATAATTTTAAGACGGAAATACTTATGAGTCTATGGTATGATCGGTTATTTGAATTACAAGGTATAAAATAATTAATTTAATAAACGAATTTATGAACAATTTCATATTAAGATAATTATAAACATATGATATGTTGATGATTTGAATTACAAATTTTGAAATAATTAAGTTTAATTAGCCAATTTACCTAAAATAAATACTTTAACACTGAAATAATTATGAGTCTATGCCATGTTTGATTATGTTGATAATAAAGGTACGAAATGATTAATTGAGTTAACGAATTAGCATATATAATTTAAATTGTGATAATGTAAATATATATTTTTTTTGCCTCTGCTATGCGTATAGTTGGTTCACAATGGATAATACAATTATACATGTGCCTCTAATAACACTTTCTGAATACGCCTCTGAGGCTCTATCACAAAATAATTAAACCAAAACTATGCGAGTTAATACAATACAGCTTCCACTGAACTAATTGTCAATTAGTTATATTTAGAGAAATGACAAAATCAAAATTTGACAGTGGTACTTATAGCAAACGTAAAATGAATTAGATAAAAATCACCACAGGTAACTGAAGACTACTGTTACTGTTAATTAAACAAAGAAAATGATAGATTCATACTGTCTGTTAAACATTCGTGAAGCAAATTAAAGGTAAGTATTATGAATAACCAAGGCCTAGCTATTACTTAGTAACGAGCCAAGAAAAAGATTAATTGAGATCAACTGTCCAACCACAATCTTTATTTTTGATTAACAATTATTAATTTTTAACAAATTATATCTAACGCGAATAATAAGAGTTTTGTACAAACGGTCTGGTTGCCCAGGTGTAACCCTCTAGCACTACGATTACCCCTTGACTGGATATTTCCGGATAGTTCGGTTTTTTATAGCCAGCGAAATACGAAACGCCATTTCTTAAATACCATTTTTAACAAGTAAAAAAGAACGTTACCAAATCAGTGATTTATTAGCTAAAGTCAATAATATCGGTTTTTAATTTCGGCAGATGGAAGCGAGAGGGCAATAAGTATTTGAAATCGCTAGCAAAATTATACAAATGACTAGCATATACAAACGGGATCTTTTGGGCATGTAACCTGTTGCCTTGCTCGCAAACGTCCTTTGTTAGAATGTTAAAAGGAATCATTCTATTATTAATAACACCCTATCTCCTACATATGTTTCATGGATAGACCAATCATCAGGCAGATTCTGTGTTATTAATGAACGATTCCTTGATAGCGTCTATCATATCATTACGATACAGAAAAATAGTGAATAATCAACATGCCTCCCTCTCACGTCCAATGAATTGAACGAAAAAGCGAGAATGCATCTGTCTCGCAATGTCGATAACTAAGTTACCAGAGCGTATAGATGCAGTGCCATCTGTCTATACGCTCTGGTAACTTAGTTATCGACATTGCGAGACAGATGCATTCTCGCTTTTTCGTTCAATTCATTGGACGTGAGAGGGAGGCATGTTGATTGTCCTTTGTTAGGTTTTAATCCTTTGAAATTTGTATCACCAAGTAATTAGATGTTAGCGTCTGTTTTATTATTCTTGTGTTTATTCAGTCAGTATTGTTATATCATACTTATTAGAGGTAGTTGTCAATTTATCCTATAGCTGTTGGATGTCATCTTCATTTTCGGCCAAGAGTAGCATCGTTAGCATGAAATATAATATTTTAAATAGTTGACTTCCCATTTGATACAAAGCGTTAGTTAACTCTTTTTACGTTATTAATTATTTCATCCATTATTAAATTGAATAATATTAGACTTAGGCTATCTCTTTTACGTGTTTCTGTTTTGATGAATACTGCGTCTCTTAGAACTACATTTATTCTTATTCTAGTCAGATTGTTCTGATTTAGCTCCATAGATATATTCGATGTATTTCTAATTATATTGTTTGTTTCTAATATATTGATTATATCGTTATGATGAACTCTATCAAATGTTTGTTTCTGAAATAAAGTATAAGAAAAATGGCTTATTGAATTCAATAGATTTTTAGATGCGTTTTCGGATTATAAAAGTTGAAACCATTTTCCTAAAAGCCGCTGTTCTTCACAGAAACAGAAGGTGATTTGTGCCTTGATTTTTTCTAAAAAGATTTTAGCCATTATTTTCAATGTGGAGCTAAGCAGCATTATTCTTCTGTAATTTGGTAGATTCTTTTTATTCACATTTTTAAATATGGATATCGGAATACTGGTTTCACATTAGTTTGGTATTTCTCGTAATATACTATTTTTTGGCATAAATTATTTATTTCCTATTGGACTCCATACTCAATTAGTTCATGAGAGATACTGACAACTCGCGGTCTAGATCTATTTCTAACTGAAAAGTTCTTTCAGCAATAACTCATACATATACTAACATTAGTTTAAAAATCAAAATAGTTCTGATATATGAATATAATACATATTAATTGATTCCTCTCACAAAACCATGGATTTTTAAAGTAGGTACATATATTTTTTGAAATATACGGCACTAAACTGCTGAGATAAATTATTGAAAAAACGGGTGTATTTTGCTAATCTTATCTTTATACCGACGAGCAATATATACATCATAGGTCAATAAACATGTGTAGAGCATATGATCCCCGTGTTAGTAAAATTATAAACATAAAACTTCGCAGATTGTTTGTGAATAGCGCATTCATGTATTTACGAAATGTGTAAATATTTGATAATAAATTAATTTACTTCCCATTATACCTATCGAGTTGTAGTAGACATAAGGTCATTAATTATCGCATGATAAACTTTATTTTATTTATAAATAAAGTGTTGTATAATATCAGAACAAATAAAAAGAAAATAAATGAACGGGAAGTTGAATAATACATTATACATACGGAATTGTTTTATTTTAATACTTGCATTACTAGAAAATTTAAAGAAGTCGATAGCTGAGAAAGCATAAGTTCCTACTAAATCAAACAAAGAAAGAAGGTCAACAGAAGAAGCAGAACGTAACACTAACATAAGCTTTTTTCATTATGCGTAGTCAAACATTAGCTTAAATACTTACACGAGAGTTTATGTACCTTACAATCGTCCCAGAATCGAGAACGGAGTTTTTGTTCTACTTCGTAACTAAAGTCGAGGAACGCTCGGAATATCATTTAGTACAATCTGTGAGTAAACGTTTATTACTAGCAAGTTACAGTACTAATTTTAACATTAATATAGTGTTTAAATTTTATCCATGGCTTAGCAGGAAATATTATTTGCATTTATTGAAACTTTACTGTAATTTTTCGTTTTCGTATTTATCGTTTTTAATTTTTGTTCACTTCTATGTTTCCATTGTTATATACTGCTTATGATAATATAGACCAAAAATCTTTAATATGTTGGACTTTGGAAATGTTAACGGATTATATACCTCGGATATATAACTCAAATTATTGGTTTTGAACCATGTTTTTTTTTGCATAATAAGAATGAGCTAGATTACGCTAAAATACATATTCGTAATTCATATGATATGGTATTTTAAAATAAATTTCAACAATTTGAGCATATGGACTTGTATCTGTACCTGAGAAGTTGCGGATACTGTTCGAGAGTTATTATAAACCACAAGCAATAAAACTGTAGTTTTATTGCTTGTGAACCATCTAGCATATTCGGCTATGTCATTATTATGGAAAATAAAGTACTTTTTTCTGCTCATAATTCCACATTATCGAAAGTCTTTTCCGTAGAATGTGTAGATGACTGTACGTTCCAAAATCCGTTCTGAACCCTAATGATTCCATTGTTGATAATCACCTATTTCTCCTATTATTCTTTTAGTTATAATTTTTATGAGAAGTATGTATATTTGGGACAACAACATGATTGCTCTATATTTTTTCGACTGGGTTTTGCCTGTTCTTTTGTACAGAAGAATTGATACTGACCAACTCTAGTTCAAAGAAATCCCACTCCTATTTAGGCAGTTGTTTAGTAAAAATGCAATTTCTTTTATTAGATTCTTTCCATCATATTTTATCATTTCTACTAAAATTGCATCTTTACCTAGTGCTCCATTTAACTTCATTTCTTTTCTAGCTGCTTCTACTTCTGGTTCCTCGATACCGGGCATTTCTTTAGAATTCACATTAATTTCCCCTCCAAGCTCTATCCTAATATTTCCGGTGGCTTTATTATTATATTTGGACTACATAGTTCTCTATGAAATTCTTCTGTTATTGTAGTATATTATCTCTACCTCGTACCTCAAGATTTCTTTTATTTTTGAGAGTTATTTGCTTTCGGCTTCCTTTAAAAAGTTTCATATTTTTGTTTTTGTCAATGGTCTTCATGATTCGTTCTCTTCGTGTTCTTCTTTTGGCTTGTCTAGTAGTTAATAATATTATCCAGGCATGTAGTAGGTTTGCCTTTATTTTCTTATTATGTATCTTTGCTATTTTGTTTTACTTAATACTGTTGGTATTTTATTTAACAGTTTCTTATTTAACAGATTAATATTATTCTTATATATGGTTCTATTTTTGATTTATTTTCTATATTTTGGTGATAGTCACTTTCTTTGTTTAGTTGTTTATTTTATTTATTACATTTATTTGGAGTAAGAGAATTTTAACAAACAGAGTTTTGAAGAACAGCTAACGCAGAAATACATGATAATAGACTGCCACAACAATTGAAAGAAGCATAAGGTACAGTAGAACAGTGCTGCGGAATATGGTTACAGAAAAAGTGGAATAAATGATACCGGAAGAAAACACAGCTATTCAAAGAAAGGCGGATATAGGAACAGAGCTTACGCGCACACCAATAATACACAATCATAAAAATGCTATTAACACAGCCCTATACAAACTCTCTTTAAGATAATGGTTATCAGTATAGCTTTGACAATGGTATGCAAATACCAAAATATATTGTCAACAAAAGCAAAAAAACTAGTGAAAAACACGTATGTTAGCTCCAATAATTATTTTCTAGGAAGGGAAATACTTACTAAAGAAGATAAAAATACATAGCTGCTATATAGATCTGCAAAAAGTGTTGTGATGAAGTAAAAAATAGACATCTGAAAGTATATGGGGCAAAGAGACATAAAAATATGTAATAAAAGTGCTGAAAGATCTCCATAAAGATAAGACAAATAAAGCAAGAATAGACTGCGAGAAATTCATAGAATTTATATCAAATATAGGATTTAAGCATGGTTGTTTATTCAGTTCTCCACTATTCTCAATCTAATAGACGATATAATAGGAAACTAAACAAAAATGTGGAAAAATGGTAGGCGGTTATTGGAAAATGCAAGTACAGATAAAATTTACTACATAATTTAAACTTATACCAATCGAATCTGAGAGAAATAAATATGGACGAAATAAAGACCATATAATAACGACAAGTGAAAAGGAGCACGAGTTATGTTCAGAGAAAAGACAATTATAGTAAGTCAGAGGCTACAATTCCTTGGATATAATCATAGAACAATTACAGTGGAAAGATTGATAAAAAAATTAATTAGAAAATAAAAAAGTTAATGAGAGTTGACATTTTCCAAAGATAGACTTTTAGGAGAAAAGGAAATATTAAAAAAGATAACCGAAATATGTACATGAAAAGTAGTGAGGCCTTCGCTAATCTATGATAAATATAGACAGAAATGAAAGAAAGATCAAAGTAATGAGATTTTCAAAGAAAATCGAGGGGGTCCCAAAAAAAGACTAAATTAGAAATAAGAAAATAACAACAACAGAGAAATTTAAAACTAACAGTCATTGAAGAGAAGCAATCTAATCGGTTAGGATATCTACACTGAATCATTAGAATACGCAAAGAAATATACGAAGCTAGAATACAGAACGAGAATAGAATAGGCAAGCCTAGAATGAAATGGGAGGAACAAGTACGACAGGTAGACGGAAAACAAGAAATATAGAGATATGACGTAAAAATTTCGCCTAAGACGGAAACTCTTGGAAAAATAAAATAATGATGAAACAATCTGAATTGTATAAACTCATAATTTGACACCCCTCTAGATGTTTGCTTAGTTACATTACTCTTGCAACTTCTGCATATACACAGGTGTATTAACTTTGTTTTTCTTATTTTCAAACATTGTTGTGAATAATAATTAAGATCGCATGAATTCATTTCATTAATATAAATATATTTTATTTAATATGTAATTAGTTAACTCTAATGCCTTCTATAGTTTATCAAATTAATTATTGGCAATATATCACACATTTGTCTCTTAAACAATTTTGTACCTTTAAGCAGAAAATAATATAACAATTATTAAATTATTAGTATAAAATGGCATTATTAAATCAAAATGTATACAGTAATATTTTATCAAAAATATACTTTATCAAATGGACTATAAACAAGTTTGAAAAATCATCAGGGTAGTAGGCAATGGAAAACGTATTTCAATATTTTACAATATTTCTTGGTCAGGTATGGGTAAACTTCAATTTAAAAATTCCAACTTTCACAACGCTTTCATTTATTATAGCTAATTGGCATTTGTGTTTTACATTTCGCGACGTATTTGTCAAACATCCATCAAGTTAACGGGTGAAAATTTTACTGGTTGTGTATAATTAAATTTTGCCACAGTATTGTTATTTTCTAAACGTTGTTAGCTTAAGAACGAAGTCTAATTAATTTTTTGTTTGCTACTCCCTTGTGACTCAACTTTAAAAGAATTGCTGGAAACTGCTTGTTTAGGATTGTACATATACAGTACAGTTTTACGGCCGTTCGTATCTTAAAAACTGGTAAAGTACTTGAGGGAATGTGAACAGCAAGTGTTTCGACAAAAATGAGTTACTAAAACAAAAAAAATAGTGGATATAATATTATTTTTAATTCCCAAATATATACTATATATAATTAATTTAACAAATACTATTAATGAAATTTAGAAACATTTTTTTATTTGAGAGATTTTGGCAGACAATAGTTGAAGTAAATGTGAGATATAATAAATTTCCTCTCACTACATTAATTTAGAAAAATACACTGCTACAAATAATTAACGGATATTTGATTAAAGTAACAACAAATTAACAATTCGATTTAGCATTTTTGGTTTCAGTATATTTGTGAGCACATATTTGGAGACATTATTGTATTTTAAATGTAAAAAAGTGGAAAAACAGAAATTTTGAATTTTAAAGAAATTTCATTAGAACAATCCTTATATAAAAAAGATAGATTAAAAATGTATAATCACAAATACCTAAAAACATCTAGCATCTTAATATAACATGAACAGAATAGAATGTACAATATTTCTTAAGGACTCATATATCTGAAGCGTTCTTAATGGCACATTTCGTACAACAAGTTTTCCTGCGTCTTCGCAAGTGTGGTCTATTGAAATACTATCTAGCAAATTAGCTCACCTCTATTTTTTCTGTGCCAATATAATCGATCTGGTTGTTCACGATATTTGCTCGATGGGGTCGAGCAATATCGTCCATGAAAAGTTAATTCTCCTATCATTGCTGCTCTATATAAAAGAACAATTTATCGCAAACCCCATTAAAATATATGTGGGCATTACGATTTTAATCAAATTTTTCTACCTTCTACAGTCCCTTAAGCTTTGCAAGAAGGTGAATGTAAACCAACGGTGTTCGGGCACTTAAACCTGTCGAAGGCAAACGAAATCTTATTACTTGCTATGATAGTAACTAGAATATAGAATAATTAATTGTTTTAAGAAACATAATCATAATATTTACTGATCACCATAGTTAAAGAACTTGCATGCAGTCATAACAAAAATGTTTGATTTTATGTCGAATCACTATCTTTACAGTACACTTCGTAAGTTTCACATGTATTCCATGTTTATTGATGGCCTTTCCGAATAGTTTCAAGCAGATTTCTAGAATTAAGAGTAAAAACCGATCTTTACTTGTTTTTTCTAATTTAGAAACTTTGGAGGACAGTGGATTTTCCAAGAATTAAAAATGTTGGTAATTTTCTTGCTGTACAGTACTGGACATTTTTAACTTAACATTGAAGATTTTTTTACTTTATTCCGACAAAGATAACATAGGTAAGATTTAAACAAAATGTGTACTAAACGAAAGCAAATAAGTAATTTTTAATTTATGAAATAATTCTTACATTAAATTTAATAAAAAAATTTAGAAAACTTGATTTTTTAACAAGTTAAATGGCCATTTCTTAGCTAAGACTTGTAGACTAATGTAAAATGGACTTTTCACAGCATGTCCTGAACTTCGATCAACTCGATCGCTTTTTATCGCCAACAGTGTCGTCTTAAATTTTGCAGGAGCCTGCAAAATGGTTTTATCGATCAAGCTATTTTTCAATTCATGTCTTGTTATGTATCTTTTATGCGTTTGTATATCGTCTGTTAGATTTGTAGTTGCATCGAATAAGGCCATTATGAACCCATAACAGCAAAACCATTTTTAACTAGTGTCGGTTGAAAGTTGCTGTCAGAACTCAAAACCGCAGCGTGATACTTATTTTGAAATTATCGCAATAAAAACTAGATATACAAAAGAAACCCAAATCCTCTAAATTATATGTGAATGATATCTATGTGCAACCAAACTGTTGTATATATATATATATATATATATACATATATATATATATATATATATATATATATACATATATATACATATATATATAATTCGTTATTCAGCGAGTTATTTTGTTGCCGCATAAATAGGACTACTTGATCTTGAGAAGGGCTTTGTTCCATTATGTGTTCATTACTAGCGTGGTTATAGACTGATAACTGTTAGTATTCAACTCTTTTCGAGTTAAAATATATCCATGACTTTCTGTTCAGTCTATTATTACAATTTTTTATTTTGTCGCCCATTACGATAATGAACAGAAAGAGACCATGTTACCCTATTACATCAGATATATAGTTAGTAAAACTTTGCGATACTCTGTTCTCTTTCTTATATAATTCATTGTTTATACATATACTTTTCTTATATCATGAATTATTTTCTTATTTCTATTCCACTTCTTCAATACCTACATATATACCAATATATTATAAGTTTTCACCTAGTTGAATAGTTTTGATTTCGATAAGGTAAAGATATATTGTCTTACCTATTTCTAAAGTTTTCTAAATTATCTGCTCTAAAATGACGTTGTTTTCCTTCCTGACCTAAAACCACTTTTTGTCTCGTTTACATGTAGTTTCGCTTTTTTTTAAAAATATTCCCATGTAATTTCTCTGATATACTTAAAAAGATATGCCTCGGTAATTTTCATTTTCTTTGGGTCGCGTCTCTTGAAGAACAAAAGAACTATTTCCAATTTCCAATTTATTCCAGATAAATACCTTTCCCAACTCTTTCCTTACATTCATTATTTGGCTGTATCCTAAAGTTTTTCCGAACTTGATTTTCTTTACAGTTTTTTCTAGCTAATTTAATGTTATAGGTTCTTTGACGACGAAAAAGGGAATTCGCCTGAGAAAAAGATGTTGTTTATTCCAATCTTTATTTCGATCTGCTCGGACATTACCCAAATCTAATCTACCGATACTGAAAGACAATATGTTGACACATAGAATGCATTGTTTTTCTATAGCCTATCTCTGCTGAAAAACATTTCCCTTGAGGTACTAGTGTCATCGCTGAGCGCAAGCAGCTTTAGTCTCCTATTATCTCGTTCGGGCTTTTATTTACTTAGACCTCTGTGTATTAAATTAACAAAATATCTTAAAAAACAAAATTTTCAAGTAGTATTCAAAACTAATAAAGAGAATTATTAGTTCTGAATTCTACTTAGAAATTTCATTTTTAAAGGTATTTTGCTTATTTAGCACGTAAAGTACGTCCCTGTCACGCAAGGGCGTTCTTTAATTTTGTGTTTAGTTTAATTTTATTTAGTGTTCGAACACTTTTCTAGTCTGAAATTAACTGAAAATATGCATACACTTTCCACTATTGTAAATTCGATAATGTATAACTTTATGTTTAATTCAACTAATATAAAATGTAACAATATAAACGACAATAAACATCTATAGAAAATTAAACCTTAGAATAAAAGCATAAAAAGTCTTATATTTATTAACAGACAACCTTCGTATTTAATTAAAACAAAGCAATTGTAGAGATGAGCAGAATTTATTGTACAGCAGTTTTGTTTATGTAAATTATGAATGCAAATGAGTCTAGTTGAAAGGAAAATATTTTAGTCAAATTATTTTAAATGGAATTCTAAAGGTTTGTCCCATAGCATCGCTTTCAAACAAAAGGAGATGTGAATTCGTGATAGAACAACGGTGGTAATGGCTTAGATTTTCTGGTACGCTACAATATTAATATGTATATATTTAATTAAGTTTTAGGGTGTATAAAGTGCTAGAGAAATATATTTATTATAGGGATGACATAATGAGTGGAAAGTAATGTAGTAACACAATATAAATTTCTTTGTCACTTAAAGTCAACATTAACTTATGAACTTCAAAAGTTAGAAATATCAAGCGTAAGTATGGGGTAAAGATAACCGAGTCAGTCTATAACGTAATTGAAAATTACGAAATTTAAATTTCATATACACTACCGCTCATGGAAGTTCGGACAATATCTTAAGGTATATGTATAAAATCACTAAAAAGTGCCACAGATTTGTCTTGGAAAAATATATTTAATATCATAATATATTTTTATGGCTATAAATATAAAAACTAAGAGTTTTATTAACATTAAATATTATTATTTGCTAGACTTTTCGCCTGGCATGCGCAAGTTATTTTATTCAAAGTAACAGGTATACGCATTCCAACCGTTTCAGCGTAGCATGTGTCTTTAATCGCAAAACTTAGTTGCGGCAAAATTTTACAATTACAGTGTTCAAGGCCGGATTCGTTCGACCTCAGATATCACTAATTTAAAAATTATATATTTTATAAAATCCCACTAAACCTTTCTCTATTTTCCCATGTTTTAAAATCATGAACGATATTTAAATTTAAACATAAATAGAAAAATATTGTTTTTATCTTGAATCCATAAAATTTATAATTACGAAAGAACAATATTTCAAAATAAAAAAATTAATTTCATAACCAAATCATTAGTTGATAATCTAGGTATGCAAAAAAAAGTCTATTGATATTCCAGTTGTCCGAATAAGCCAAGCATCAACAAAAATTTGTAACATGGTAAATGTGTGGAGTAGTTTTAGGCTTAATGTATTTCAATCTAGCATAAAATGTTTTATAATTATCAATATAACTGCCAATTTACCTACAGTTTCTATAAACAAGGTAAAGTTAAACACCCTGAAATCCATTTCATTAGCAGATCTTGATTTCAATATTTCAAGGCCAATACCTATACTTATTGACGTTAACTTATTTTGGAAACTGCTTTGCATTGGTCAAATTAAAATCGTTAACAATCATCCGTACCTACAAAAAAGGCATACTCTCAATATGCGAATGAAATTATAGTCCCGAAGAAATTATATGCGAAAATCATTTTCAAAGTGCTTTCTCACGTAACAAGGAGGGACACTTTATAGTCAGGTTACCTTTTAAAGAAGAAGTTTCAATTTTAGAAGAATCGTATAACTTTGCTTTGAGGAGATTTTATAATTTAGAGAAACACTTAAACAAATATCTCAAATTAAAGAGTCATTACTCGAATTTTGTGAGCGAATATGAAAACTTAGGACCTATGAATCGAATTAGCACTAATGTAGTTAAATGAAAATGCATCAGCATCTTTCTATTTACCACATTATGGTGTTGAAAAACTCGATAGTTTAACAACTAAAATCCGCGTTGTACTCGACAGAACCGTTAAAACATCAGCTGGAGTTTCACTCAAAAATTATTTGTCAGTCGGACCTACGATTCAACAGGATTTGCTTTTCTATATTAGTGAGATTTAGTGCACATCAAATAGCAATAACTGATGATAACTCAAAAATGTATCGACAGGTATTAGTCATGAATCGAATACCTGCCATCAGCGCATACTTTGGCAACCCAAGTCATCGAAAGAAGCGCAAATTTTTAACTTGAATACCGTTATATATAGTACAGCATTCGCGTCATATTTCGCAATTCGATGTCTAAACGAATTAGCACTACATGAAGAAAAAATGTTTTCCGTTGGAACTAATGTAATAAATTGCGATTTTTATGTCGATGAGCTAATTACGAGCCCTGACACAATCGAAGAAGCTGTATAGGTCTTTAGTTTCATTAGCAATAAGTATTTATTGCTAAGGAAACTAAAGACCTTTTACAAATATTAAACCTATGAGAGCTATGAAAGTGGCATGCGAACCATCCCATTGGCTTTGAAAATTTTTCAATTGACCCATCTGATGAAATAATACAATCGCTAAATAAAACAAAGGGCATCAAAACATTAGGAATATCTTGGCATACTCTCAGTAATACGTTTTTGTAAAATGCGACGACATAGTTAACAAATAACATCATTTGTACTATATATAAGAACAATTAATTATGAAAATTTCATATCAACTAATTTACTCTGTGCGAAATCTAAGATAGCATCGCTAAAGTCGATCTCTATTCCAAAATTAATTCTGGAGAATATCGCTACTTTCTAAATTAATGGACATGGTAATTAAATTGACTAGTCTCTCAGTAATATGTTACTGGCGTAATTCTACAACAGTTTTAGCATGGTTGAAAACATCAAAACAATACGTTTATCGTAAATCGGGCCACTGAAATACGTGATTTAACTATAATGTCTATAATCATTGGTATCACATGTCAGCAGAAGAAAATCCGGTTGACATTATATTTCGCGGTGCAACACAATTTCAAGTTATTAGTAGTAATTTATAGTGGCAATTATTTCTATTCGTCATGCTTCTACCAAATCGCAATAAGATATTTACAAAATTCTCGTCTTTAACAGTTCTTTTGAGGATTACAGCTTATTGCTTGCGGTTTATTGATAACATTAAGGCGAAACTAAATAAAGATATCGTAAAATTACACACAGGAAAGCACCTTGAATTAGATAAAATCCTCTAGCATAAAACTAATTAAAATTGAGTTCATACTATATTCCCGCCCTTTGACTCCCATTTTGAGTGATCTAAACGACGAAACCTTTTTAGCTTCTGACAACTTCTTTGTATACTTGCTCTCTCTGTTATTAAATCTCAATGTATTTGTATGTAATAAAATATTAAAATTAACTACCCTTATTTTCCTTAATGTATCTCTTAGCTTTGGAATTACTTACTCTCATTAGTTTTAATATTCTTAGAATTGCATTTAAACTTTAATAGTTATCTTTATTACCACCGAGTTTTACTAAATGCATAGGGATTTATTTTGCGTTAGTATTCATCAAACAGTCGTATTATACGCAACGATTTTAGTAACCTTAAAGAGAGCTATCGCCTTCTTCAGCTATATAGTCCTATTAACAGACAACGATTTCGTAAATCGCGAAATTTAAAATTGTATCAAAAACAAACGTGTACATAAGTGTTAAATAAATATTTTTGTTTTAGTGCTTGTTTTCTCATATTATTATTTGTCACCAACAAATTGAACAATACACTGCTATTTACGACAGTAATTAGGGTTATGAACGTTGACTTAGTTTAACCAAAGAAGTAATTTTCTCTAAAAATTCTCTTCGATGCTTTATGTACAATTTTTTTCTTGTTTAATATTACGAGTAGTTATTATATTTGTTTCGTTTACATGCACTTCTAACATTTAAAGAAACTCGATGATTATATTCTTGCTTTCCGTAAGAAACGTATTTCATTTGGAAATGGTCGTTTAGAGTGTACAACCGCTATATATAGATCCATTAAATAATTTCAAAGATTATTTCGACTATACCAACACTACATCAGTAGATGTCGAACAGTCATTTTCAGCCAATAAAAGAATTTTTTCATCACGGCAAAATGCCTTTGCTCAAGCAAGTATGGAAGATGATGCAGCAGCTTTTTCCCTACCTCATCCAATTATTTGCTATACTAGGCGGACATTGTTAATGTTAATAGTAAGCTTTTAATTAATTTTTTAAACGTACAGTTACATTTATAAATTTAATTATTTTAGCTGTATAATGCACCAATTAAAAGAAGAAATTAACTTAAAATACATTCGCTTCTTGACGCTGATGTATAAACTGGTATAGTTACTAATTCTCATTAATTTTGTCACAGTTATGTGATACTAAGTGTGATATACTCTTTAATATGCTCGTTTCAGATTTCGCTTCGTGCTGTCGTTACTTCAACCCTGGACGCAATGGGCATCTTTACTTGTGTGTGATCGAATATGATACTAAATTTATCGATACCTTATAATACATTGTAAAACAAATTTATCTGTCTCGCTCTGATATATTTAGCGGTATCTGAAATGTTCGTTTCTAGGATATAGCTTTCAAAACAAAATGCGAACTTCAAAATATGGTCCAACAAAATGGTGAATAATTTATACATCAAGGATAACAAATTTCCAAAAAATGTAATATTACCGTACCAATAAAAGGCAGATGCTGGAGATAATATCACCGCATTACGGAAAATATGCGTATTGTTTCAGGGGCAGGTTAAAAAAAAAGCCGTCTTATTAATTTAGTGCTATAGTCTACTATCTCAAAAAAATCGAAGGCAAATATGCCCATAACTCACTCATACCTTACTTCTTAATATGTATTTGTTGTATGATGATGTAATGTTTCTTCTAAGAGAAAGATATCAAATGCTGTCTGCATTTACATACGAGATACGAGTATAGCAGAAAGGTAATGAGACTGGCTGTACTCAGACTGATTTGATAAAACTGCGGGCTTCTAATTCCACAAAGCTTGTAGGTTAGTCCCTGGAAGATGCTCAGTTAAAGCTTCAACCCCTCGTGGGGTAATATAGAGTGTAATAAGTGAAGTTGTTTTTTTGTAGTGCGATACAGAAAACAAAACAGCAAAATTTAGAGCAACGGTGTGCTATCGAATATTGTGTTAAGTTCGACGAATTCGCGAGTTCGACGTACAGAAATTGTAACGAGTCCATGGGGAATATTCCTTATCAAAAGCACAAGTTCTTCGGTGTTGCAAAATATTTTTGGAGGACCTAGAAACAGTGGAAAACGAATCTTGTTTCAGTTGACCTTCAACATAGAAATCTGAGGAAAATGTGAAACGAGTAATGGTTTTTGTGGGCTCAGACCGTCAACTAGCATCAAAAATGATGAGCAATGTATTACAATTGAATTGATTTACCTTTCATCAGATTTTGACCAAAGATTTAGACATGAGGAAGGTGTGTACCGAAAGTATACCAAAAAACACATGGATTAAATAGAATGAAAGTCAGGCGGGTGTATACCTGCCTTAACCTTCTCAGTAAAACCGATAACTCTGATTTCAACCTTGTGATAACTGGCGGTAAAACACAAAGTCAAGAGTGGCTACTAGGTACTCCCTTCGACCGAAGGAATTTTGAATGAGCAAATCAAAACTCAAATCCGCGCTCGTAATATCAATGCAGATATTCTATCAACTTCTTTTAGATAGATGCTTAATGTGAGAACTCTGTCAAAGGTCACTCTCAAAAGCTAAACTTAAAACTTTATTTACTTACTCATTTAGTTATATATTTCTAGGTGTTTGTATGTATGAAAAAATAGTTTCTTCTCATTAAAATTTTCGCAGAATAGCTTAAAATTTAGTTACGTATGCCTATCAAATTTCTTGTGATATCGTAAAGCATGTTGAAGGCATTATTTTCTACTAAATATTTCTCTCTCATTATAATATTTTTGAACAAGAATAGGGATGCATATTATAGTTCTGTGTTATATGTTTCTAAATGCCTTAGACATGCACGAATTGTTTTTAAAAACAAACATACGGGTCCTACGCCCTTTAGGAAAATCCTCTTATCGAAGAGAATCTTAATTTAATCCTTAAAGGATTTTAGTGTGGAGGCGGAACCGTAATTTCAAACATTGTAGGGTCCTCAAAAATTCACCATATACGCGTAGAGAATAATAAATTGCACAATGTATATGAAAACACTATTAAAGTTAAATGCAAGCTACATATAATTATTTAAAGTATTAACAACATTTAAACGACTCTGCAATTTAATTTAAATTCTCACACCTGGTATATTAATAAAATTATTAGAAATAATGTGATTAACCTTCCCTATGAAAATATTAAATCATATTAGTCTAGACATAGTTTTAAAACAAACGCCGACTCCCAAACACTTAGTAAAACAAAATATAATTAATGTTAGATGAATACAGATAAGCATCTGTATAACATTAATATTTAATGATTTAGAGTGTTTCTGAATGTGCGAAAATAAGTAATTTTACTTGTTAGCTTATTTCGTCTTTGCTCACAGTCTAGCAAACTATTGTCAGTCTTCAAGTTTATGTCGTCGTCCTCAGGGAAGAAATATTAGAAATTTTATTTTTTTAATATATATATATATATATATATATATATATATATATGTGTGTGTGTGTGTGTGTGTGTGTGTGTGTGTGTGTGTGTGTGGGTGGGTGGGTTTGTATGGTTTTTCTGGTTTTCGCGAGTATAATATTTGGTCGCGTGGTTTCGGTTTCTTTCCCGTATAGGTGTACTTCTGTCCTGTAAATGACCGATGCGATATTTTGGTCAAATGTAATTTACCATCTTCAAGCAATGCTCTTAGTCGGATGCTGTTCATCTTACACCTTATGACTCGTCTCTGCCCTGTTGACTGGTTTTGTAGTAGGGTGCTACCTTCGTTTTGTTCGCCAAATGATGCATTAAGTATTTTCTCTCTGTTTGGTTCATTTTCAAACTTCCTTGTCTTATTCCTTTCGGCCTGTTCTTCAGTACAGTCTCATTAGGGCCATATCGTTTGCCTATGCTATGAGTTGAGATAAATAGTGTGATATGAAGGACCATATTATAAAAATTCCCATTGCTTCGATAGCTCCTTCGCTAGTGGAAAATTGAAAAACAATGTATGCAAACAGCTCTCCTACTTTCGTCCTTGCTTGTATTTCTCTCATTTGTAATATCCTTATCATTGAATTTTCTATGGTAATTTTAATAAGCCTGAGTAGTTTTATTGGAATTCTTATATTCTACATTTCTTAAATTATTTTATTTTTCTGTACATGATGTCGACAAGTTCTAAAACATTTTCCCTTACAATTATCTTCAATTATTTGGGCTTATGTGAATCATATCCATGGTTGACCCCTATCGCCCCCTATATGTAATTTTTAATATCAAAATGTAAAGATTTTGTTAGTTTTCTCCTGATAATCTAGTCAAAGATTTTGGCGTTCTATTAGGAAATTTTATATTTGCTTTTAGTTCTTCTTGAACATTTGTGTATATATGTAATCGATTTTGTCCTGTTATAGATACAAGGTGGAAATGGCAATATCTAAAACTGAATAGAACTTCTTAATTTGCATATTCACTTACATTTATTCCATTATGATAATAAGTTAATTATATAAAATTTTAAAGCTGTTTGAAAACTTATGTAACGTTTAAACTAAACGCTCGTTAATCAAACGCTAGCACAATTAATATAAAACTATTACCAAATATGACTTTTATTTATTAAAAGGATTTGCTATGTATTTTGTAATAGGAGAATTATTGACGCCTTCCGTCGCCCTTTAAAATATGTCGTTACACATAAGATGTCGGTTTTCTCGTCCTAAATACCCTAACCTCGACCTGAATATAAAACGAGCAATATATGCAAGTACATGCATGTATGTATATAAGTATTAAATGCACGTTTATATTGACGTAAGTTGCATTTGCGAAAATTTGTAATCACGTTTTAGACATTCAATGAAGACCTCATTTATATTATTGAAAATAAATGAAATGTATGCGTATTTAGTTATATTTAACCGTTATCAGAATCGCTGTACTAATAATTAATTTTAACATATCTTCACATATACTATTGGTAAGTACTTGAACCACATTTTGATGGCACAAAATAATATTCCATTTACTTAGATAGTTTGGAATTTCTGTAATAATGAACGATGTACATATTTCGACTTATTTACCGCAACGGCATTGTTAATTACATACTAGAGTAGAAGATGTATGTATGTATGTACACAACAAGCAGTTATAGGACTAACAATAATTTGCGGCAGCGCATTTTGGTCATAAATAAGTTGAAAGCTAATACTTTGGAATTATGGAAAAAGAAGCTATTACGGAAGTCAGATGTGGACGATCTACAGGAAAAAGAAGCAAACAGAAATTGACGTACGTGCGTTATTCCATTAGATTATAAAAAATATGCTATCTAAGACATATAGTAATATTTTCCGGAAATAGAATATCGATAATCATTCTCAAACTTAAAAGATAAAAGAAGAAGTCGAAGACCAGAAAGCCGAAGAAATTTAACATCATCAATTAGACGCAGAAAATGCGAGGCCAAGAAGTAAACTACACACAAAATTACGCACGCTACCGTACCCACGTGTACGCACGCACTCACATAAGAACGATAAAGAAAATAATAGTTTGATAATTACTGTGAGGTATGAATAAAAGAAAAGCAAGAAGCGATACAACAACAAATTAAAATAAAACTCAATTCTCAGCGAAACATGAAACGGATACCGACTACAAATAATTACACCCACATATGTATGTCAATTCACAATCCACATAGACACACAGACACAGAGACTTAAACAAAGGTAAGTATAGCAATTTAGATTTTATAAGTTCAGTACCAAATTATTGTTGTTATCCTAAATAAATTTGAAATCCATTTAATAATCTGTATTTGTATTTAACTGACTTCTTCTCTACTTACATTGTAGAAATTCACTTTGAGAAATACCTGAGTGATTACGAATTGGTAAAATTATATTATATTTAACTAAAAAAATATTTTGGAATTGCAAGCTTGAAATGCTCAAAAAAATGTATTTCTCATCTTTTAAATTTTTTATGTGCTTTAATAAATTTTTACTTTTTCTTATGACAAAATACATTCCGAATTTTAAATATTTTATTTTATATTCTATATACTTATCATACATCTACACTCTCTAGATGCTTTCTTAAATAAAAAAATATCTCAATTTCATATTTTTAAAACTCTGGTCAATGTACATTACTGCCATATTATTACAAATTCATACTTTTCTGATTTACAAGGTCAATGTAAACGGCAACCTTAGATAAAATTCAAAGGTTAATCAAGTTTCCGTCGAATAAAAATATTTATATGTGTACATAAGTTGGGAATCCGTCCCTAAAGAAAATCCATTTAATTTTTAAGCTTCGTTGTCGTTTGTAGATAAAATTTACAACACTTTTAATGAATATACAGAAAAGATATCAATGCAAATGATAGTTAATAAGTCATTTTAAGGGACACAATTACATCAAGGAAGTTAATTTATAAATGATCTCTAAAACATTAAAAGAAATTTTTATTTAATGACGCAATTAAACATTATTAGATCTTATCGTTCTGTATGAATGGATATTTAATAAAAGAAAGATGGAAAATGACATGAAAATTCAAATATTTTCGTTAATCAAAAAGACTGGTGAAAGCGTAAATTCACCTGTAAGAGTTTCTAATGCTTTAACACCCACACAACGACAGGATTTTACTTAGACTGTAAAAGCACTTTTAGAACGAAAGTAGAGCTCTATATGATTTTTGTTGTTTTTTACTTTAAATGGATTTCCCAATTTTTAAATAAATTATTTCTTATAATATTTATTTTTGCCTGCAAAATTTATAGAAATCGCTTTACATATGCAGAAATTATTGAAAATTTTATTGCCAAAAGCAAATGATTAAAAATATATTTAACAAATTCCTTCTTGTTTATATGTCTATAAACGATAGACTCCTCATACTTCCAACGAAAAGATTAATGGAATCTGCCTGACTGGTATAGGTACTCAATATTGTAGCTTTTCGTTCATGAGAATAAACGGCGGAATTATTTCCCAAAATTTTGACAATTTTTAGACTTCCACAATTTGCAACTTTATCAAAAAATATGTATAATAAAATTCATTTGCTGCGTAATATTATAAATATGTAAAATGTATTGTTCTTATCACATTTCAAATGCTTTGTTTTACATTATTTGAAATGTTATTAGTCGAAAACAGTATTTACAGAAAATATTTTGAAATTATCATTTTGGCGAAATACGGATTTAATAATATGAACTATAAAAATATGGTCTATTGGGAAAAGCAGGGTAAAATACTGAATCCGTTTTGTTTGTCATATTAATGTACTGAAAGATGCGATGAATAAACTTACAAACAATTGCTGCGGATATTATGCATTAAAACTCGGAATAATAAATAAATTAATATATGAAGATGTTCTGATAGCTTACGACGAAAAAAGCATAATCCATAAATCTGTAATCGAATATTGATTAATTAGAACAAAAAAAAGTTTTAAACATGTGAAACCTATTATAAATAGAAAAACGATACATACCCTAGGAAAGTTTTGCAATATGACGCAACAATGATTCGTAGAAAGCTGCTTGTTGCTGCATGTTGAGATATGATCGTACGTGCTTAGTAGCCGCCGCGCCATGGCGATGGACCGGGAAGGCCATGAACGTCAGTTACCGAGAAAACGTTACTACTGTGAGGAAAATGCTTGGCGAGGACAGATGAGTGACCTACAACAGATAGAGGGCACCTCGGGCCTAAATGCACCAGCAATTCCTTCGATTCTGCATGATCATTTGCACGTGAAAAAACTTTGTTCTCTCTGGGTGCCGCATCGACTGACTGAAGAACAGATGACACGACGTGTGACTTGGTGCCGGGAGATGCTAAAAAAGTTTAATAAGGGACAATCTCGGTATGTAAACAACATCGTGACAGGTGACGAGACTTGGCTGTACTATTATGATGTGCAAACCAAAGCTCAAAACAAAGTTTGGGTCTTTGATGACGAGGCCACACCCGTAGTTGTCAGAAAATCCCGATCTGTAAAGAAGAAAATGATAGCTGTATTTTTCAAATCGAGTGGAATTGTGGAACGCGTTGTTTTGGACACACAGAAGACAGTCACAGCTAAGTGGTATACTGAACAGTCTTTATTTAGAAAAGAAACTTAGATAATTAACAATAATTATCCTAGAATCCGGTGATCCGCCTGTGGCACTACACCGGATGTAAACTAACCTTAATCTTTAGTTACTACAAAGCTAACTATCTATATCTAAACTGGTCTAAACTGGCTCTAAGTGGGGCCTAACCCGCGTCCTGCTTAAATATTATTCGCAATTCCGCTCCTACCCTGCGGAAGTAGTTCGCTACTTACAAATCTCATTCACTAAAATGTCCAATATTCTATCATACACATCCCTTCAGGTCGAGAGGCCAATGGATCGTCCTTCACCGTCGTCTAGTCTCCGCTCTATAGTCTTGGCATTCCTCTTCCCGGTGGTATCTCTCCGCCGCCTCTCCTCCTTGTGGGATTTTGGGCCCCTGTAACAATAGAGAACCCGATAGCTTCTCCACTCAATACGTTCATTCAGACATTCATTCCGTAGATCTACAAATGCTCACCTTGTATACGTCGCGTAAGTGTTTGAGCGTGTTAGTGTGTCGCTCGTACTTGTGTCTGTGCCGTATGTATCCGTATTGTTGATGTGTGTGCGCGCTCGTGTGTGTGCGTGTGTGTGGGCATCTCTCTCATTCATTCGTGCTCACCCAAAAATAAAAAAGAATTATATTTAACTTATCCCACTTTGGCCATGGTTGGTCATCGTGGTCGTCCTCATGACTTGCGTGTCCATGATTGTTGGTGTGATTGCAAGCACGCCTTTCTGTGTATAGTGTGTGCTGGCGTGCTCATGCTGTGGGATCTCGCCACCATCGCGCTTCCAGTTAGAATGCCGAATCCTCTATGCAACTTCCGCCATGGTCATCGTTCTAATCCTTCCAGCAATTGTGGCTTTGTATCTATGCGAGCAAGCGTGTAGGTGTGTATTGTTTGCATGCCTGTGTTTTAGTGTAAGTACGGGCGCGCCTCTGTGTGTATTATGTGCTGGCGCGCTCGTGATGTGTATTCATGTACGAACGTTTCGATCCTTACTTCCGGGGAACCACCCGTGACGCCTTACAAGACAAGTTTGTTCACCCACCCCGCGTTCGCGAACTCACTATTCAGCGTCCGTTCTCTGCGTCCTCCCATCTTCGTTGCCATTCGTTTTCGCACTTCCGCGTTATCGCGTTCTTTACTGTCTTTTCCGATGCGAGTCTGTGTGAAATGTCCGCGTTCTGCGTTGTACCTGCCTCTTTAGTGATTTCGTCTGCCCTTTCGTTCCCTGCGGTTCCTATGTACGTGCGTGTCCATTTGAGCTGCACGTTCCCATCACGTATCATCTTCCATGTTTCTAACAACAATTCCGTGGGTTTCCGCATACTTTGTAACGCCTGCAGAGAAGACAGGCTGTTCGTAAACAGTGTTGCTGCCCTATTTTCATTTCCTTGCAGCATTTAATTGCTGTGTTTATGGCTACCAGTTCCGAATGTTAATTGTCGCAAATATCGGTTAGCTTGATTTTTTTATTCTGAATCTCTTCGTCGCCAACATATACAACGAACGCCGCACCCGTGCCTTCTTCGCTCCTTGATCCATCGGTATGGATATTTATTCTCGTCTTCTCCCGCACATCCTCGTCCCGCGAGAAATCGACCGTGCCCATTTCCGCAGGATGTATCTCCGTTGTTATTCGTTTGCTGCTCTCAACATCCTCTGGGTCAATGTCCAATCCTGTACATTGTTCGAATTTCTGCCTGTCCAGTCTAACAGCGTCTCTTCTTCTGGCGAGTTCTCTTGCTCGTATATCCGCGGGCAACAATCCCGCGATTGTTGCCGCGACCTCCGCCAACTTGGTCGCGTACGCTCTCGCAGCCCTGACTGCAGAAATCTTTTGCGCTCCTATTATTTTCTTCGTCTCCTTGACTTTTAAAGGATCAGCCCATATCGGCGCTGCATATAGCATTGTTGGTTCTATCGCGCCCTTATAAATTGTCCCTGCCGCGCTTCCGCTGAGGCCCCTGGTCATTTTTGCGGCCGCGCCTATCTTGTTAGTCATTTCTCTCGCTTTACTTGTTGCGTACTGGACGTGCTTCTTGAAGTTTAATTTTTCATCCACTATTACACCTAGATACTTAAAATTTTCTTTACAATAAATTGTCGCGCTCCCCAATTTAAACGTTGGCCGCCGTTGGCCCAGTTTTCCGAAAAATAAACCCTCGGATTTGGTCGCCCTAACTAACAAAGTCGTGTCGTCATCGAAAGCTATGATCTGACATCCCTTTGGTAACGCTAGCCCGAATATACTATCATAAAGAATGTTCCAGTATCCCGGGCCGGATCGCGATCCTTGAGGACATCCTCGCGTAACCTCCCTTGTTGCTCTTAATCCCGGTTCTACTATAAAAGCTTCTCTATTCGAAAAATACGCCGCCGCCATCCGCATTAAATTTCGCGGACTCGCGATTTGTGGCCACTACGCGTGGTCGAAAGCCCCGCTAATATCCAACATTATAGCCGCGCTATAATGTCCATCCGTTTTCGCGTTCCGCACGAACTTAACTAACGTTTCTATCGCGTCGACCGTCGACGTGCCCTTTTTAGACCCGAACTGATTTTCTTTCATCAGTCCGTTCGCGTAAATGTGGTGTTCAATTCGATTTATCAAGAGGCTATCCAACGCCTTTCCTACAACCGATAACAGGCTTATCGGTCGGTAATTTTTAACATCACTCATGTCCGACTTGCCTGTCTTCGGTATAACCTTTACTAATTGTTTCTTCCAGCACTCCGGAAAAACTCCTAGCTCGAGACATTTGTTGAACAGAATTTGAAAAACCTCCGGGTTCGCCTCATACACCTTCCTCGCGATGTCCGCCGTGATCCCGTCCGCCCCAGGCGCCTTTTTTGCGCTCATTGAATTGAACGCCGCGTATATTTCGCGCCTAGTAAATGGCACATCGTCTCGAGTCTCCACGTCCGCTGTGGCTAAATTTCTAATTCCCGTGTGTATTTCCTCGTCCGTGTTTACGTCGTCTTCCGGAAAGAAAGATTACAGAAGAAATTCCGCGATCTCCTTCGCGTTTTGAGTAAAACTCCCGTCCCCTCGTTTTAACGTCATGCTTGCGCCGGCGCTCGTTTTTTTCATCCTAACTACGCGATACGCGAGTCCCCAGGGGTCTTTTCCTCCCGATTTCGTGCAAAACTCCCGCCATTTCCCGATCCGGGTTGTCCTAATTAATTCTTTATAATCCGTGCACTTCATTCTGTATACGATTTCGCGATGACGACGTTCGTTCGCGTCCCTACACCTCTGGAATCGGCGCCGCAGATGATTAACTGCTTTCCTTGCAGTCGTAAACTGCGGCGTCCAGCAAGGCACCGAACCCCTAAATTCGCGTTGTCGCGGCATGGACTCCGCGCTCGCACTAATTATCGCTTCCTTAACTTTACTCGCGATCTCCTCTACCTTTTAGCGGTTCGCGCTGTTTACTAATTCCGGTATAATGTTTCCCGTTTCCCTATTAAACGCGTCTTTGAAACATCCCAATCAGCTTTTTTAGCGCAGAAACCCCTTTTAATTACTTGCTCGGGCCTATCCCTTTCATTATTTATTAAAAAACTAATCAATTTGTGATCTGTCAACATTTCCTCGTTAGAAAGCTGCCAGTCACTCACGATCCTATACGCGCTATCGTTTGCCGTGGTGAAATCAATGAAACGGGATCCGCTATATACCACAAATGTGGGACATAGCTGACCCCTTACCGTTTGAAATACCGACACTAACAACATCCGAACTACTTTTATCGCCAAGAGTAATGCCTTTAAGGTCATTATTCGCGATTACTACGGCCGCCCTAGGCCTCTCTAAATTGCCATCGTCACTGGTGTTGTTTACGTAGTGTAGTTTAAAACGCGCAGGAAATCCACATACTTTGCCCTTAATTACATACGGTTCCGATACTATCGCGATGCTAATTTTATCCCGAATTATTTTTTCGACTAGACACTCCGTGGCCCGTCTGCCACGCCCTAAATTAATTTGGACGCACGAATTAAAACCGACGTTGTCAGTGACCGCTTGCATTTGCGCGGTAGCTGGTGTATTATCCATTGGAGTTCGTGCGTTTCTTCTCCTCCTCCATGACACGCTTCAAAGACGCACAGCCCCTGGAATAGGCCTCGTGCTTAGTATCGAGACCCGGAATTCACGTGCGTTGGCACACCGCACATTTGATAATTTCCGAAGCGCACTTAGACCTATCGTGATCACCGCCGCATTTCTTACACGTCAACTGCCCTTTGCAGTCCTTCGCTTTGTGCCCCGACTTTAGGCACTTATAGCAATAATACACATTGCTATAATCTCGCACGTTGCAAACCCGCCACATGATTTTTATTTTCTTATCAACGACAAGCTGCCTAAATTTGCCGCTTACAACACAAACCGCGTTCCTAACACCGCGCTCCGTATCCCTCTTATTTGAAAAGAATCTCACCAACTTTACGTCACTGGATAATTCTCCCGCGCTACCGTAGTTTGCTTCTATCGCCTCGTTTTGCTGGCGCAAACAGTCCAGTACCTCGGCGTCTTTTAAGCCCTCGTCGATTCCTAAGATACAAATCGCGGGGTCGTTTTTCTTCAGCTCTTTGGCTTTCGCCGACGTCATTTTTTCCGCGACCGAAACTTTCAGCTTTTCCGCGTCCTTTTTCGTACTGCATTCCACGAAAACCGCGCCCTCTTTTCCCTTACGTACGCCGCGCACCCCTATTTTGTTACTGACGACGTCCACCTTCTGTACCAGCTCCTTCTTCGTCTGTTCTACAGTCTGTGTCTTGTTTTCCGGCTGAATTTTAACCGTCACCGATTCAGCCCTTAATTTGTCAGCGTGTGACATGCACTCCGGTTTCCCGGCTGCACCCATCACTACGATGTTCTCCCGGTCCCTTTTTTCCGCGGCGCTATCACGGATCTCCTTCAAGATCCCATGCTGCTCCCCAACTATATGTAGCATTTCCGCTACCATGTCGCGCACCTTCAGCGTTTCCACCTTGGTCGGTACCATTTCACAAATAGATAATGTTAAATGCCGCGCCCTTTTAATCAGCCTGTCCTCCACGGACACTTTATCTTCGTCGACGACGGCGCTCTGAAGACTCTCCCTTCGCGAATCTACTGCTCCCCTCCGATTGGTCGACGCTTTCGACGCACCGGCGTCAGCCATATTTATTCGCGAAATTAAATATACGACTTTCCAATTAAAAAGAATAAAACAATCGAAGTAAAACGAAAACAGTATTACTTTACTCTAACAGCATTACCAAATTAAATCTAAATAACGCAGCCGAACAAGCAAAATGTAAATTTTGTCAAATTAGAAAAAAGAAAATTATTATTAACCAATCGACTAATTAAATCAAGCTGAAATTCCATGAAATCGTCGAAATTGAAATACCTTTAACTTTTTACCTAGTTGCCCCTCTCTTAATTGCGATCGCTATGCTGTTACCGGGCGGGCCACACAACTGTCGTTGCAATGCCGTTGCCGTACACGTCACGCTTCTAATTTAGAAAGTTTAACTTTCTAAATTGAACTTCAGCGCGATTTAAATGTTTTAATCAAATTAAAATCTCACTCCCGATACTTAATTATCACTTGAAATAGATATTAACTCTATTTCAGTGAATTACATTCACTATTTCAACAGAATTAACTGTTGAAACAGTTTCATGGAAACTTTTTAAACGCCAAGCTTTCACTTTATTTAACACAAAATTAACACGTTTATTTTAATTAAAACGCCCGTTTTCACTAGTAAAATCACTAAAAGTGATTCGGCCAACACGAGTTCGTCTATTATTCGCAATATATCGCACACTAAACTCTAAGGTCGTAATTACTGCGAAAGCAATCGCTACATAGCACGTCCACTCGCTTCAACGTCTCGAGCCTGTGGTATACTAAACAGTGCCTGCCTAAAGTCATTGGATCTATGAAGAACCTGCGACTAAAGTCAACAATGGACACCTAGTTCCTCTATCACGATAATGCTCTAGCTCACCGTGCCAAAGCCTGCACCGAATACTTGACCACAACAGGATAGAAACTTCTCGATCACTCTTCCTACATTCCAGATCTTGGTCCCTGTGACTTTGCACTGTTACCGCATGTGAAAATGAACCTAAAAGGGAGGCGGTATTCAAGTGATGAGGACCTTCTGCCGGCTTGGTACAACAAGTGTGCTTTACTCCATAGTGAAACATGGCAGAACTGATTTAAAGATTGGTTTAGGAAGATGGAGAGGTGTATTAAGTGTAGAGACAATTACTTTGAAAAATTAAATAAACAAAGCTGTATTGCGAAACTTTCCTAGTACCCTTTGTATCTAGAAGAGCAAATTACTACTTACAAAGTAATTTTCTATATAACATTTGGGCAATAAGAAGAAAACAAATAAAATTAATAAAAGTAGTGGATATACTATAAAACAAACAAGTTATATTCTCATATAAGAAGGAAAGTGTATAGGTACTGTAATAACTGAATGTAGTGAAGCGAGGAAAAGCAAAGAGAAGAAGTGATAAAAGCTTTAGAAGATACGTTTATAAGTAAAATAAGAATTTTGTTGCTATGAATCTATTGTATTTAACTCAAACCGTTTCACGATCACGGGTGTAATAATAACCCTTGGTTTGCCAATGCTACTTGTAGTTGGCTTTAAGCTATTGGGATATGTGAAGGTATGTATTATTATTACTAGACTTTATTTTAAATATAAAGTTTTATATCTTATCTTTGTATCTTATTTAGTAGTAAAATTAAAGGGTCAATGAGTGCTAATCGCTTTCTTTTTTTTGTCTCTTTTTTATACATCAACATTTTAGTTAAGCTACATATGCATTAAACTTAGGGATATACTTAGGGTTTTATATATGCATTTAGATTATAGGACAAAAGAAACGATTTGATTGCTTAAATAATTGTATTGCATTTATTGAAAAGTTATATCTTTTATGAAAAAGTGATGTCTTTTGAAGACGTTAAAATGAAATCATTTCTATTTAGAGAATTATTCTCAAGCTAGAATTCACGTAAACATAAAATTTAAAAATTTCAAACTTTAAAAATAAATATAGATCTGCAAACGAGTATTCGTTTAGTTCAATGTCGTTTTGTATACGGCAGAAACTGCATTCCTAGATTAAGTGTAAATAAAAGTAATTTTACTCAAATATTTGAAAGAAAAAGTTAACTGGCCGACCGAGAGTCTTTTTCATATATATATATGTATATATATATGAAGTAGACACACACATCATGTGTTCTCACAAAGAAAAATTATATCTTCTAATCAAATTTCTCTTTGTTAATACAAACAGCATTTGCGTTATATATATTTATATATAACGCAAATGCTGTTTGTATTAACAGAGAAAAATTATATCTTTTTTTATAATGCTGTTTATATTAACAGAGAGAAATTTGATTAAACGATATAATTATTCTTTGTGAGAACACAGGATGTGTGCGTTTTTCACCCTAGCGTGGGCTTCTTGACGACTCGTTGTGTGTGTTGTTGGAGGTGTTGCCTATGCTTCACAGCAGCTTCTGTGCTATATGCAACGTTTCCTTGCCCCTACTACAGGCATTTTGCAGCGCTGACGTGTTGGTGACGTTTTCCTGCGGCGCGTACCTCGTCCCAGGGACTTGTTTATTACCAGTTATAATTTTATTTTATTTATATTCTTGTGTGCCGGCCGAATGCCGAAGGGCCCCTAGTCGTGGTTTTAGAGCTAAGCTGCTCTGATTTATATGCGGATTGATGGATGGTAGAATTGTTGTTTTGTTCTGTGCAGTTAAAGTTCTAGATATTTTCTGTTTCTTTTACTATGCTCCTGTTGATTTCGTGGTGTAATTCAGATGTATGTCGAGTTCATACGTCTGACTTGTATGATCACGACGGATAATTTGTATTGCTTTTATTGTGGAGTGTAGAATTTAGACAAATAAGCATATTAATGGGGGTCATAGTGAATGGTGAAGTTGACTATTCAGTAGCGAATCTAAATTAATGTTGGACAATAATGTTCGTCCCTATCGAACAACCATCGTGAGCAAGTGGTTAGATTAAGGTAGTGTGGAAAAAATGAACTGGCCAGTTAATTTCCCAGATACTGCTCTAATGGAATACGCTTGGGATGTTTTGTTTTTGCAGGAATTACTGAAATAAAGTTTCTGTAACATTGTAAATTTTTGCATTTTTTTATATTACGAATTCAGCATTTTATACTCTCACAAGATCACATTAAAACTTGCCCGAAGGAGTTAAAATATGATGTGTTCAGATATCATTTTTTATGAAATATCTGTTAATTGTTTGATGCATGTATGTGTATGTTTGAATATAAACGCAAAAGATAAACCCTTATAAAAACTGTTTATAATTATATACGAAAGTGAGACTCGACTATTAGCCCCTTATTTCAAAAGAACTTTAGATTACATTCTAATTCTGTAACTTTTTAATACGATAATTTGAAAGTTACAGCTGTGGGAATAAAATGCACAATTCGTGGCGCAACCTATTATCTATCCCTTAAAAGACAACGCATACAAAATTTTGAGTTACAATTTCCGTCGAAAGTCCCTGGATTACAATTTAAATATGGTGTGCGATCAAGACCACAAGAGACTGCATCAACTCCGGAAATTATGAATAAAATCGGAAATATTATTTGGAAGTATCGAAGAATGGACAAGCAAAATTATGTATATTCAAGCTGCCAGCGGCTGTGACAAATTTTATGATTAAAAACGAGAAAAAGTTCGAACATTAAACAATAACTTGAAGCTGTTTAACAAGAATCAAATAGATTTCTTAAATACATTTTTTACGATCGGTGAAACCTGGCTGTACTTCTACGTTTCTCAAACCAAATAGCAATCTCGATAAATGCACATATTACGGCAATTTTTCTCTGAAAAAAGGAAAATATTTCATCGACGGGTAAGGTATAGCCACATTTTTCTTAAGAATAGAAGGAAACAATTGTATAACGACCTGGGATGGCTCATAAACAATTTCTCTTTCGCCACAATAAAACACAATTGAAACAAAAATTGAGACTGAAGATTGTACCTAACCCACCTATTGAAGTGACTTCTGCAAACACGAACTCGAAGGGGAATATAAGTAATTTTATAATTAACGTACACGGTAATTATAAAATTTGTATAAAAAAAGTAAATATTCTAACTAAAATTCTTTTTAACGATTCCGAGAAATTGTGTTTTAGCTGCGCATACTGGGATGAACGTGGGCTTTTCTAGGAAACAAGAGAGCTGCGCTAGTGCATTCGTAATATTTCTGCTGCATCACAGACAATAATAATTCACTTAAGCGCTTCTTTTTAACGTTCAGTGGATTTTTCGTATATAGAATGAGTTTATCAAATCATTTCTAAGTATCGCTTTGAATTATGTGTTTTAAAAACTGTGATAGTAAATATTACTTTACAGTATATAATTAAATGTCTAAATACAAGGTGGACCAATTAAATTACCAAAATGCACATTTAAAAAACATACATGTAGAATGTTACATAGTAAAGACTTCAGTACTTCCCTCAAATTCGCATTGAGTTAAACGGCCTCTTTCTGGAAACAGTTCCGGTGAATTCTTTAGTATCTCTTTCATATTCTGTTAGATTCAGTCACAAGAATTTCGTTCTTGCAATATTTTTTAATTTCATACTTTTTATGATAAATTCACTTGTCGAGTTACAATTCGAACTATTTTCTTTAAACAGAAGTTTATTCAGTATCTCTGAATACCATTATTGGTTTACCATTTCCCCGCGTTCAATAAATTCCTAGTGGACTAAACTGTTACATGGTTGCTTTTCAGGCCGTCGTGACTTCGGCAATTTCCATTATACGCTCTAGGGCTTTATTTCTGTATCATACATGCAGCGCATACGCTAAGAAGTTTTTCTTAGCGTAATTTTTCTCAGGAATAAGCGTATGTATTAAGAACTATCAGTTGCAACTCCGAACTCATGCTGCTTCTTTTTATATACAAATATCTAGGGCAACACTACTTAACTAGTATAACCATGTTTCGTTGAATATGCTAATAATTTTACACTGAATCTGACGGGCCGTATTGCATTTTAGCATGCTTATAATATTAACACTGTTGTTTGTAGCTGCTCACGTCTGGGCTTATCATCTGTCATAGTGTTTTTCAGCCGTGATCTCCAATATTGGACCACACCAAAATTTTTATGGGTTGCGAAAGAGTGAATAGAGAAACTGTACATAAATATTAAATATTAGTAAGAACGCAAACGGCACCCCTTTATTATGCTTGGTTTTATTTCATTAGAACGCAAAATATACTTACATTTGAGCGAAAGCAGTACAAATACAAACAAATTTATTGGGTTGCTGTGCAAAAAATTTGCGAAACAAATCTTTGAATCTCGCTTTGAATTTTGAATATTTTCGTAATATATTAATTGCAATAGTTCTGAGGTTTCAGTAATGGTATAACAACTTTACTCGAAATAATTATTTATTAAAAAGTACTCTAAATTCTAATTATTCAGGCATGTTTGTTGTAATTACTTAATACTGGCTAGACCTTTTAACCTGAGTTTAATTTTCTACAAAAATTAAGAGCACAATAAAAATGTTTTTATTATATTGTTTAGAAGTATAAAAAATTGGTGATAACTAAACCGTTACCATAAAGAAATAGATGCACATGAAAGTTTGTAACGAAAACGTTAGGACATCATTACAAACCTAAATCTGTGGTACTAATGAGTTAGTCTAACTATAAATTATTTTACAAATATACAAAATCCATAGCAATTTTCTATTCAGTTACTTCAAATCGAAAGTACGAGAGATGTTTCCAAAGTTCTGGGAATTACATATAATTTTTATCATTTTGTTAATTTTCGTCAATATTACAATGTCGTTTTTCAACATAATCTCCATTTAACTAAATACATTTATCCCAACAATAAACTAATTTTTTTAAGCCGTCCTTAAAGAAGTTTTTCGATGTCTTGTCGATGCACCTATTTATGGCACGTTTTACGTCAGTTAAACTTTCAAATCGAAGGGTTTTTTCAAATCTGGGAACAGATGGTAATCACTGGGTGCAAGATCCGGGGAATAAGGTGGGTGCGGCAGCAATTCCAATCGTAAATCGTTCAAAGCATCCTTCGTTTTCCTTGCGGTGTGTAGTCTTGCATTATCCTGTTGCAATAACGGACGCTTATGCAATTTTCCAGGCCGTTTTTTGACTAGTGCCTGTCGCAGTGGTCCGGATAATAAAGTTGAATAATATTATGCATTAATTGTAATACCTCTCGGCAGATAATCCATGAAAATAATCCCTTCGCAATCCCAGAATACAGTAAGCATTACCTTTCCAACAGACGGAACTGCACGCACTTTAAGTGGAGGCCCTTCTTCAGGTTTGCGCCATTCTTTGGATTAACTTTTCGTCTCAGGATTGAAATAAGGAATCCACATTTCATCATTGGTTATTATTCGTTGCCAAAATTCATCATCGTAACGGGCTAACAGCTCTTGAAGTTGACGACAACTATCGGACCTATTGAGTTTCTGTTCTGGTCCCAACAGCCTTGGCACCCAGCGCGCCGAAACCTTGCTAACGCCCAAACAATCATGCAAGATGTCTTGAACTTGTCGTGTACCTGTACCTATCCCTAGGTGTACACTAATTTGACGAATAGTCATTCGCCTGTCGTCTTTCAGTAGGTTTTCTACGGCAGTAATGTTTCTTTCATTTAGCGACGTGCTTGGCCGCCCACTGCGTGGATCGTCTTCTAGTGATGTTCTACCGGCTTTAAAACGATCAATCCAAAGATAAACAATACTTTTTTGGATTCTGCAGATTCACCAAATACTCCTTGCAGACGACTAATAATTTCTGACGTTTTCACATCTTCTTTCCACAAAAAGAAAATTTTCGCTCTTTGAGATTTTGCCGCGTGTTCCATGGTTACAAAAACGTTGCTAGTAAAACGCGTCTACATCAGTCGAATACCTGAATCAAACTGAACAATGTTGCACTAGATAGTTGCATAAACATGTCAAGACTTGTCTGGCATCAATAACATTGCGTATAAGTTCTGCGTTATTTAATTATAGCACCAATTCATAGAATATTGGAAACACCCCTCGTATTATCATTGTCTTCTTACAAAAAACATTGGTGCCTTCACAGAAAAAAAAAGAATATACAAGAAAATTTTAATTAAAGAATATTACTAGTACTTTAAGACTGAAATTTATATATATCTTTTAGTAAAACTAAGTGTCACTATATTATATTTTCCTTTATAAATTAATGAAAATATATTTTAGTATAAATATTTTGAATTGTTATCCTGGGATTTTTATTCGGGAAGAAGGTTTTTTCAGTAATATAAATTCTAGACGTTTTATTAGAAATATCAAATTAATACAAAGTATCTCTAGAAACAACGTTTTCATTTTGTTACACATTCCCCTCTAATAGAGAGTTGTACTAACAATGTAATATATCTAAAACATGTGATATACGTATGATATAATAATAAAACGTAAGTTTCTTTGCCGTGTTCTCTTCCTTTTCTTTTTATTTTATCAGTACGGTATCCAGGCACGTCCACATAAAATTATAAATCTCGCTCTGAAATCCTTCGAAACAACATTAATGGAAAGCATAATGAATTTTGGAAAACGCGGCAATAAATAAGTCATACAACACTTTCAAAATATTCTACGACGCATCTAAAAGTCAACTAATTATCACACGCATATTTACAGTTGTTTATTAGTGTTGTATATTTTACATAAGATTTGAGGTTACTATCTTCTTGGCTTCTTTGAATTTTGGCCTGGATGTCGATACTTTTAGTTTCAATGGAATTATTTTTCTGTCTTATTAGATTTTGCGTTTTAGCCTTAGAAAATGCTGAGCATTTAGGTTACCAAGTTTTTCCCGCCGTACATCAGATCCACTTCTTTTAAGGCGTTGATTCACACAGCTTTAGGTAAATACAAATACCAGAGTTATCTATATTAAATAATATAGATGATGTTCCATCCTTGCTGTCTTGACTTGTTTTTCCCATGAAGTATTCTTGCCTTAAAAGTTTAAAATCTGTCAGACGTTTTTTCTACTTTTTGTTTTTGGGTTTTGCTCTGTACTTTTTACATAATGTTCCATCGAGCAACAGGGTAAATAACAATTTGCCGAATCAAAACCTCGCTTGGCCGTGTAAATTTAATTATTGAGCTCTCGAAAAAGTATATATTTTTCTGTTTTTCATAGGTAGTTTTTATATAAAGACAGATATAAGAGTCAAATAATTTCTCGTTCGTAGAAGGCCAAAAACTACAGTAAAATTTACTTGTAGTAACAAAGTATAATCTATTTCATTGATAATTTAGTTTGCAAGAAATTTCGCATTAACGATCTTCCTTCTGTAGATTAAAGATTTGACGGCACGTTTTTAACTAGAGCGTTGTTATCGGTGCCAATGGGCGAGTAAGACCCATCGTACTTAAAATGTATGTACTTCAGGAAACACTTTGGAAACTTTTCCAGAAGTATATGTTGATATCGATCTTATGAAAACCATATAATAGCGCCATATTCTAACGAAAGTGAAATAAATCGATCTTAGAACCAAGAGGTTAATAAATTGCTTGCAATAGCAGATTATGTCCAAATAATTTGTAATTTCTTTACAAATTGCAGTGATATTGTCCGTGAGTTGTAGAAATAGAATCAAATAAAACTCCTAGATCCTTGAGCTGATTACTTCTAGGCACCATCATCCGATTCACATTATACGAAAAGAAAATAGGTTTACAAATTTTTGAAAAGTTAACAATGGTGTATTTATCAACGTTTAAGGAAATCCTGTTAGTAATAGATCAATGATGTTCAACTTTCAATTTATTTCTCAATGTAACACAACAGTTCCACTGATTTTTAAATCGTCTGCACACGACAGTGCATCATGTGCAGATAATTTCAGAGATTCATCTACAAACAGAAAGAATGAGACCTCCATTAGATTCCTGCAATGCATCTGAAGTTGAGTAAATTTCCAAGATGAAATCCATTATAACACCCATAACTAGAACTATAGCTAAAATAAAGTTGTCCGAATGATCAATACTGTCAAACGTGTTGGAGTAATCCGTATAAATACACCTTGGCGAACATTATCCAAAATTTTGGACACAAGTCGAGTAACTTAGATCCCTAGTTTTGATTTCGGTGTTGATCTGTTGATGTATGATAAACTCAAACGATTTAACAAAATTAATCGCATCCCAACGATCGCCTTTTCTATATACCAGTAGAGCTCTGCTCATCTTTCTTATATCAGAAAAGATAGAGCTTTTAATAAGGTTGAAAGTACAAGATCATAAGGGAAGCTTAATGTCCACATCTGAATGTATTCATACAATGTCAAAGCAAAGTAATTATCGAGTAGCTTGTTCTAAGATTGAGTTAAGATGAAAGGTCGTAACTGAGTAAAAACAACATTTCTTGAAGTTTTATCTTTTGAAGTTGAACAATAAGAAGATTTTGAAAAGAAAATTTTAAAAAGTCTTAGGCGAATTGTTTTCTTTACGTACTTTCATAATTTCGTCATTTGTCAATTTATAACGCACGCTTTTGCATTCTACGCGAAAGATACATCAATATTTACGACTACAAATTTGCAAGTATATTTTCCACAATGTATGCCGGATTATGCGGATTTTAAAAGGTCTACAACTGCTTAACATCAACATTATTATAAATGTCAAATACATTTTACGAACTATAATAATAAAAATTAGGATATCACATATATATATAAATAATACTAATCAAAGATGAAAACATTAGCGGCATAATTATTTTAGCCGTCTTATTAAAATAGGTAGGTGTATGACAATTAAATAACGAGAGTGGCCTCCGTCTATCGCGAGGCTATCCAGCAAGACTGTAATTGGAATATCGTTGACCATAATACTTCCCAAGCAACAACCTGTAGTTTTGTCTCTCTGTCTGCTTTAGTTTCCTTTCGAACTTTAATTGTAGAGGACACTGTTACTTAGTAGTGCCGTGATAGTGGTTGACACAAAAATCGAGCAGGGAATTAACCTGAAATTCTTTGAAGGTAATTTTGATATAGCATGTGGTTGATTAACTTAATCACTGAAGGTTGATATATAACCCCTTTCCACATTAATATTCGTATTCTATGTACGTATTTCGACAACTAAGTTGTCATAATCAGCAGATAGTTAAACAGTGTCGCACCTAGAAAGCTACGGCGAAATACACATTGTGCGTTTTGGCTTTCAATGGTACGGTACGTGTGCGGAATTTGTTTTCGTGTGGGTATTTTTCCGTAGTTTTCCAGGTGCGACACTCTTTAATTATCTGCTGATGATGACAACTTAGTTGTCGAAATACATATACAGAATACGAAAATTATTGTGGGGTTATATATCAACCTGCAGTGATTAATTGAAATTCCTTGTCAAATTAAAAAAATGCCAATAGAATGTTTACAAATGTTAACAAGGTGTTTGATGATAATGTTAAGACACGCGCGCGGGTTCTTGAATGGCACAAACGGTTTTTTGAATGTCGGGAGGAGGTCAGAGATGATGAATGTCCTGGTCGATCTGTGACTGTAAGAAATGAAGTGAACGTTCAAAAAATTTATGAAATCGTGCGGAAAGACCAACACCTAAGCATTCGGATGATCGCCGATATGGTATATATTAACAAAGAAATAGTAAGACATAGTTTGCATGATATATTAAATACCGTGAATATGTTTTATAATGCAACATGCACATACATACATAACGTAATAATGAAATGACATCAATGTATTTTAGCGTGTATTTTATTTTGCAACATAGGATGCGAAATACAGTAGTTGAACAAATTTTAAAAACTAATTTAACAAATTTTCAAAAATGTCACCATTAACGGCCAGACAGTATCCTAAGCGATTGTAGAATTCATTTATTGTATTTTGTATCTGCTCTGGAGTTATTTCTCTTGCAGCAACTCGTATTCTATTTTTTAATTGGTCAATATTGTTTAGAGGTTCTCCATGAAAAACTTTATTTCTGATACATGACCAAAGAAAGAAATCGTTTGGAGACAGGTCTGGTGACATTGCGGACCATTCTACTTCTCCTCCACGGCTTATCCAACGGTTTGGAAATCTTTGGTTGAAAAATGTTCTAACCATATGAGAATTATGTGCCGGCGCGCCATCATGCTGGTACCAAATCTCACCATCAATATTTAAAGCGTGGAGGACTGGCATAACTCTGTACTCAAGCAATTCTAAATATTTTTCTCCTGTAAGAGTACCCTCAATAAAAAACGGTCCTACAATATGGTGTCCAATCAACCCAGTCCAAACATTGACTTTCTGTGGCCGCTGAGTCCTTGTGATATGATATCTATGCAAATTTTGTCTACTCCAGTAGCGGCAGTTCTGTGAATTTACTTCACCATTTACATAAAATGTTGCTTCATCTGTAAAGCAAATTCTGCGTAGTAAAGTATCATCATTATGAAGCTTATCCAACATGATTTCACAAAAGTTACTTCTTCTTTCTGCATCATTCGCAATTAGTTCCTGAAGGTTTTGAAAATGATACGACTTAAAATGTTCTCGTTTTAGTAGTTTATGCACGGAAGATTTGCTTACATTTGTAGTTTGTGCTAAAGCTCTTGTGGAGAGCATATTATTATTTTCGATTGTTTGTAGAATTTCATCTCTTTTGGCGTCAGTAATAACATATCTTGGCCTATTCTTTTTTTTATGATTAGGAACGATGCATCCATTATTTTTATACTTCTGTACTAACCTACTTATTGTAGTTGGACTCGGTCTTGGACGGTCAGGATATGTAATTTGAAACAAATCTGCTACTCACCTCAAACTCATATTCGAGTTATACCAGTTCACTAATAACAGTTTTTCTTCTACACTATACACACCTCAAAAATAAAGTAACTTATTTTGACATCCTATGTTGCAAAATAAAATACACGCTAAAATACATTGCTGTCATTTCATTATTACGTTACTCTAGCAACTAGTGTATGTATGTGCATGTTGCATTATAAAATATATTCATGGTAGTATAAAAGCATGTAAAAAAGTAGTGCCGAAAAACCTTACTTAGGAACAAAAAGATAATCGGATAAACATTTGCTCTGACAACATGGAACGACTAACAGAAGAATCAGACTTACTCATAAAAAGAAATTTGGATTTGTCAGTATGACCAGGAAACAAAGCGTCGATCAATGCACTGGAAGGCAGAAAGAGCACGAATGAGCAAGTCGAAATTTTAAGACAATACTGATCGTTTTTTTCAATATGATGACTGACTGGGTACCTGAGGGTCAAATCGTTAATCAAAAATACTACAAAGAACTAATGAAGCTGAAAGAGTAAGGACGAAAAGACCGGATTTGGAAAGAACGACTCGTGGATTCTGCAGCAAGACAACGCACCAACCCACAATGTCCTATCTATAAAGCAGTATTTTGCGGACAAGTACATTGCTTTACTAGATCATTCTCCATATTCGCCGGATCTCGCATCATGTGACTTCTACTTGTTCCCAGAAGTGAAAAGTGCATTAAAGGGAGCATGTTTTCAGTTTGTTAAACATGTAAAGCAAAAATGGTAGAGTTGTTGAAGAAACTGACAATTGATGAACTACAGCATTGTTTTGAATAATGGAGGATACGTACACAGCGGTATCTAGACAGTGGAGGAAGTATGTTGAAGGGGATAAAAGTTAAATATAAATTTATTTTCAATAAATAACATTTCTCACACCAATCTCGCTATTTAATTGCCACACCTCGTATAATGCGTCAACTTCCTCTTTATCGTTATTTACATCTTCCATGTACGAAATTACAGAAACCATCAATTAACTCATGTTTTATTCACGTATTAAATAATAAAACTGTAAATGTAATAATAATTTACTGGAAAATTCCCATTAAATAAGTAATTTGTTTTTCAAGGAAATCTAAGGTTTTGCATTTGGCGTACACAAACGACGTAACTATATATCGCGTTCGGCCTGTCATTTTGGCATGAATAAATGGGTTCGCAATACCCGTGAAAACAACGTTATGTGGGTTAATTTGCAAATTCAATGCGTAAATTCTTTAATATCTATACAGGCGGTGGTTTCCAATAAATTTCAAACAATACGCTCACCAATAATACCATCGTTTACTTGATACTTACAATTTACATTTCAATGAATGGATTATTATAATAAAATTATGAAATTAGTAACAGTTGCTTATTGAATAATGCTACAGCAATTTAGTAGGGTATATTTCCATTGCGAAATGTTATCGAACAAGTTCAACTTCCAACGATTAAGCATTGCGACTTCTGAAAATATTGCCGTATTCATCATATATATATATATATATATATATATATATGTGTGTGTGTGTGTGTGTATTTAAAATGGGTTGCTCTGAAGGAGAATAATGAATGCGACAGCTGTTTCATTTATTCAAAACTCATCAGACACACTCGGTACTTGTGTAACAGATGTTAGTCGCAGTAAGGCTACATAAAGTGAAAGATAGTATGTAAATGAGAAAATTCGATCTCCATACTTTTTAATCACGAGATGTAAATCTAATTTTCATATTTACACACACATACATGTATACTAATTTCGCAATTAAGCTTTTGCTTTCGGTTTGTTTATATTACAGCTTATTGTTTAATGCGTTTTAGATACAGTAAAATATCTATTCTATACTGGCTTTTACCTATAAATTCTCTTCAAAATCCGGCGTGATTCATGGCTCTATCTAATCTCTCTTCTACTTTATACTGTTCGTTAACGATTTTCTTACATCAATTGTTTTGCACTAGCTTACTCTAATGATACTAAACTGTCTCTACTCATTGAATCATGGAAAAATGATTGATATTACATGTATTTGCGGATAGATGCAGTAAAAACATTAATTTTATTTTCGACAAATACTATAATGTCTCATACTTACATACTTACATACTTACTAGAGGATACACTGACTTTTATTTTATAGAAAATGGAGTCATATCCAGATGAAATTCTGTGATACATTGTGTTTCAATTAAGCAACAATAATGAGAGAAGAATTAATTTTTTCGACGATAACTATCGTACCCATTGAACAAACGTCACGAACAACTACTGGTAAAGGTATCGGAATTATACAGAATACGATCGATTGTCGAATTGACTCGCCTTAAATGTTAAGTTGTATACTCTTTCATGGGCGTTAAGTGACGTCAAGCTCCAACTCTATCTTTTACCTTCCAAATCCTAGATCGAGTGCCCTACTGAGAGCACCAATTAATCACATATGCTGTTGGATGGATACTACTTACAGTGCCGTTTTTTGTCAGTTGTGTTGAATTAAGTTTTTTGTTTTATTTTGATTAATATGTACACCTCTTTTGCATGATATAATAATATCCTTCATCACCAAAATATTTGAAAGGGACGTTTAATCAAAGTTATCAAACACACACCATATTTATCTTATCTAACAGTGTTGGTTGGCTTCTGACTATTGTTTAACATTGAAAAAAAATATGGGCAGTATTAATATAGCTACAAAAGAGAATAGGAAAATGCATCACAAAGGTTCCTACGTCTGTTGTAGACACTTTCATTGCATCTCAATAATTTTAGAACACCCCTAGTACGTGAAAATATTAGAAAATGTATGATTAACTGTATAAACAAAGGAATTCATAGGAAAAATATTTTTACATGAATTAAAACATCTCGACTATTTTACGAAATTAATAATGATGCGAATAATCTAGAAAGTAATTCTAGGTTATGAACTAATAAAATGAGTAATAAAGTACATTGCCGTCATAAAGTGTAATTCAGTTACATATATAGTATTATAAATGTACCATTCTAATCCATTAGAAAATACTGAATTACTTTTATAAATTATTAGTATAAGTAATAATAATTTACGTAGTAAATAAATAAACAAATTAGATTAATAATTAATGATTCTTATAAAAATGAAACCAGTTTAAAGAATTATAAACTCGTAATTAAAAGAAGCTATATTAAGTTCAGCATAAGTTATCGTAAGTTACTATGTCTTACTCCAAGGAAGTCCATATTTTTTCAGTAGAATTACGGTTGTTAAGACAAGTAAATGGATTTAGTTTGTTTTTAGTTAGAAGATCAGTTTGTCTACCTTCTTTTGGATTTTTTAAATATATTTCAAGACAGTAAAAATATAATGGTTTAATTTTAGTTTTGTATTACACTGATCAAAGGAGTTAACGGATATGCCATAAATATGATAATAAATTTGATAAAAAGTTGATTTAGCATCATTTTTTGGTATCAGTATATTTGTGAATTAGTGTTTGAATACATTACTTTATTTTAAATTGTTTGGACAAACTTTAATGTAATTTTGTTGAGAGAGTATAAAGTGTTACATTTTTAGTGTTGGAAATATACAGCTATATTCAATTTTACAAAAGTTTTATTGCAATAATTCTTGAAAACACGAACATCTAAAAACGTTTAGCATCTCACTGGCTTGAATCGGATTAACATGTCGAACATCCAAAAATCGCATCTCATTCCTCCCTAATAGCAATTCATAATGCCCCGAAGTGTTCTTAATGGCGTGTTTCATGAAGCAACACGTCTTTCCACGACATCCCAAGCATGTTTTGTTGGATTACCACATAAGAAATTAGTTGACCACTATTCTCTCTCTACTGACTTTACTAGTAGCTGTTTAGGATATTTATTTAATGGGTACGGCAATTATCGTCGAAGAAAATGAATTCTCCTCCCATGACTGTTGCTTAATCGAAAAACAATGTGTCACAGAATCTTATATGGATATGAGCGCTTAATTTTCTATGAAATAAAGGTCGAAGTATCGTCCAGTACTTACCTTAGCCCAAGTAATTACTACACCACCCACATGCTGAGGCCTTCTTTGGATAAACTGTGAATTATGATGTGTGCCAGATTTACGGGAAATCATAGTTTTCCTATTACCTGATACTATGCAAGTCTGTTTTTATGCTCTGCAGTAAGACAAATACAAATCAACGGTCTTCGGACATGCAAGTCAGAAGGATGCAAACGATTTCTTATTGTTTGCGTTGATAATATCAGATAACTAAGTTTAAATTTGGGTTGCAGTTAGAGCATATACTCTATATGGCAATGGTATCGATCGTGTTTTGGTGTTGTTGATGTTGGCTGAATCTCCAAAAAACGATTCCAAAATCTAAAAATTACTCCAACACACCAAATGCTTCAGCAAAATTTGGTTGTTCTTTTCCACTTTCCAATTAACCTATGCCCTACATTGTTCTATTTATGGCAGATCTAGATGTGCCTCAATTTGGGATGAACTCAAATTTGCAAATTTACTGCTAATCGCAGTGGTTAGCTTTTGGATACCGATCGAGGAGCTTGTTTAAAAGTATTGTTACAAGTATTGTTAAGCGATCTTCAGCGAAGATCGCTTTAACCCATAAGTAAATATGTTAAAATACGTCGGTGTATTCATTTCCTTATATAAAAAATTGAAACTAGTTCATGGAAATACTTATAGATGTTATACTAACACCACTTTTTATTATCAGTTATAGAGAGTAACTCCTAGTAGTTCTAGTCTGTGTAGTTTTGAGATAAAAACCACATTAACCACTTTTTTCAATATTTTCTTACATATTTCTCAGAATTTATGTTTTTCACTTTCTCTTTTTATTTATTTTTTTTTGTTTGTTAAGAAATTAATATCAGTGATATAATGCATCTTAATTTTCTGTTGCCTCCTAAGAAGGCTTCTATTAACAGTTCAATATTAGTTAATTCCAAAGAGTTCATTTTATTTATTTCATAGCGCAATGGATATTTTTTTCTTTATTTTAATTTCACTTAATTATGGAGTAAGCAGTGACCGTCCTTTCAATATAAAACAAAGTATGTTGTTCCACTAATTCTTTCTCTTTGCTATATTAGTTTCTTGCTAATGTAAAAGGATGAATTTCACTGTAATAGGTAAAGCTACAGTTTTGGTTAAATTCGGGTATAATTCTTTCCGATGAATACTAAAAAAGAGTACTACAATCCAATTATTTACTCCTTAGGATTACCTGGTTAACAAACCTGCATTTATATTCAACGTTTATATTAATTTATGCTCTTCCAAATATTTATACCTCATTCATAGAATTTTATGTAGTTGAAAAATTTTTTCTTTCAAAGAACAGAGGTTTGTAGAAATAAGATTTATACTAAATCATGTCCTAATATGTTTACATAAAAGTAAATTATACAAATAAAAAAATTGTGATATATCAAACGGTGTAAATGTTAAATGTTTTTGTCATTACTTTTTCAAACTTAATATATTTTTTATCCACTATTCTTTACATTGGGCAACATGATTTACGAAATCTAAGTAAAATCACGTTGTTCTGGTGAAAATCATATTTTTTCAATATCACCTTAAAAATAAACTACTCTTTTACAATTTCCGCAAGGCAAAAATAACGACATATCGTAATACTATTTATATTATATTATATTTTAGTTATAAAATTGAAACAAATATGATAAAATCATATTTCTAATTCTACATTAGCTATAAACTATCCTTATTCGATTTTTACCAGAGAAACAAATAGCAACATTTTGCAATATTATTTAGGGCTTATCCATTTATCTAAGTTTAAGAAAATCGTCGTCGTTTTAGAGAAAACCGTATTTTTGAGCTTTTATTACCCTAGTAAACTATCCCTTTCGATTTCTTCCGCAAAACCCAATAACGAAATATAACATTATCTATGAATTATTTATTTATAAAATTTAAATAAAATGGTTAGAATCGTTTTTAAGGAAATCATATTTTTTTCGTTTTATCCCTCCTTTTTTAAGTCTTTTTAAAAAAACGAATAGTAAATATTGGAGTTTTGTATACAGTTTATTTACTTACTAAATTTAAACAAAATCGTTAGAGAAAATTGCACTTATTTTTCAATTTTTAGGTCACTAGTTAACTACCTTTTTTAAATTTTTTCAACACAAACGTATATCATATTATAATTTTATCTATGATCTATTTATTTATAAAATTGAAAAAAAATTATTTGAGATATTTCACCTCACAAGTATACACCTTTTCAATTTTTTTCCAGAAGAACAAATTGCAACGTACTACAACATTTACTGTCTACTCATTTACTGGAACCATTTTTAAGGAAATTGAAGATTTTTAGTTTTGACTACACTTATATTTAAAATTAGAACAAAAAGCAAAAATTATCTTCTCATAATTTGCTAAGATGCTTAAATTTAAAATTTAGTTTCTATCCATTGAACGGTTTTGTTAATAAATACCTACCCGAACGCGCGGACCGACGGACGAACCAACGAACAAAATTATAATTTCCGTAATGCAAATTTCCAAAAACGTCTAAATCTGTCGAAATATTGATTTTTTTTGACGAATTTAATGCTTTTTCTTCCCTGCCGTCACTCAGTAGCAAAAAAAACCTTTCTTTTGTAAATTTGAATGACTTTTGTAATATTATGTCACACTATTATAGAAAACATCCATTCCCTTCTTAATTTTTAAAGTTCTAGTGACCATTACTTGTTGAAGTACTAATGGTATTCATTTTTTTGATATCGCATTAGGATTATAACTATGTGAATTGATATACAAATCATATTCAAATACAAGTTGAAAATTTATTAATAAATTCTTACTAATATAATTGTAACTAACCTTAAAATATTAGTACTTTTAGTGAATGTATTCAAATAAATTAATTATTAAATGCATTTATATCAAATTCATTCGAGGTAAGCGTAATTCGCTATAATTATTTGCACGTTAGTTACTACACAGATATATGACAAAATACAACATTTAACCCTTTTGTAATCTAAATCACGATTGAAGTAGTTACCCCACAACAGTACATGCATGTATGTATGCATATGTATTATAGGTACATACACACAATTAAGAACTGCTTTAACACCCACATTTAGGTACACATGTATGTACACACAAAACAACTGACGCTATTCTGCGCATCAAGTACATAGAGGACCAACCGCACTACCCTATAAAAGGGCGTCCGTAGCGTTCGTACGATCATATTAAACGCGAATTCGAAACGGATCTAAGGTAGAGCTTCTCATCCTGAAAGTGACGTATAATATCGAGGACGACGACGACAATTTTGGCGTCGGAAGCAAATTCACTTGTGGAGCGCGACGGGTAATACGCTGAACGAACTTAGAAAATCCCCGGAAGTTGACTAGTTCGTGGAATTTGCTCATTTCTAGTTGTGAAACAAACAACGTAAGAATACATTTTTCTCTTCTTTTTTGTCTGTGTCCTTTATGTTTCACTTAAAAAAAGAATTTTATAACAACTCTTATTTCAAATTACTTTTTTCACACATAGCGTTCCCACAGTTTACCGCATGTTTAAGGATTTTTATCCTAGAAACAACTTGTTGCTTGTATTAGAAAATCGCGTACCGCTACCAGTAGAGCGGGCTTATACAAATGTAATACAAAGAATACATTAACTTCCATAATAGGTATTTATAATAAGAAAATTAATTTGAAACGTTTTTATTCTCGCGAAAAATCCTGAAGAAATTTTTGTATATTAATTTACAATCTAGAAAATGAAATGCGCATGTAGGTACATTGTATTACTGAATTACAGATGCTTGATATGTACATATACAATTTCATATCTATAATTCAGTAATACAATGTACCTACACGCATATGACATATAGTGTTTTAGATTGTAAATTAATTTGTAAAAATTTGTTCCGTTTTGTTCGATATATAGTTACATATCTAGACATATAATCAGTAATACAATACCCTTACATGCACATAACATATATTTTTTAGATCGTAAATTAATGTGCAAAAACTTGTTTGAAGTTATAGCAAATACGTACATTAATTTTAATACTTTTTGTAATCTAAATTTTATGCAATAAGGGTAATAACTGAAGTCCACCAATTAAATGTCTGTTTGAACACTCCCAAATCAATGGAAATATTGTTAATAATTCTACATTATTTTAAATTCTAACTAGTAAATGTATTTATTCTGTTTTAAATATATTATTATCGATTTGGTTAATTTAAATAAATTTTCACCGTAGATTTCTAATTGTTTGAAATTGTGTTAAAATTAATTTTTTTAATTTTTTAAAATTCTGATGAATTAATAAATGTGAAGCCTCAAATATATCAAAAGTATTAACTTTATAATAGATGATAAATTGTCATTTTTCTAAATATGTTGATACTATATTCTAAAATATTAAAAACCAAAACAGTAATACATCGATGTTTTTATTGCATGACATAAAAAGGGAGACTTGAATCGTGATTGTTTAGGTATTGTTATCATATCATTCGTTTCATAACTTCCATCTGAAATTCCGCTTCATATCCATATTTTCTATAAAATTTCATTTGCAAAATAATTGTTTGCATATAACAATTACTATTATTTTAGAATTAAAGTTGTATAGTATAATTACTATTATTTTAGAATTAAAGTTATTAAGTATTAATTTTGTCAGTACGGTTATTTAATAATCTACATACCTATTCATTTTAGAATATGCTGTATTTGTTAAAATTAATAACGTCAACATTTTTAATAAAATTGAGATAGCACATAAGCATCTACTAGAGTCACTGAAAAGAAACTTGCTACCACCAGCTAAAAATTTAACAGAGATAATTAAGATATTCGAACACATACTAGAAATTATAAATAAAAAATATAATTTTTTAATAACTAAAGCTTTTTATCAAGTAGACGACTTTTATAATATAATATAATTTTTCTTTAATAATATTGTTATATATGTACGTTGTATAACTTTGTTTTTGTATTTTGATGTTGTACTCCCTTTTGAGAAATACATAAATTAACGTTACTATCATAATTTGCAAAAAAAAAACAGTTTAAAAAGTTTATTTTTAAAGAAAGTAAATAGCCAAAATATTATATTCACATAATTAAATGAATGACTTCGTTTCAAAAGCATCTTGATTCATTTTTGTTAGTTTCTTTGTTGATTTTTTTATAATATTTAATAAGATGTTTAGGTTAAAAATTAATATCTTTTTAACGTCCATAATTTTTTTAAATTTTTACATCAGTCTAACAAAACTTACGACTAATTCTGAAAAGTCTAAAATTCCGCAACTAACATTTATAATTAATAAAAAATATTTCTTTGATACATTCAATTACATTGAAAATTATAGACAGATATAATTAATAAAAACAATTTTTCCTAAAATTTTTTAAGGCTTGAAAACGCTTAAGTCTGGACAACTAAACAAAGAAAAATGTCTTAGTTAATCATATACAGTACAATCTCGTTAGTGTGAACACAAAAAATCTCGGCTTGTTCAAACTACGGCATAGGTTCACATTAGCGAGGACGAATTAAAAAGAAATTATTTAAAACATGTTTTTATTATTTATGGGTAGTACATTACATGGCACTACTGGAAAAAATGAAGTTATCCTTGTTTGTACTTTCTTATTAGAAACATTTAATAATATAGCTTTTTCCTGAATATTTTTAAGACTTATAATATGACTAATATCTAATTCGTTGAATTCGGCCCATTTTATTGCAATATTTAGAGCTTCTACAGCAGCAGAGTGGGTTATTTCGCTCCTTTCAGACACTTGAATTTCATCATCGCTTTCTCCCGACAATTCATTCTCATTGCCTTCATTGTCAAATTTATCCATATTCCATTCTTCAATGTCTGCTGCTATATATGCCACTGGTTCAGGTTCTAGTGCTTGTAACAAAGTGATTGTGTTGCGTATTTCATCAGGTTCTTTGGTCCACTTCTATTGCAAAATAGACAATGGAAGATCATCTTCTTCATTAAATTCGGTGTTGTTTTTATTTAATATCTTATGCCAACATTTGGCAATTACCGATGGATCTACACGTTCCCACGCAGCTATCAAATTCAAGACAGCATCTTTTAGTGACAGATCTTTAAGCGCAACTGGTATGTTTTCCGTTTTAGAAACTATGGAACTCAATAATCGATTTCTGTAGCCAAGTTTTGTAAGTCTTAATACATTTTGGTCCATAGGTTGAATCAGCGGGGTTACGTTCGGGGGCATAAACATAACAAAAATTTTACCATCATTGCTTCTTAGTTCTTGCGCTGGTAGATGCGAGGGAGCATTGTCAAGAAGAAGGATAGCATTCTCTGGAAGGCTTTGACTACGTAAAAATATTTTAACCTACAACTTTTCAAAATACATCACAGAAATTTAATTTTGCATGCTCACCTCTGGAATAAACTGTTGAAAAAACCAGTTCTTAAAAATTTCTGTTGTCATCCATGCAGTTTTATTATTTCTGTAGACAACTGGATTATTGAAATTTTTGAAGCACCTGGGATTTTTTGATTTTCCAATCACCAGCGGTTTTAATTTATGAGTGCCTGTTGCGTTTATACAACCAAGAAACGTTATTCGCTGTTTTGCCATTTTCAAACCCGGAGCAGTTTTTTCGGAAAATGAAACGTACGTTTTTTCAGGCAAAAGCTTCCGAAATAACCCAGTTTCATCTGCATTATAAATCTGCTGTTCAGTTAAACCAAATTCCGTAATTTTTTGTTTTAATTGTTCTTGGAAAGGATCGACAAGCTCTGGTTGAGATGATAATTTTTCTCCGGTTATTTTCAAAAATCGTATGCCATACCGCATTCTAAATCGTTGAAGCCAGCCATGACTCGCACAGAAGTTTCCACGACCTCCATTAATTTTCTCATGCAAACTTAATGCTTTTTGTTTAAATATGTCTGCAGTAACAGGATGGTTTTTTTCGCGTTGCCTGAGAAACCACTTATACAGAGCACTTTCCATTTTTGGATATTCAGGTGTTCTTAATGTACATTTTTTACTGGGTTTTAAGGTATTACTGACCACTTTTATAATTTTAGCTTTTTTATTTTTTATTGAACAAATTGTGGACTTCGCTACTCCATATTTTTTGGATAAAGCTGTTACACTCGCGCCTTTTTCGTGTTCTTCTATAATTTTGGCTTTTTCATATAATGATAAACACTTTTTCCTAACCTGAGACATTTTACAATACACTTAGCACAAACAACAGGATTATAGTAATGTTCAGCTCATACTACATGTTGTGAAACAGGGACAAAGCAACCCATATTCACACAATGGGAATCCCGGCAAAATACGGGATTCCCCATTTCATTTCACAGGAAAGTATCACTTACAATATATGATGTTCATATTACTGAATAATATACACTGTTCACGTTACAGGATACCTAATGGAACAATACTGATGTTCATATTACTGCGTTGTTCACATTAACGCAAGTTCATACTATCGGGATTATACTGTAGTAGAAAAAGATAGTCGAAAGCAACTCATTAACATAGAATTTAAATGGATGAAAGTATTAAAATTAAATATCAGAAAACACCGGAAAAGAGTTAAAAATGTGTTAGAATTAATTTCAGAATCTTATCTGTGTATGCAGATACAATCTATTAACATTACATTTTAATTGAAATACTTAAATTTCCTTCTTACTCTTTGTGTGTATACACATTTTTATATTTGTGTCGTTATAAAATGATTGTTTAGATTACCTAATAAAAGTCGCAATTCCATTTCTAATAATTCACATGAGTGAAATATTCCGTTTTCATATAATTCGTGAAATGACTTGCAGTTTTCCATAATTTCTTCTTAATTTTCGAGTTTAAATCGCCTTTCTGGCGCTACTACTTTCATCTACTCTTGCAAGGGACATCTTTAGAACTCCAGTGGTTATCGACATTGCTGCACTTATACTGAAACTGAGCCCTGTTCCTAAAATAAAATTGAGTTTTAATGCAACAGCAAGAGCCAAAGCAGCCAGAGTGTCCTTTGCAAGACTGGCGAAACGTGGACTAGTTATGTAACTGTATCAGATACATAATTCCAGCTTGGAAGACGAGAAGAAACAATAGAGCAATGATTATTGGTTCTTCCACACACTGTTTTTCATTTCCCAACGAAAGCGTTAACTATTATGCGATCACAGATCAATTCCACATCTCTTCCAATGCTCTAAATTTCATTAAGGTAATATTACTGTTATTTAAGATAGTTATTAATGAAGAAATAAAATTTTTTTATACTATTACATGTTAAATGCGATATGTTTAATGAAATGTTGCCTAGAATTTTTTTTGGGGCGTAACGTCCAATTACATACATGTAAGAAGAATGAAGAATTAAAAACTTTGCACATCTGAAAGTAGAAACTTGGAAAAATCATGAAATTGTTTAATTTCTTCCAAGTAGGACGTTACGTGTTGTGTTTGGAAGAAATCAAATACTTTAATGATTTTTCCTAATTTTGAGCAAAGTGTTTACTTCTTCGTACTAGCATATCAAATCATATAAAAACAAGAACATGAATAAAATTTCGATCGTCTTGTAAGCGTCCTATTATCCGATCAAACTTAGAAAACATAATGGTCATTTTAATTTTCCTAATTGGCGGTATTTATTGTATATTCTTAAAGTCTTCAAAAAATCGTTTCGGATCAGCTGATTCTGATGAAGCATTAGAAATTAAACTAATTTTTTTATATTTAAAACTTCTGTACAAAACTTGCCAGCTTCAGTTAATTATTATGCAGTGAACTGTTTTTTAATTAGTTAATTTAATTATATCTATTATGATATACAAGAATATGTTATTTAATATTTTACACTCAAGTAATATCAAATACTTCAAGATTAAACAATTCAAATATTTAATAAAAACTTAATTGAACAAAACAACATAAACATTTTTTTTTGTGTAAAATAAACTTGCACAATATTATTATTGGAAACAACTAAGCAAGAGCACGTAATTTGTAAATTAATTTCGTAATGTACTTCTAAATTTAACTAATAGAATAATCATTTTTTCTTAGCTCAACCCTTTTAATACCATTTGTAACTATCAAGAGACTAATTTATAATTGTATTTGATGAAAATTACATAATTTTCATTTGCTATTCTGAGAACTAGTGATACCTAAGTGCCCAAGTATAATTCGATTTACTTATTTTAACTCGATTCCATTTTGATAATTTTAGAACGCTTTTGGTTAAATTTAAATTAAAATATAACAGTATATGTTCAAGTGAAGTATTTTAAATATATAAAATTCATTATCGTATATAATCGTTTTTTATTCATGCACTTGAAAGGTATATTATGTTCTACAAAAATAAATACATATAGCGAATTGAAGAACACAAAGAATAAAATGTCTAAAATAAAAATTACAGAAGAAATTTTGCGTAAGGAAGAACGCAAATGTCTTACGGGTTACATAAAGTATTTTTTGACTTCTTTAAGATACAAATAAGACTGCAGAAGGTTTATAATATTTATAAGATTAAGCGCTTATCTTACAAGAGAAGGTTCTCGATCGGAAAATTCAAACAAATTTGAGGCTTTGTGTGTGAGTAGTCCACCCACTATATTTTATTGCGGAAAAATATGTCGAGGGGTGAAAACCTCGCCAAAAATAGTTTTCCTTCTGCAGAAAGTATTGATAGACTTATGTACATATCCGTGAGTTGATAACCGCATTGTACTACTGCATGGACTTTTTTAGAAATTTGTGCAGTTTAAGTGCGAGTTGAATGCAATTTCAATAGAAAACTATATGTGGTGTTACTTTGTTTATGAAATGATGTGTGATATTCCGTAATTCGTCTGTACGGGTTCCATGTAATGTAACTATAAATTTGCTAATTTCTCTCGAAACTATTCTATAAGTCCTCTTGTATGTGTTACTAATGATAATGTTATCGTGTTTTTGAGTTGACAAATTATACAAAAAAACATTATCTTTTAGTAAATAATATATCTTGCAACAAGATGCCGACGTTTAGGATGCAAGCTAATTACCTCTTATCTATTTGTTCAAATGTATACATTTTTTGATTGAATAAGTCAAGTTATTTTAAATAAAATACTGTTAATTATTATATATGTAATTTAGGTATTATATGCATTCTATAAGTACGTCAGTCTTATTCATATAGCATTACTTTACAATATTTTGTTACTATAAACTTATTTGATTTAAATGAAGTTTTATGTACTTAGCTCCATTTTAAATGCCATTTCCTGATATGTAATCGAAATTTTAAAATATTTTTGTAATGCATCGGGATGCGGTTAATATTTAAATTAAAATGTTGGACCACTTTCAAATATGTGATAGAGGATCAAAAAATGAATACACTAATGATCTACCTCGTTCTAAGTCAGTTGAGAGCCAGAGTGCTCAGATCGCAATAGTAGGATGATTTTTTTTTCATTAGCCAACATACGAGTACATATACTGTTAAAGTTTGTCTCTCTTTTGAAAGTACTTGCAGTTTTATTGGCTGAAGTAAAACACCTTCACCGCAATAGTTTCTGTCATATGGAAGTAAAATAAATAATTAGTAAAGTTAGGTTGGAACTACATATATGGTAAATCAATACAATGATTTTTGATACAAATGGTAAGTTTTCCCTTTAGTCGATTATCACGAAGCTTTTTGAAAGCTTTAGGTAAACACACAGAAGAGTATCATTCGGTGTCGACCAAATTATATAACTACGGTTTTTTTTTCAGAGCCATATAAATATATTTATATCCAACTCCAGTCGCTTATCATAAGCTCATAATTGAAGTGAAAGAATCTACTAAGTGTGGGAGAATACCTGGCAATAATTCACAAGATCTGACTTTTAAACTAGTACTTTTACACCAATGCTTACAGCTGTTACTTGAAGCGTGCGAACGGCCAATAATGATCTTGCTTTTCTATTTTACTTATAATCCTAATGTTTTGTTGCCTATTCTAGATTCTCCGTACAAAACCCATTATTCAAAGATTTATGAAATTTAGTATATCAGCGTAAATTAAGTGACTTCTTACGTTCAAACATTCTCGTCAACTTAATTCACATTTTAAAGTTATAGAAAGTAAATACTCAAAACTTCTACTTACTAATGAGTTATAAACGAGATAAGATTATGCAAGAATTTTAAACCAAAAACCATTTAGACGGAAACAAAGATATATTTTTCTAGATATTCATATTAAATTATTACTGTGGATTGGTTTTTAAAAGATTTATCGAGTAAGTGAATATATCTCCTACCAAATCAACTATTGGTTGATGGCCTCTTCTAACACAATAACTACGCCATCGAAGTATACAGTTTTCAATTTTTCTGAAACTCTGTAATACAATCTTGAAAATGCTGCATTGATCTGGATATTATTAATATTGTCATAGTTTTCGCCTTTTATACGAATTTTTTTTATTAGGGAAATCTGACACAGAACTGAATCTGGCACTGGAATTTATTTCCGAGATAGAAATTTCATCACGTTTCCAGTGGTATGGGGGCATGCTATATTGTATAAATGATGAAGTCTTTCTCGGTTTACACTTTGATTAATACCTCCTGCAACAAAACTATTTCGACACACTTAATTAGTAAACAAAAGTCATAATAGTACCCTATGGAACCAACTTCTTGTAAATCGTTACATATGCACTGTGATGAGCAATGCTTTTCTTTCCTATTTATTTAGTTAGATTAGTAACACTCAAACGCGTTCGGATGTTAAAAATAAGCAATCTTTATCGATACTTAAGTTTCCGTAGCTGTTTTATCCAATTTAAAATCATACTTTATTTCTTCTTTCCACAACATACCAGAGAATGATCACGACGTTTGGTTCAACGCAGAGTTGATTTTGACCACAAAAAGTTATTTTAAATTTATGCCAGTAGCTGTCATCTATGGTTGCAAGAAAGTAATAAGTTTTATATACAGAGTGTTTCAAAAAGAATATACGTATTTCGATGCATATATTGTACTTATTAAACTTTAAGACATACGAATATGAAACTTTACACACATATTTACGAACCTCTCAAGTTCAGATGTTCAATATGTTCTCCATCAGTGACACGAACAATATCACATCGATACTCAAATTCCTCCCATACCCGAGCAAGCACGCCCTTCGTCACTGATGTTATGGTAGTATGAATCCGGTTCTTCAACTCTTCCAGATTCTGTGGGAGTGGTGGTACATAATCGTTGTCTTTAACGAAACCCCACAGGAAGAAATCACAGGGTGTCAAATCCGGTGACCGTGGAGCCCAGCTGAGACTTGTTAAATCGCCAGCTCCTTGACGACCAATCTAACGGTTTGGTAGAGTTTCATTCAGATGTTCACGCACTTAGCGATTCCGGTGCCCCGTCCTGTTGAAAGATGAAGTTGTCTTCATGCAGCCTCGGAAACAACTAGTTTTGTAACATAGCGAGATACTGCTGACCGTTAATCGTGTTTCCATCAAAGAAGAATGGACCGTAAACAGATGATCGGGATATCGCACAAAACACATTGATTTTAGGCGAATCTCGTGCATGTTCAATGGCTGGATGTGGGTTCTGTAGACCCCAAATTCGAACATTATGTTTATTTACCAGACTACTAACATGGAAAGTCGCTTCATCACTGAACACGACGCGTTGTGCGAAAGTGTTATCATTGTCAATAGCATCATGAATTTCGTTACGAAATGCCTAACGTGTCCGTTTGTCATCAGGACGCATAGCTTGTAAAAACTGTAACTTGTACGGCTCCATAACCAACCGTCGTCGCAAAACACGCCAAATTGTTGTTGTAGGCAGTTACAACTCCCGACTGGCACCATGAGGTGATTTTGAAGGATTACGTTGAAAAGCAGTTTAAATTCGTGCAACATTTTCTTCAGAAACACGAGGGCATCCAGGACTCTTTCCTTTACATACACAACCTGTATCTACAAACTGTCGATACCATCTGCGAATGTTCCACCCATTTGGAGGATAAATTTGGTAACGTCTTTGTACTGTAATCACGAAATTGCACTTCGCTAACTCGAGAACACAAAATGATTTCTGCTGCGGAGTATCCATTTTAAACATATGGCGGTTACCAAGAAAAACAGAAGACAACTAACATCTAGCGGCTATTAAATAAACTAGACTTTGTATTCGTTTCTCCAATAGCCCAACCGAGGCGCAGCGATCGATAGTTTGGACAAGATAATACTTTGTAGTACGTATAGTCTTTTTGAAACACGCTGTATAATATATAATAAGTTAAGAACAGATAATTTGTAAGCTTTGTAAGCTACAGTAACAGCAAAGAGTACATTCTTCACTATAAAACTACATATAATGTACATAAAATTTGAGCGTGCAAGACGTTATTTTTGTTTTATAATGTTTATAAATATTTTGTATATAAAAAAATTATTATTATTTTCAAAGAGATTGAAAATAATCATAAATGATACTTTTTTCTTTTCTCAGTGTCTTGAATTCGTGCTCCGCTCCATGGCATAATATCACATTTACATATATGTAATATGAATAATTGTAAATTTGTAACTTCCTTGAATTTATTTTTTAGAAACGAATACGTTATATTTATTGCAATTTTTTCTTAAAATTATTAGTTCCTTTGCTAACTCAAATTCAAATTCATTCCCTTATAGTAATCATTGTATTATACTGAATAAACTGTCTTTAATATTTTATGTAATATTTTAAACCTGTTTAATGTTCTTTGTTTGACTATTAAAAAAAAATAAATGTTTAACAAACTGTATATTGACTTATAATATAAAATAAAATATAAGCCTTATAATATATATGAATTTACAATTAATCATTTTAATTAACTAGCTTTACTGTCATTGATCCAAAATTTTAGCTACAACAATTAATATTAACTAATTTTTGAATTATTTATATCTATATTTAACTAAATTTATTTTTAATGTAAAACAATAAAAAATATAACCCTTTCACTTAAAACTAATAAAATTTTATCTATATAATCTTTAATAGATTTCAACAAAGACTGATTTTCTCCTCCTTCTTCTCCATCTACATAGATGTCCTCTTCATCGCTTTCAAAAACTGCTATTCAAAATAGTAGCTTTCTTTTTTATGATCTCCTTTTCAGTAATACATGCGCATTAGGATTATATTCTTTGTCCTTGATGACACATACATAATTATTTGTTTATCACGAATGATAACTACTAGATAATTATTTAAACATTTTAAATTATTACAATATTATTCGTCCAATATCTACTTTACTGGTTACAAGCACTTTAAACGTTATCTTTACTGATATAAATTATTATTGTAATGATCAGACATCACTATTTAATTTTTGTTTATTTTCTTAGTTTCTTTTGTTTTTTTCTAGCATCTAATGTATATGTTAACTTAACAACTGATTTGAGGAGAATCTTTGAATTGTACATTGAATCCTTTTTTATATAAAATTGAACGATTTTCAAATCCTTCAATAAAATTCAAATATATGAACAGATAAATAATCTATTCGCCTCGCTACATTACCTTTGGTTCTACAGTTAAAATAGTTACCACGTACATTACCTTGAAGAAAAAGCACTAGTACCTTCTTCTAGTTGATCTAAGAGGAGTGTATAGTAGTCACCTACTACTACTACCCTTTTTTGAAGATAATCAATAAACAGAATCCCACTACAATCTCTAAAGACAGTAGCCATAACCTTTTCCGCCGAGTATATGATCTATGCCTACTTCGAAGCACTTGTGTCAGTTTTAGACCATAGTTTCGATTTTCGCTTCATTTCAGGTAGATAACGGTGAATCCACATTTCACCAGCTATTATTCGGTGTCAAAGTTGTTTGGAATTATGTCTAAACTTCACTAAATTGTGGGCAGAAATGTGTTATATATGTAAGTATGTGTTCCGACGAGGAAGTTATTTAAATATTAAAAAATGTCTTCGCAACATTTCTTAGGGAATCATATCCCATTCCTGCCTAACACCAATTCGAAATGCTTTAGTGGCACATTTCGCGCTAAAAACGTTTTTGCACAACATCCAAGAGTGTTCTACTGGATTACCGTCTGAAAGATGGACAGAGCACTCTAACTTCATCATTACAGTTGTTCACAATGTTTTCTCGACCTCAGCATCATAGTCTATGAAATATCCATTAACTGTTTTCAGCAGTGTGTATATGCACATACACACACGCACGAGCGCGCGCGCGCACACACGTACACACACACACACACACACACACACACACACATATATATATATATACATACGAGGGAGCGTTTTTATATTCGCGGAATGGGGGACAAGGGGTGGAAATAAAAAAACCAAATTATTTTTCTTTTTCAATATATTCACCTGCAAGACGGATACATTTTTCACATCTTTCAATTAATTTATTTATACCCTCATAAAAAATGATTTCTCTTTATCTGCAAAATACGCCGAAACTGCCTCCTTGACTTCATCATCGGCAGTAAATTTTTTACCCCGCAGCTCTTTTTTCATTTTCGGAAACAGGTAATAATCACTCGGGGCCAGGTCTGGGCTGTAGGGTGGGTGATTCACAATTTCGAAGCCCACCTTATGCAGGGCAGCTAACGCAACGCGGCTCTTGTGGACGGGCGCGTTGTCGTGCAAAAGCAGAACACCTTTTGTCAATTCTCCCCGTCTTTTCTCTTTAATGGCTTCTTTTAGTCGCTCTAATATTGAAGCGTAATATTCTCCGGTTACAGAAACACCTTTATCATTTATAATCAATCAACAATATTCCTTCCGAGTCCCAAAATACCGTTGCCATGAGTTTCCCAGCTGATTGTGACACTTTAAATTTCTTGGGAGGTGCTGTGCCCTTTTTATGCCACTACATGGAGTCTTGTTTGGACTCAGGTTCATAATGATGAACCCAAGTTTCGTCTCCAGTAACAATTCCACTCAATACACCATCCTTGTCTTCATTACAGAGGTCCAAAAATGCACGCGAACACTCTACGCGCTGTTGTTTTTGCGGCGGCGTGATCATTCTCGGCACCCATCTTGCGCTGACCTTAGACATGCTGAGATAATCGTGTAGGATTTTAAAAATTGTTGTATCGGATACTCCAACCATTTCTGCGAGTTGTTTCTTCTTTAGTCGAGCATCTTCGAGTACAATTTGTTCAACTTTTTGGATAAGTGCTGGCGTGGTCACCTCAATGCTCCTGCCCGGCCTCGGGTCGTCTTCAAGGGATCCCCTTCCTTGTTTAAATAAACTATGCCACTTGTACACCATGGTTTTTCCTGGACAAGAGTCGCCGTAAACCAATGACATCTCATTCATTATGGTCGCGACTGATTTTCCTTGCCTGGTGAGGAACTTTATAACGGCCCGATATTCGATTTTTTCCATATTTCACTTTTCACTCCTGATTATGTTACTTGGTTGACGATAGCTCAAAGACTAACTGTCTAATAACAATGAAACTTCACATTTATACTAATCATGAGTCGCTGCACAGGCCACGCCCCCAATGCGCCTACTCACCCCTCTACAACCCGCTCCCTCGTATATACATATATACATATATACATATATACATATATACATATATACATATATACATATATACATATATACATATATACATATATACATATATACATATATACATATATACATATATACATATATACATATATACATATATACATATATACATATATACATATATACATATATACATATATACATATATACATATACACATATACACATATACACATATACACATATACACATATACACATATACACATATACACATATACACATATACACATATACACATATATACATATACACATATACATATATACATATATATGTACATATATATTGTTTCTCAGCCGTTTTTATTTTTATTTTAATGTTTTGAATTTAATTTTCTTGGAATTTGAGCTTTTGTGAAAAAAAAGAAAAGAAACTTTAGCGTTTTGACAGCGTCATCAAAGCGTTCCTATATCCAGTGTTGTGGCACTATTGGTGTTAAAGTTTGCAGAACTGAAGAAAATTGACATTAATTTGCCATCTTACAAAAGATACGTAGATGATTCCATTCTAGCTATTCCTAAAGAAAAAACTGATTATATCATTAAATTATTTAGCAGTTACTGTAATAAATTATTCACAATTGAAACCGAAAAGGAAAATAAGCAAAATCTTTTAGATATGACATTCTTTCGAAACCACAACGAAATTCGCACAGTCTGGTACGCTAAATCCACCGCTACGGGAAAATATATGAATTGTCATAGTACTCAACCACATATAATAAAAAAATGTTAGTCTCACTGACAAAGCAATTAAATTGACTAGCCCTCAATATCGGAAAAAATATTGAGTAACAATTTTATCTAATAAGGACTAACCACCCACAATGTATAATAAGATTATAAAAAAGAGAATTCGCAAAACATACAATAAGTAGTAATATCACAAAAAAATAAAACATAGATAGTTCAAAAAAATATTTGCATATTCCGTATATCCCACTTATCTGAAAAATTTTGTAAGAAGTTCAACATCCACACATTTCATACAAATTACAATAGACTAAAATTTATTTTAACAAAACTAAATGCAAATACTCCAGTTCCTAAAGAAAACACATATAGTATGTAGAACACAGCGTATCATGCAACGATTGCAATGCTATGACCAAACAATATTTAGAATATCGAATGAAGGGCCACGAATATGCCAAAAATACTACCAAGTTAAAAAGACACAAGACATTTTCACAGACGTTCGATTTCGGTAAAGTTAAAATATTAAACGCCAAACGAAACGTAAGGTAAGATGAATTTTGGAACTCATCTAAATTAAGAAATGTAAAGATATTGCCGTAAATGATCGGAGTAAGATTGCCGGGCTATCCAAGCTCCATTTTTCATCTAACCGAACTAAAGTTATAGCAACGTTAAAGTTTTTTCTTTTTATTTTCACTAACGTCAAAATACCAAGAAAACTAAGCTCAAAACAATATATATATATATATATATATATATATATATATATATATACGGTGTAAGTCTGGTATGGATTTAGTTTATCTACGAGTTCTGCGGTGGTTCCAGGTGTGGACTTTGATTGATTGTTTGCTGATGATGACAAAATGATTGTCAAAATACGTGTACGTAATACGAAAATTATTGTGGAAAAGTGTTATATTAACCCTAATTAATTAAGATTATTGTTACGGATGGATTTATGGCAATGATAAAGAAATGTCTAAGACTAGATAGGGGTCATATCGAACATAATTACTATTCTCATTCTTTTCACTGTTATACAATTTTATTTTTTATTATTTTATTTTAAAATATTTTAACTATTAAGATCATACTGAGTATAATCTTCAAATGTCTTTAACTGCTTCTTGGAAAATTAATAATTTCTCCCAATATATTGGTAATAAATAAGGTTATCTGTATTTAAACATTCTGCAAGTTCTATGTTATCTTTTTACATTCTCCATGAATAAATAATAAATTTAGATTGTCGGTTGAATTTGATGGAGCCTGTGGTTTATTGACTTGATCAATAAGGTTAATATATAACCCCTTTCCACAATTAACTATTTGTAAATTCTGTATACGTATTTCGACAACCAAGTTGTCATCATCAGCAGATAAAATCAAAGTTCGCATTAAAGCGAAAAAATTGGAAAAGTACGCGATCCGCATTGAAAACCAAGATGTGCACTGTGTCTGTTTCACAAGGTTTTTAAAAATACTTTTACTTAAACTAACATGCACTACGCCGAAAAAGGTTATTATGGTCAAAAATGTGTGTGATTTATGTGTGTTTTATGATATTGTTCCTCTTGTCTTTCAGTAGAGAAAAAAGAGGCGTTTGCAGGGGGCCGGCGTCATAAACATTTACCAGATGGCCTGAATTCTTTTATGTGCATGCTTTCATGTCCAGTTAAAGTTCTTTATCAAATGTAAACAATCCATATTAACACTGTGGTTATTTTCTAATACATGTCTCGCTATATTTTTCCGGTCGGTTGAATTTTATGTGCGAAAGGTGTTCTTTATACCTGGTTTCGATCGATCTTTTGGTTTGGCCGATGTATTGTTTATTGCACTCTAAACATTCAATTAGATTCCCGATTTTTTATTCTCTTCAATTTTGTCTTTTGCATTTTAACAGCAATTTAAGGGTATTATTAGGGCGGGAACACACCTTAAACCCGTGATCTTTATACAATTCACCACAGAGCAATTATTTTTTACCTTCCATCGTGTGACAAAAAATTTTATTTTTAAAAATATTTAATAATACTTAAATTGCAAAAGATCATACGGATTGAATGTTTAGAGCAATAAACAATACATCTTCAAATAAAGTCTTTCAACCGACCGGAAAAACTGCTTCAGTGTTAATATGGATTGTTTACATTTGATAAAGAAAAATTTAATAATTTCTCCCTGGTAAAATATATTGGTAAAACACAATAAATAAGGTTATCTAAAAACCTTGTATTTAAACATTCTGCAAGTTCTATGTTATCTTTTTACATCGAAATCTCAGAATTTACAAATAGTTAATGAATAAATAATAAATTTAGATGTCGGCTTTTGAATACGTGTTTTATTTTCATTTTGCATTTTTTAAATAAATAATACACAATTAAACCATCACTGTGGGTATTAAAGTGATGACAATAACTGATGACAGACAGACAGATTAGTTGTTTGTTTTGAAGTTTTGCTAAGAATTTCGCAGTCATCCTCGCAAGAAATTAAATAATTTTATCGATTGCACAAAAACAGTATATAAGTTAAAAACTGAAGGAGATAGGTACAAATATAGGGAACTATAATATGATAGTTTGAAGTTAATTAAACTTAATTAAACATTAAATTTACCCACCCTGTATACAGTTAAGCCACACTAAAGGTATATGTAAAAAGCTTGGAGATCTAGCAACCCAACCTGTTAGTATTGTCGCTTTGTCTTTCTTACTGTAAAATACACATGGTCCTAAGCTGGTTATCGTTTGTTTTATTTTTGAAAAAAGTTAAATGTTTTGAAAACGGTTAATTCTAAGAATAGGGAACTTTATAAAAGTCCACTTAAAATATTGCGTATAATCTAAAATTGCTCTAATGTACAAGGTATTCTATTTAAATTAAAGAAGATGACACCAACTTCTGGTATAGTCGGAACTTTTACATACATAAGTGCCATTATTAGAGAAGGGCACGTGGAAAAACAGTGGTGCCTAAATTTTCAAAAATCAAATCAAAGTAGTCTGAAATATTTAGTAGATATAGTACTATTATTACCATTACAATTATTACCAGTATTTTCGTGCTGCGTAATTTCTAGTAATTATTACTTTAGCAACATTACAAATTTCGTTTCGTTTAAGCCTTGTTTTATGTTTTAAATTATAGCACAAACTAAATGCAAAACATACAAAGCCTTCATGTATGTACTCTTATTAAAAACGGATCTTTGAATATCATAGGAATATTATTGACATTGTCCGGCAAATATTAATGTAGGTACAGAAATATTCTCTGTACATTTCGACGCCTGTCTTATATAAAATGGGCAACCTACAACGTCGTATTAAGATAGATATTTTCTGCTTCGTATTTTGAAATGTTGGCCTAATAAAATACCGGAAACAAGATAATTAAAACGTTGTCAGATAAATGACTTTCTGTACCTAGTTTCATTTTCCTCCTGCAAAATTAATTAAAAAATTTTATGATTTTTCACTCAGACTAGAAAAACTCCATGAAAAAATATAATCAGTTTTATAAATGAAACTCCATTAAAAATAGCAATGTTCAAAGTAGTAAATAATGTTATTATATATAATTAACAAAGCTGGAAAGTATTTGTGTAGTACGTATATGCACATATGTATGTATACATATGCGCACTCACTTTTACCAATTTTATCGTTGAACTAGGGCAAATAAGCTCGCCTATTTTATTTCTATTTTTTCGTTAAAATCTCGAGCATGTGTTAAGTAGATTTGAAAAGCCAACATTGTTAATGCATCAGCATAAAGTACAATTTCGCATTAAATATTTTTAGTACTTCAGCGACTGTATGCATCTACATACAAACACATACTCGTACATATATATCATTTCCATAGTCACAAAAAATCATAAACGTACCGCAACTAATGCAACTAAATATATTCAGAAAAATTATCACTGAAATTCTACAAAACTTGCCTTTCTAAATTTTATTTCTTTTTTTAATAATTTTAGTTTATATAGATTAATATTTCATAAGATCAAATCTCTGATATTGTATCGTTTTGAAGAATAAATTTGAAGCTGGTTGCTTGAGTATGTAGCATGCTATTACGCAATAGAACTTAAGCGATTTTCAAGTAATGATCTATGAATTTTTTAATTTTCTTAGCAAGAAGATTATAGATGGGAAAAATTAAATCGATCAGCTTTGTTTTTGTCTAGTGTCACGCGATAACGTTTTCTTAATGTATACTCAAGAAAAATTAAAAATAAATTACAAATTATACAAAAGTACTTCGGATCCTAACAATATACCCAAGCTTCACTCGGAGCTATAGTCTTATACCATTCTTCACTTTCATGCGAATTTTATTTCCAGTACTCACAAATCGCTGCTTTATTCTCTCTTTAATCCGATGTTAACAAACACAAAATCTAGCGATTTCAAACTCTAGACAACTTTAAATGTATGGGCAAGAGAGTAAAAATACTTTCAATAGATAAGTGTTTCACAGTAGAAATACTTACTCAGTGAATACTAAAAATTTCCATTTACTATTGAATTACCGAAATGTTTTTATACAAAAAGAATTCAGTGGCTAAAGATGAATCTGCAGGATGATTATTAATGTAAAGTTGCCTTAATCTCGTAGTCAACATTTTTGCTGAATACACTATTCAATTTTTGATTAACGCATTCACCTTTGTCGTGTAGCACTAATTCCAGGTAATTTATTACTATGTAATTTATAATAAATATGATGAGTAGTTTTCAAATCGTCTACAACTTGATCGTCTTGAAACTTTATTCGACTTTCCTTAATTGAAGCTTCTTTTCTAGTGTCAAATTGTAGTAACAAGCGATTTTACTTTTTAAAAATACTAGCTATAATAAAAAGCTGCTTCTAACCATGTTCCCCATCGCGTAAAAACCGGCTCACGAGATTTAAAACTATCAGGATGATCTTTGTTAAATTTACTAAATTTAACTAATTTTAGGACGATTTGCGAAAAAACGCTTTCATCGGTGTTATTGGTGTATCTACATCTAAATAATAGTGTATCTAAAGAGTTTTCCAATAAGGACTTGACAACTTTTTTTCAAAATAAAATGCAGACCATTTGAGATATTTCAAAAACTTTATTATCGGGTAGAAGTACAATCAAAACATTTATGAATGGAACTCGACTTCGTTCATATCGATTCGTTGGACCCAATTTTCGATGACTCGGCCACACAATTCGGCCGAAACGGCTGCTATTTCGCGTTCAATGTTAGCTCTGAGCTCTTCCAACGTTGTCGGTTTGTTGGCATAGACCAATGACTTGACGTAGCCCCAAAGAAAAAAGTCTTGAGATAACACGCTCATCAAACTTACTCTTCAATAAATCGATTGTAACGTGTGCTGTATGGCTTGTGGCACCGTCCTGCTGAAACCACATGTTGTCCAAGTACATATCTTCCAATTCGGGCCAAAAATAATCGGTAATCATGGCGCGATAACGATTACCATTCACAGTAACCTGACGATCATTATCGTCGACGAAAAAATATGGCCCTATGACGCCGCCGGCATGCAAACCGCACCAAACAGTTATTTTTTGTGGATGAAGTGGTGTTTCATGAAGCACATGTGGATTTTTCACCCGACCAATAACGCATATTTTGCTTATTGACGAACCCAATGAGCCAAAAATGAGCTTCGTCACTGAAAATGATTTTGAGATTAAATTGATCATCTTGGCGCATCTTTTCCAGAGCCCAATCGGAGAACGTACGTCACTTCAAATGGTCCATCGGGTTCTAATTCTTGAGTCAGCTCGATCTTGTATGGGTGTAAACCAAGATCCTTACGCAAAATTCGCCATAAAGTGGTCTGGGCGATGCCCAACTCTTGAGAACGCCGTGGAATTGACTGATTTGGATCATTTGCTACGGACGTTTCAACGGCAGCGATATTTTCGACACTTCGACCAACTCGTTGTCTCACTGGCACGGCAACATCACACAACGAATATGTAGACTCAAATTTTTGCACTAAACTTGTTACTGCCTGTCTACTAGGGCAAGAATTACGACCGAAAATCGGAGTTAACGCTCTTAAAGTAGCGGTCACCGACTCCGAATTTCTGTAGTAAATTTTTATAATTTGCAGACGTTCGTTCGTGTACTTTACCATGATGAAAATGTTAAGTTTACTGAGTAAATTGACAGTGACAGTTCGATGATTAGTGAAATGGTGCGTTCACAAATTGAATTAGAAGTTGTCAAGTCCCTATTGGAAAACCCTTTACATCTTAAGAATAGTTTCTACTACCAGATATTAAGCAGACGCTTTAGAAAAACCCTTCCACCCCCCATCCATAACAAACATTAAGACTTGTGTAGTGTATATCTACAATGTTTGTAAAGTTTTTCACACTTAACGATTTTATTGCTTCGCCAGTATAGTGCTCCAATGTAGCTATTCGATACGGAGCTGATGGTTTACACGGATTCATGCTTCGTATTATAATAATACAAATAATTTTCTTATAAATATTTTTAGCAAAAAACGTTCTTTTCTATCTCTTTGCACCCATTTGGTAAATAATTTTACATGGTTATTTACTTAACAATATCCACGACGCAACATATTTTCCACAAAAATCAGGAAAGATTTCATTCACGTCGATGAATGGTATATTACACAGTCACTAAGTTTATAATGAAATTGGGATATAGCTTTTTGTCAAATTTATTAAATTTCTGATACTTCACTATTGGTACGTTTTAAATAAATTTGTTTTTTCCATCATAACAAATTATTATTACATACTATACATACCACCTATAAGTCAGCATATTTTAGGTCTGGAGGCTCCTCTATAACTTTTCGAAACCTCTAGACAAACAAGTGATTGTTCCTACGTAGTAGTTCATCTGCCATATTTATATTCAGTACTGACTGCCGATAGATAACGATACATACGAAGACGCTCCCTCTTCATGCATGTTACTGGAGGTCAACCGCGATCTGCAAACTCTAATTGATACTAACAGATCAAGATTATAAACACAAGAACTATGAAAGTCCAAGTAATGATTTCTTTTAAAAAATAATTAATTCGATCCTGCAATATACCCTGATAGCGATATTCAAGGAAATTTTTCTTGTTAGATCTACTCCTGACATTAATACGATTCGACGAAATTAAGAAAATATTACCTATAACTAATAAAGATATCAATGAGATATAAATGTTATATAGACACTAAATTAATATTATTATATCCAGAATACAATGTATTGTTATTTCAATGTTATATTAGTCAAGATATTAATTCAACTGGATATAACTACTTGTGCGTTAATTGAATTAAACCAATTAAACCATGTAATTTGATGTGTCGGTCAGGTGATGATTAAGATTACGAAATTGTGTCGTAAACATAGGTAAGACCATGACATTTGTTCAAATAAATCTGTTGTTGTGTTTCGTTGTAGACAGTTACAAATTAAATCGACAGATAGTCCTTAATTTAATAAACACATTGATCATATTCGACGTATGAGAAGATCAATAAACTATCAAGACTTGCAAGCACAATACATAATACTGTTATATAATAATGTCCCGTTATAAATGTTCAACATAATAAGGAATTTGTAGGATAATCATTTTAAAGAAATGCGACTTTGTGTAAAATGTGATGAAAGTTCAGATTACCTACGTAATTTTATCAAGCGTTAGCAATATCTGTAACTTTCTCCTTTAATTTGTATCTACACTTCTATTATAATATTTTTACAATAATTTAAAATTAGTCAGCTTAAATGAAAATGTCTAAATTGTCCAAAATCGATAAAGATTTATATTTTCAAAATTAGAAGAAAGGCGATCTATAAAAAATGTAGCTGGAAGAGCAAAGTAAATAAATAAATGCACGGAAGAGTAAGGAAATCGTAAAGGAAAAGAATTTGGGGCAGACGAGAATATCAAATCAACAACAAGATGAAGTTTTATTAGAATATATAAGAGAAAATCTATTTCGAATAGCAGAAAATGCTGTATTTCAAACAAATTTCCTAGGATCTTGGTAACGATATCCGCAGAATTCATACTTCTGAATTTAAAAAATGCTAAAAAGCAATTATTTTCTAGAAATTTAATTCCGTTGAATCATATATGAGATCAGCAATGATATCTGTCTGCAGCTGCCAAAGAAAACAAAAACCTTTAATTGCCATCAATGTATGATTTATTCCAATACGATTTTCTACAATGATCCTTTACTTATTGGGTTATGAAAAAAACTTGGTCCTATAATACGTCTTGAAACAGTAATCTAAACACCAATTCTAATGAGATGAAAGATATCTCTCAGTAAAACATACGGATCGTCAAATTGTTTTGTAAAATTACGTATCCTGATAAATGAAATTAAGTCTAATACGTGTAAAACGTTAAATCTGAACTTTGATCACAAACTCCGATTCATCCAACGACGTTTTCTTTCTCATTGTGCAAAATGTTGACGTAGGAACTGAAGAATAGAGACTGTGTATGGATGCATATATAGTCGCGTCTTTTAGTGCAGTGCGAACATTAGCATATGGGATACAAAAAAAATGTATTTGGGAAATATTAAAAACGATATTTTCGTTCGCATGAATTCATCCACGACCTCCTTCGTTTAGTGTTCCAGTTAGAAAGTGAGCCATGACAATATAGTTAACTTGGCATGACAAGCGGCCTTACCTTAATGTCTAGAGGGATATATATTTTTTAAAAAATATAAACATTTATAAAGATAACAATAAGCAAAACATAAATGAGCGATCGACAACAAATATTCCAATCCGGAAATTCTTAGATTGCCAACCCCAGACATTTAAAATTGCTTACCATTTACTTTGTGAAATCAATTTTCGGATGAAAATCCTTTTAATCTAACCACAATGATCGTATATATACTACATATATAAAAAATTCATATTGTTGGCATTTACGTGAGCACAGGTTGTGGGTGTTCCGTGGTAAGTTGGAGGTTGAATCTAGGAATATTATTCTTTCCTTAATATCACAAACACTATTAATACGTACTTTCATTTACCAAGAAGTCCTGTACACTGGTAGGGCATCACACAGTGTTTTACACTGAATGACCCAAATACAGTGCACATATAAATTTAATTGAAAATTAATTATGAAAAACAATTGAGAATTCTTGGGAAGGATTTAAGCCAAGTTTATTTTATTATATTTTTTGGGGGATGTTATCCTTCTCTAATTGGTTATTTAATACATGATATTAACCGAATTTTAAATTTGATTTTATGTTAATAAAATTAAAATGGCTATTTTAACAATTTATTGAGAACCTTTTGAATGTATCAAATCTAAATCTAATGTACATTAGAAAAAGATGCTCATCTAATTTTTAAGTTGTAAGAATTTGATTGCAAGTTAATGTACATATGCTTTAAAATATGTTTTTGATTATTTTTAATTTCTGAAAATTTTAGTTGGCTCGCATATTATAATTTAAAGAATTTGGTTAACAAATTTTGTTTTAAAGTTCATCCCTGTAAATAAATATGTTTGAAATTAAAAAAAAGGTATCAGAAGTATCTGATTTTTACATTAAAAAATAATAGATAAGAGTAATTGATTCAGTACCTGTTCTTAATTTTTATTTAATTTTATTTCGATGTTTTCTTTAATTCTCATGATTAAAATTTTTAAACTATATCCAAACAAAATAATCATTTTTTAATCAATTCAGAATACACTTTAGTTCCTATACATTTGCATAAATGACCCATGAATAATAGACCACGAGCTTTATATAGACAATTTCATGGCTCGTTACCTCTTATTGTTTTTTTTATGCTTTTAAGCAATATTTGTAGCGTATCTTAAATGCCAAATATACTTATAGGGCTTCTTAAAAATATACTTACCTTTTTAACATACGAAATAGAACACACATATAATTTTGGCCTATAGAATAGAGACTTTCTCTTTAAAATTTAGTATCATTTTCCTATTGCATTAAATATTTATTTTTTGTTTTGTTTATTAACTCATTTTCAATTTATTGTATATGAAGTACAAATTTTAAATATCTCTGCCAGAAACAAAAAATGTGGTTTTTATTTAAACTAAGTTAACAACTACATGAACTGGGTTAACTGAAATTATTAAGAAGGCTTACGAGGGAGCGTTTTTATATTCGCGGAATGGGGGACAAGGGGTGGAAATAAAAAAACCAAATTATTTTTCTTTTTCAACATATTCACCTGCAAGACGGATACATTTTTCACATCTTCCAATTAATTTATTTATACCCTCATAAAAAAATGATTTCTCTTTATCTGCAAAATACGCCGAAACTGCCTCCTTGACTTCATCATCGGCAGTAAATTTTTTACCCCGCAGCTCTTTTTTCATTTTCGGAAACAGGTAATAATCACTCGGGGCCCGGTCTGGGCTGTAGGGTGGGTGATTCACAATTTCGAAGCCCACCTTATGCAGGGCAGCTAACGCAACGCGGCTCTTGTGGACGGCCGCGTTGTCGTGCAAAAGCAGCACACCTTTTGTCAATTTTCCCCGTCTTTTCTCTTTAATGGCTTCTTTTAGTCGCTCTAATATTGAAGCGTAATATTCTCCGGTTATAGAAACACCTTTATCTTTATAATCAATCAACAATATTCCTTCCGAGTCCCAAAATACCGTTGCCATGAGTTTCCCAGCTGATTGTGACACTTTAAATTTCTTGGGAGGTGCTGTGCCCTTTTTATGCCACTGCATGGAGTCTTGTTTGGACTCAGGTTCATAATGATGAACCCAAGTTTCGTCTCCAGTAACAATTCCACTCAATACACCATTTTTGTCTTCATTACAGAGGTCCAAAAATGCACGCGAACACTCTACGCGCTGTTGTTTTTGCGGCGGCGTGAGCATTCTCGGCACCCTTCTTGCGCTGACGTTAGACATGCCGAGATGATCGTGTAGGATTTTAAAAATTGTTGTATCGGATACTCCAACCATTTCTGCGAGTTGTTTCTTCTTTAGTCGAGCATCTTCGAATACAATTTGTTCAACTTTTTGGATAAGTGCTGGCGTGGTCACCTCAATGCTCCTGCCCGGCCTCGGGTCGTCTTCAAGGGATTCCCTTCCTTGTTTAAATAAACTATGCCACTTGTACACCATGGTTTTTCCTGGACAAGAGTCGCCGTAAACCAATGACACTTCATTCATTATGGTCGCGACTGATTTTCCTTGCCTGGTAAGGAACTTTATAACGGCACGATATTCGTTTTTTTCCATATTTCACTTTTCACTCCTGATTATGTTACTTGGTTGACGATAGCTCAAAGACTAACTGTCTAATAACAATGAAACTTCGTATTTATAGTAATCATGAGTCGCTACACAGGCCACGCCCCCAATGCGCCTACACACCCCTCTGCAACCCGCTCATTCCGCGAATATAAAAACGCTCCCTCGTACCACCGTATTACATTCGATAGATGAATATATAACCACTTCGAGTTCGGGAATAGGTGACTAATAAATTATAGAGCAAAACTAAAGTCAGGTTCGGCAAGTTGAATATACAGATCAAAGCTATGATTTAATTGTGGGGCAACCCTTCGTGTTTTAAACATAATAAACGTTGTATCTTTGATTGTCACAAGTAAGTTGATACATTGGTAATATTTTTATGAAGTTAGAATCATATTTCCAGAAGACCAAGGTCCTTCTTACACAAAGCAGTAAGAAATATATTGTTGGCCACTTTCATATCAAAAAGTATATTGTTTCTACAATATATAGGCTCCAGGATCGACTCTGAGAGCCTGTTTTCCAGAGAGTTTCCCATGGTTGCCGTACTCGTTTAATAGAATGCTGACAGACAAAGATCTTAAATTGTACCACAAGTACGGGCGTAATAATAACTCATGGCCTGTCAACGCTCCTTGTAAATGGCACTAAGCTATTAGAATATATATGAAAATTCATAAGTATTTAGTATCATTACTGTAAGTAAAAATACGAATCGAACAATACCTGTAACGTTTTAGGTGTACATACAGGTGCGTATTATTACAAATTATTAAGTATATTATTAAAAATTATTAAAATTTATACAGAAACATCATAGAAACGATGAATACGGATTTTAGCCCTATCTAGTTTGTTTCACGTCACGTCACCACCAATTGAAGATTTCTAGTCTGTACTATCACTGGTAATATAGACCATAGTATAGTATGCTAGAAAGCTAAAAATCAAGAATAATTATTTGGACGTAAATTTTAACACAAATTAAAATCTATTGATATTTCGAAAAATAATGGCAAAACTACGAGATATAGATGGTGGTTTTTATGCAGTACTGTCCATTGAATTACACTGCTTCAAAAATCAACTGATAGTTCATAACAATGACGAATTAATTTTTAGAAATAATTTGATTTCAGTATATTTGTGAACAAGTACCTAAACACATTCTTATATCTTAACTTGTTTGGGTAAGGTTTAATGTACTAGTACTGGGAGAGTATAAGATGTATTTTTAGCCCAGGAAAAATACGGAAACATTGCTATAATTAGTAGCAAACGAAATGAATGGATGTTCATAAAAGAAGTACGATGAAAAAATACAATACAATCTGCGATATGTCTTTTCATCCGGAACAAATTTGCGATATGAAACACGTTAAAACTCTACAACATAAATATGCAAAAAATGTTGCAATTTCTTTATTTCTGATTTAATTTCGATGTTTACTGTTTATAATTTACCGTTTCCATTACTTGCAAAGCAATTTCGTATACTCTGGTTTACACACAATCCCAGTTGGAAATGTTCTCGAATATAGTACAAAATCATGTAGGGCTCTGTGCGAGATAATATTGAAAACAATATTAAATCCGATTTAAATAATAAAAAGTTGTGGTTATTATGAGACTATCAAAAAGTTCATTGTTATTAATGTTTTAGTACGAACACTAGAACGTTTGAAATAGTCATTGAGATTGATAACATATAGCAGAAGAGTAGTGTTTCACAATTTTTATATGTTATTAAAATTTACTGGCGTTCAACGTCTGACTACTGTTCATTTAACGTTTGAATGTATACCTTTCCTCTGGGTAAATAAGCTTTTACGCTACTAACGTTCGCGATTCAGATATGCATTAGTCATTCAATCTATCTAAATTGTTATTTATTCATCAGTGCACATAAATGCACAAACATTTAATGAAATTTAAATCAAAGTTCTAATTATTACATATAACCTTTTACCTACTATTGTATTTACTATAATGCGGCAGCTCTAATGATGAGATTATATATAGCCCAAGCCTATTGTAGAATGTGATAAGTGTCATATAACACAAGTTGTTTATATTATTCATTCTAATTTGCCCTTTTTATGATTTCTTACATAAATAATAATAAATTAAAATTTTTGGAATTTTCATGGCGCAGTGCACGATGACATCTGTTAGTCAATTTAACAATTTGCATTCATTCAATTTCTATTAAATATTTTGCATCTATTAAATTTGATATAAAATGTTTGAGGATTGTTCATGTATTTCGCCTAAAAATAGAGAAATTGTTTAAAATACCGTAATTAATTTACTTCTAACTCAATTTCGTATCAGTTGTGAAAATCAGTTTATGAAATTTGGGGAATAGTGTACCTGAGTATTTTATTTGCATGTTTTCAGTAGCAACATTCTAAATGTAAACCACTTAGTTCATTAGTATTTATTCTATGTTGTATTGTTTGTGACCACTCTTTAAAAATAATTGCGCTGGAGATCGAAACAGCGCATCTATAAATTATAAACCCATATTTTTTATGTTTTAGTAGTGATACTATAGCAGCGAATTAGAAATTATATTTCTTTAAATAAGTCTTTTGTAGGCAGTTACAAGTTGGCCAAATAAATAGTCCCTATTCTATCTGAAATTATGTACTTCTTGAGCTCGTAATTTTATTTATAACACTTGCATCAAGAAGACTTTAAACATTCTTATAGGTAATGAATATCGTAAGAATGTGTACGTCAATCATCTCGGTGGAATGCAATTTTGCGAAGTGTAGCGTAATATGAATTCAGAGTACCTGGATAATACACCACGTACAAATTTCGATATAAATATAAAACGACCTCAAGCAAGAGATCACGTTTTGTTTTTATCCATTGCCCTCATAATGTAATAATTTAAACATTCGCTAAATAAGAAAAAAGCACATAAATGCACATAACTTGAAAACTATAAAACATGTGGCAAAAATTCATGGGATTATTCCTTAGGCTATTCTAAGATTTTCTATCCTCGCATAATTTTCGGAAAGAAACCCTTTATTTCGAAGATACAGGGCGATAAATGTTTTCGACAGGAAAATAATATTTTATTACTTATTGTTATATCTGAAGATACTTAAAGTTTAATTATCAACGGAAAATACGATACGCAATTAATTTTGACAACTTTCAAAGGGAGAAATTGAGAAGTCGTAATAGAAACGTAATAAAAGACGTATGAAATCTACAGTTAAACTAATGGCGTTTTCAATACCTTCATTATCTCGTGTGACTGGAAATAATATTAATTTTTTCTAATCGGAATGTTGTGAAAAATATAAAAACCAATTTTTGGACATTTCCTATATTATTCGGTACCCAGTGCAGTACATCATAATTACAGTGTATTAGTAATTATAATACTCAAACTTTTATCGCTCGATGTCTTCAAAACAAAGCGCCTTTCCGAAAGTCATTCAAAGACAAAAGATGTTAAAATAGCTCAAGAAATATTCTCCTGAATTTTGCTGCATGTTTAGTAAACTGTGTATACTAATGGCTAACCGATATAGAAAGAAGCACCTATATTGACGACTTAATAATAAAAATTCCAAAGTCAAAATCGAAGCACGCCAAGAAAGCCTTGCAGGATGATGATTTGAAAGGAAGTGAGATTTGAAATGAGATAAATTACTTAAGATATTATGTTTTACTGTATTTTTTTCAATTATCTTCCTCAATATTCTAAAAATACTTTTCTGTTATTACAATAAATTCCTTATTTTAGAAAAATTTCTTTTCGACAAGGATATTTTTGAAAAAAATGCACTTGCAAATTAACTTAGTGGGGCATAATCTGAAATTTCGGTTGATACAATTTTTCGTGATTAGGTATTAGAATATAATTACTCCGTAAACCTCTTAATAAATTACTTATAGACATGTAAGAATTTCTTTTTGATTTCAAGAAATGATTTTGAAAAACCAAACGGCTGCGATATTGCGACATTTAGGGTTAATACGAAGTTTGCATATTAATTATTTTTAGCATAAGTAGTTTAATTTAGTTGACAGAATTACAATGAAGATGATATATGTATATTAAATAATACGTATATGGTGAATATAAACGAATGGCAGAACGTTATTTTGAACTAAATATGTAAATTAATAGGAAAGTGTTGATACGTTTAACTCTAATAAGAACATTGCTTTTACTAAAGATTATGTGATATTTCAAGGAAATTTAACGAAATGTGATATAATCTCGAAAATGAGATTCGAACAATAAGGAAGTGCTTGTTATGAAAACTTCGTTAATACATATATGTATATTCTAGCAAGGAACTACCAACATTATGTCTTGTAAAATAACCTCAGTACGAGTAAATTCAACGCAAATATTTAAATATAGTACTCATTGTCTTGCCGAATCGTTTGTTAATATAACACATTACCTACAGAAGAAAAATAATTTATCGTGTTGATGTATAAGTTCATAGCATTTTATTGAACCTAAATTTATTAATTCTTTACCAAATAAAATACATGAACTAATCAAGAATTCCCCATTATTTACGATCGTCTCCCAACAATCATACAATTTTTCGATTACATGCCTTACAAAATCTGAACGTTAGCTCTCTTTAAATCGAGAACCCATTTCTGTACTGTACTCTCGCCAATAGTTGTTTCTCCATAAATGGCACGACTGATCTAGCAACTTCAGAAACCTTAACTCCTCTGTTGAACTCGAGCAAAAAATAAACTAAAATTGCTTATTTTTTTTATTTCACATTTCCTTTGCTTCTGCCAATAAATAAAACAATCAATGCTATCTGCTTCTGGGTTTCCGGGTTGCAACCGCGTCACTTGTATATCTGCCGACGTTTCGTACCCATTTGTATGGGACATCTTCAGGGCTGAACTACTGCACTGAAACTGGAAACGTCGGCAGATATACAAGTGACGCGGTTCCAGCCTGGAAACCCAGAAGCAGATAGCATGGGCCACGACCGCGAAAGTCTACGTACCAGATTAAAACAATCAAAATTTAAAACTCTTTTCTTAAATAATAATACAACATGAAAATAACTTGCGACATATGGCAAACAATTGGTTTTTCAAGGCACTCACATTTCAGAAACTATAAACGCAAGACTTGATATAATATTAACGAAATTTTTCAATTGCTTTCAGTTTTTGAAAGCAATTGAAAACTTTTCAAAGGTTAAGATCATAAAAAGTAGTGTGTATAGTTTTAACGGATGGGCTGGTAACTTCTGCTAACATTCTAATGTTTATTCGGGCATCTTTCAGTAGAAGTTTCGCAACATTTTTCACATTTTCTTCGGGCCGCCCGAACGAGGTTCGTCATTTTTTCGACTTTGTCCTTGTTTTGTAAGATATTAAATCACAGCGTAGTGCTCAATTTTCCTTCGCCATTGCCGTGCCAATCATTAAGATTTTCGTTGACTCAAGATTACTAGCGAAATATTGATCGCAACTATGTGAAATTGTATATTTACACCTCCAGATAATGTCATTAGCCAATGAAATAGTCAAATTACCCACATCATTAGTAAATCACCTCAACACCGAGAATACATTGAACATCCCTCGTAAATGTAAAGTTTATTTTTAGATTCTTGTGGTACTTATTAGATAATAATAATTATAAATAATAATAAAACAGTAACTTTTATTGCCCAACAAAATACATCTTACTGACAGGACAATATATGTGTGAGATACGTGCAGTAAGAAAAAAGGTAAATAAATAAATATATAATAAAAAAAATATTTTAAATGTGAACAAATCCAGACAATAATAAAAAAGGAATAACGACTTCTGTACTTAACATTATAACTATTAAAGATTTTCAAAATATTCATTAAATCTTCTGGCCATATAGTATATGTGACTCTTAAGCATATCATCAAATCGGGTTCCGAAGGAAGGCACAAGAAAGTAATGACGGAGAATCAATAATATTATTGATTAAATTAAGAAAAAATCTGGAACTCGAAATGCCGAAAAAACCACGTCCCTTAAGTAAAGAATCCTGTTTGAAAGACAAAAATTTTAATAATTTTTCTTGTACTCGCTCAATAACAAGTACCTGGTAAACATAATATGGCGTCCAAACAACGGATGCATACTTGAGCTTGGTTCGAACCCACATATGCTATAAGATTTCTATAGGTTGCATATTAATAAAATTTGTTTACGAACATATGACAAATCCAAGTGGCCTTGAAGCAAAAAAATATAAAAAAAGTATATGATTAGTAGATTTTCAATCAAAAACTACTTCCAAATCAAGTGTTTATGACACTCAAGAGATTTGCTGAGTGTCCAGAGAACAGTCGAACGCCGTTACACTGACGCAACGCGTGCAAGAGAGAATTGTACACTTATTAACATTTAAGTGGACATATTAATTGCAATGCAAGACAGAAAAATCACCATAAAAAATTTTTGCACAATTAATTCAGTGCTCTTTGTTATTCGGAGGAAAAAATGCACAAAAACAAGAATGCCCTTCTATTTCTTTAGTTCTTGAGTTTTAAGTATTTTATATACTCAGCATATTTTGAATTGCGTTTGGCTGCTAGATCTTTACGTAAGTTTCTAAGCTCTTATCCGTCTTTACCCTTTCATAATCCTCATTAGGTAAATCGTAAATTATATATTTGTGGTATGTTTTTTATATTTATCTAATACGTATATTACGTAATTATGAATCAAATAAACTTTCTTGAAGAAGTTCCTTTGTCACGTGTAGATCTCTAATTCAGTACTGCAATAGTCAATACGAGAGGAGAGTGCATTTTTACAGTTAACGTGACAGGCAACTGAAAAAACATAAAAAATGAATGTCTAGAGAAACATCGTATGAAAACCTAGTTCTTCCATCATGATATAACAAAGCCTCACGTCACTTCCGTCGCACAACTGTCTTCTGTGAAAAGTCTCATAATGGCTTATGCGCTCTTTTAACACAGGGTAACTTATTTTTCTTTACAAAGATAAAAATTTTCTTCAAAGGTCATGGTATTAGACAACAGAAAGGATTCAAAGTGAACTTCAGACAATACTAAACCAAATTACCGCGAGAAGTTCTATATTTACGCCAAATGCGGTGAGATCGATTTCAATTTCAATATTTGCTTAAACGCAACCGTATTGAAATAACACAGATACGCTATAATTCTCTCTATTATTAAATAACAATTAGCAAGAAGAATTTGAAAAATTAAATAGCTCGAATATTAAGTAATTTATGAAACCAGACAGAAAAGATAAAAAAATTTATCGTTAATATTAGGGAAAATAAATTTAAAAGAATACCATTAAGAATAGATGATATTTATAAATGGATAATTGGTTATCTATAAATACATTTTAAGAAAATCAGATATTATATGTTAATGGTGTTAACTTCTTCAACATTAATTGTCTAGGTATCAGATTGTACTTGCTTGTATATATTGATTACAAGTAATGAGGAATTCCTTCAGTTGAAGTATTAATTTTTATTTATTTGAATCACTTCTCTTTCTTAATATCTTCACTACTTATAAATTCACACCTTTGGCATTTTAGAACATCCCTTTCTATTTCTTGGTGTATTACCCTACTGCTTTCTCTAAGCTTAATTCATAGTTCTTTCTTGATTCCAGAAAAGTTATGCTATTTTGCTGCGGTTTTATTTAATCTTACTTGTGCATCGCATGATAGACTAGAAAACCCTTTTAGATGTTTTCTGAAGCTTAGGATTCTTTTGATTGTGACAATTTGAAATTTTTTCTTATAGACTTTCGCCGTCGTTCTCTAGTAGTTTATTCCAATCTACCTAAATAAGTACCGACATTGCTACTTGACTTGCCAATGTTTCTTCCGTTTTTTGCTAATTGCATGCTTAGAGATTCTGTTGATCTTATCATACCTACAACTGAAGTTCGTCACTTTGAGAAGGGATTATTCCGAATCACTGAAGCTTCGCGTTTATGATATAGTGATTTCGAAAGAATGGTTTGGCAGATGTTGTATAAACAGTACCCATCATCGCGATTAGGTTATGTTTGGTCTCGTGATCAAATCTGCGCTGTATCTAATTGAGTTTGCCGCCCAGTTAAAAACTTGTAATCAATAAGTACGGATCGGCATGCAGTTACGTTTCTCAACACGCTTTGTAGAGATCCTAAAACATCCGAATAGTCTTAACTGCTAGTATGAGTTCCTAGTACACTACACCCTCATTTCGGAACATGTTCACGACAATATCAACAGCTGTCCGGAGGATATTCTTGACAAAATCTGGTTGAATGTCAGCAAATCAAGCCGCAATGCCTGGAAACTTAGAAGAAATAATATTATTATTCTTTATAGTAATGTATCGATGTCCATAAGAGTGCTCTGTTTTTTGCATTGTATAGTTACACTGGTTGAGACAAGAAACATATCTCATAAAACACAGTTAAAACATCACACAGTTGACATTGTTGTGTAAAGGTAATGATAATTCTCGTATACAACTTCAATAGTATTGTCTTAGTCCATATAGTGTCTCGAGGATATATTATCAATAAGTATTGTTATCATATATTTTTCTAATATAGCAAAGTATTAATTTTTAGAAAGAAACTAGAACAGTTTCCTCAAACCTCCTCAATTTTGCAGAAGAATGCCTGAATAAAAACAGTGTTAATCGTGAGAATTTTTCAATTAATGGTCTTCAAAATTCATCATATTCACGGTATTTTTTTGTAATTGGTCGAATTTTAATATGAAAAAAACAATTTGAGGTCTTCACTTCTGAACTATTCGATGGAACCTTCAGGTGGACTCTATATCATCAACACAACTAGCAGTGCTAAAGACACGTCGCGACTAAATATCTTCAACATCTTTACGAAATTGAAAAACTTCGAAACAAGTAAAGTTACAATCCTTGTATTTATAGTTAGAATAGAGGAGAAATTGAGTTATCAAATTCCTACGATTTTCTAAAAAATATATATTTATTTAAAATGATCAAATCTAACTTAGTAAATAAAATATAAATTGCAATTCGCAAAACTATTCTCTTAAATACAATAAATACACTAAAATCTTACTGAATATGTATATTTTTAAGTTTTAATGAAAGCGAACAATCTTGAAAGGAAAATGAAATATTCTTGTATTGAATTTAATTGAACAAATATTTGAATACGTGTCTATTTTATTCCGTGTATACTTTTAACCGCTTTTGCTTTGATTGAACAATATTCAATATGTCGGTCCGACTAAGGCTAAGGAAAACATTTGCTGTTCAGTATTTTATACATTCTGCTGTCGTCAACTTGATTGTATATGTATTATTTTTGATGAACCAAAAAGGCAATAACACTTGAAGAGATTTAGTGATTGTGGTAGCATTTAAATTGGATTATTCTGAAATCGAAATGAAAACAATCTTATAGGCAGCGATCATTATTTTTAATATTTGTAGAATTATTCTTTTATAATGTACAGTATTTGAGATGTTTGCCTTCCAACATGGCTTCTTTTTCATAAATATTTTATATTTTAATTTGACACGCAATTTTTGGAGTTGCTACTCTTTTGAAATTAAATTCATTTTCTAACGCTCACAGTTTCTACTAGATAAAAAAATGTGAAAGAATTGTTGCTATTGAAGCATTTTATATAGCAAACTAGTAATTAGAAATCATATTTTCAGAGAAACTCCGATAATAAAATAGTAATACAACTTTATTTTTATACATCGGACCTAATGTTTAATCAATTTCAATTACAGATAAAAGACTCACAACATGAATAGAATTCAATTAAGTTGATTACCTTTTATGTATCTACGAAATAAGTATAAACATATGTGCATGTATGCACGAATACTTGAGTATATAAACTTTCTTCTCTACTGTCGGTCTATCATTTATTTGTTACTATGATTAGAAAATACTGATGTTTGGCAACTAAAAATGTAAAAACGAAATTGAAACCAATTATTTTAATACAAACAAGATAAAGTACATATATAGTGTAGAAAAAGTTAAATTAATATTTTCTCAAGATATTTTAATTTTCTAGAAAAGTATTTTCATCATTTGATATTACTGTGGTTTTGTCTGCGCTCGTTGTTGATCCCTTTGTAGTATAGGATTGGTGATAGTAATCAGCTGACAGTTTTAAATATACTTTTTGACAGAGTTGTGAATTACTAATTAAATTCTTTATCTACATATTTCTGTTTTTTCATTTACTGTGAAGTTCATTCAACAGTGACATAATTTTTTGATAGAGGATCATCAAGATTAATACGTTTTTGATATTAAAAGTATAAATAAAAGTATTAAATGGTGCCCGTGTATATGTTAATACGAGAGGCACGGTACGTTTATGTAAACCGGCAAAAACCGAGCTGTCAAAAGGACAAACCTGATGATCTTTTAAGTTTAAAATCATTTATCTCAAAAATTAAAGTTATTGGTTCCACTCAAATTTAAGTATGTGCTTTGAAATATTCTTAAGGGAAAAGCATTTCACACAGTAAGTAATTTCTTCGAACAAAAGTTTGAATTATAGTATTCTTCAACAGTATTAGAATCGAATATTTTAAAGTGTATGGGTATAATACTATGTAATGTACATATTTATATGCTATTTTGACGAATCTTCTAAGTGTAGTCTAATGTTTTAAGAAAAAATTCAAAAACCGGCTTCCTCTTCTTCGACATCGAACTCATCTCTATCATCATAGACCCACGAACAAGAACGAGATTTGTCTGAAAAAACGATATAATTCAATTCTTTACTCCATTCTGTCCATACAATACACATAATCTAATCTAAGGACACCAAGCCAAGGCTAGTGAGTGGCAGTATAAGTCTTTCACGATAGAAAATTAACTCAAACGAACAATTACGACGATATATGGAACGCATTATTCTTTTACAGCCTAATCTCTGTAAAAAAAAATTTCTACAGACCTGAACGTGCTATGCCCATATGCAGTCTTAGTCTTCTCTCTTCCCGTGCGATGAATAAATAAAATTACTAAATTTTAATTTCTATAAGAACCATTGAATGGGAAGAGAGAACACTACCCTTCCTGTTCGATTGTTCTACTAGATCGTTCAAAGCTTTTTTACGATGTTGTCTACCTTCTTGAGACCAATCTCTACAACAATGAATAAATAACAATATTTCTATGCATTCGTCTGTCGATTTTACGAAACTTTCAAAAACACTTTTAAATTTATTTAACTGATGATAATTTCGTTGTATTTGGCATTTTAATACCCAAATAGACTACTATGGGCTGTTAGAATCGAACAACCATAGTAAACTGATTCAAGCTAAAGAAAAGTAGCGGCTTTCCCAGATGAACACTAAATTTGAATACATAGCTGTACTCCTTTCATTTCATACCTCAAGATTTTTAGAAGCACTACAATAACGTCATAGCTCTGTCGAACTCAAATAAATAATTTCTGCTAATTATCACTGTTTGTAAAATGGTAGAAGCTTACTGAATAATTTTTTTCAATTTTTAGCGTTTTATACCTCAGTGGGTATAATCTTTTTTTATTTATGCAGTTATTATGTAAAAGGAAACGAACATAGAAAATTACTAAATTTGCATAAATTTTTTAAATGCTGCATTTATTGTTAACTGACATAACATAGGTTTTCATATTTTTGTTTTACTTCGTATTTATTTGATCATACAGACTATATTGTTCGCTAGATAAAATATAATTATCATTATTGTTTTGTTTTTAACGAAAATTACATATGTGTATGAGGTGCTTTACAGCGAATCAATGAATTACAAAAAGCTTCAAATTTGCTTCCGCAATCTCGTACAAGTATTAATGTTCAAACAGTTGATGTTGAGGGCAAATTTTCTTTGATAAGTATTGCAATTTTGCCACGACGTGAAACTTTCACTTTTCTAGTAATTTTCCTTTCCGAATACAAACCAGTCCCTAATAAAGTTTCTATTCTAAATTTTTCACTTTGATGTTTTGTTATACCCACGCATAAATTTGTATAAAAATATAAAGCATGAAATTATCACACCACTAATCTATCTATAAGACACTAAACTAAAAATGTTTTCATAAACACACTCTTCCCAGGTTCTTATAGTTCTGAATAAACTTAAACCTACGAATGAAATAAACAAATATAGGCATGTTGTAGGTTAACAGTCTGTGTATTTAACAAATATGTACATTTATCTTTCGAAAGTATGTTTTCATTTTCATAATTGATTAAAATAATATTTTGATTATTTATACGTATATATAATATTTACCTTTTACGAAAGAAAAATACTTTTATGAAAAATAGGGAATTTATACGTTACAGGTAACCGCCAAAGCACATACCTCCAACAAAGATTTATCCATTGTGTAATTTACATTGTATAATTAATCAATCTCATAATGTTAAGAAAGTCTTGTATTTATAATCGTATATTTATTTAGCTTGTCATAACAAACAGTGTTTTAAGTGATAAATATTGTTTAATTTGTTATATATTATATGAAAATCATTGTCAATTTATCCTTATTTATATTAACCTCGAATAGAACATTAAATTCCTACAATCACAATTTCACATATACACTCCGCGCAACATGAATAGGACCAACTGCATATATGACATTTGTAGTTGGTATAAACATGGTAGCGCGCTGGAATTGTTATTTTCGAAAATAAGAGGGTTGATAAAAAGATGTATGTAGGTACCAAATATAATTTTTGTAAAAGTCAGTGCAAATGTACGTTACTAATGACAATAAGTAGAGTAATTAAACGCCACTTGAATACGACCAATCTACAAAATAAAAGATTCGTTTGCAATAACAAAATACTTTATTGTTCAATAATGAGTACTTTTGCCATTATTTCTTATAACCTCAAATAGTTGGGATGGAATGGAATTATACAGGGTTCTCAAGTAGTCAACGGGAAGTTCCGCCCAACTTCGTTTCAGCGCCTGCTCTAGTTCGTCAGCGCAACTGAATTGGGTAGCATTGGAGTACAATTTACGCGACAACCATCCCCAAACATTTTCTATGATGTTCAGGTCGGGGGAGAGCGATGGCCAATCGAGAACCTCCATGCCCATCACTTCATCTTTACGTAAATCGTGGAAATAATAAGAAAACCCATCCGGGCCATCTAAATTAAACTTCTTCTCGTCACTGAAAATAACAGTTTGCCATTCTCTTGTCCACCCCATTTTTGCTTGAGCAAACTGAAGACGTGCAGTGCGCTGAAATTTCCTTAAAGAAGGCCGTTGTTTAATTTTCAAACGTTTTAAATGCGGACAGGTCTTCAGTAACTTCTGTACAGTTCTTACCGATGCATTTGTTCCAACGTTATTCGCGATTTGTCTTGCCGTTAATGCCGAATTCGATGCTTCGCGTAATATGGCTCGACGTTCTCTCTTAGTTGTAACGGATGTTGTTCGCCCTTTAAAACGTTTTCCATAATTCTCGGGATCCCTAATAAAATTGTTCACAACCTGGTGTGATCGACTTATTTTCTTTGCAGTAGCCCTTGAGGAATACCCTTCTTGATGGAACGCTTTAATTTTTCCAATTTCTTCCATACTTAAGCACTTCTGTCGTCCCATCGTTGCACAATACCCTTAATGACAGATGTTTGTTTATCCGGATACACGTTGTAACTCGACACCCATCCGGTAGCTTACTATTAAATACTGGTCGTATCCAACTGGCGCGGTGCATTTTATATGTATGTGGTACTTACGTCACCCAATGCATAACGTTAGGCACTATTGCGCAATAATGCGTATTATTTGCCATATCATACCATTACAAACTTGCATTGTATTTTTAGTAAATGAATTGTTTTTCAAACCACCGAAAACTTGCAACAAGTCGGGTGGTCCTATTCATGTTGCGCGGTGTGTAAATAATTATTCATCTCAAATGCCAGTTTTTAGATCAAACAATTAAACATATCTATTGTAAACTATGATTAACTTATTGAATTTTATACGCTATTAAGGAATATAATGAACCAAGTAACATCCTGTAATATTTATACAAACTTACATATTAAGAGTATTATACCTTTAATATATACTTTTCCAATTTTCTAATTCATGTAATATGTGATATATAATATTTATAATGTGGTATAATTGTGATATGTATTTACCGAGAAACGGAAAAAGTTAGATAAATAGACGATCAGTATACTTTTTCTGAAGAAAGCTAAGGCAAAGTTTTCCAACTCTCTCATTTATTTGATGTCTAATAATAATGGGTGTTTTTTAAACCGCATGAGAACTATCGATATCGATAACTATGGTTTGACAGCTGATAATGTCAAATTGTGTCGACATTTCTGTTCAGTAAAGTTTGGCAAGTCATCATGAATCGTTTAACGCCAGAACAATGCTTCCAATTTACTTTTAAAAAAATAAATCTGTTCGCGAAGTTCATAAAACACTTCGTCCATTTTACGGTCAATATAATCGGCCTAGTGAGCAAACAATTCGTGCACCTATTGATCGTTTTCGCACTAATTTTACTCTTCTCGATTCAAAATCATCAACAAGACAAAGAAATGTGCATACCGAAAAGAATATTTCTGCTGTAGCGCGAAGTATTGTAGAAGACGCCGAAATGTCGATTCGTCGTCGTTCTCAACTTGTTGGCCTTTGCCCTTTGACTATGTGGAAAATTTTACGTAAGGATCTTGGCTTACATGCCTATAGAAAACAGCTCGTGCAAGAATTGTAGCCGAACGATTATCATTTGCATCGCATTTTTGCTGACTGGGCTCATTTGAAACTGGCCGAAAATTAGCATTTTTATCAAAGAATTGTGTTTAGTGATTAAACTCATTTCTGGTTAAATAGCTACGTCAATAAGCAAAATTGCCGTATTTGAAGCGAAGATAATCCTCAAGCCGTTGGCAAATCACCATTACATCCATTAAAATTGACTGTTTGTTGCGGTTTACACGCTGGCGGCATCATCGAACTTTATTTCTTTCAAAATGAGAAAGGAGCTGCCGTTACGGTGAATGGCGAGCGCTAAACATCGACTACATTTGGTTCGAACAAGATGGCGCAACTTTCCATACAGCGCGTTTCACCTGTTCCTGTTCATTGGCCCCTTCGTTCGTGCGATTTAACGGCTCTCGATTACTTTTTATGGGGCTATGTTAAGTCATTGATTTATGCCGATAAACCAGCAACTCGTGAAGCATTGGAAGCCAATATTCAAGCCACCATTGATGCCATACGGTCAGATTTATTGTAAAAAGTAGTCAAAATTGGACTAATCGAATGGGCGATGTAACTCCTAGCCGCGGCGGACACACGCCGGAAATCATATTTAAAAAATTAATGCCATGAAATTATCTACCAGATGATAATTAAAAAAAAATTCATTCCAACAATATTTCTGTCTTGTAATATCATTTTAAATTCTCAAGCTCTTAAAAAAACAGCCTGTACATTTACAACTCTATTATTGTGTTGTACGAATTTATCTAGAAACATGAAAATAAACGAGATAAATATACAATCAATTTTTTTCTCTGAAGAAAACTCTAAGGCATTTCTATATATTTTAAAATTCAATTAAAATGTCATAACTAGTGCTATACTTGATCGAAACAAATATAATATTTCACTTTACATTAGATTTTCGGCATTGAATTGTGTCGTTGATCATCAGAATTGTAGGAAGCACATTGGGCTGCAACAGAATTTAAATTACATTGATGTTTTACAGCAGAATTATGTTCTTTTATTATTAGAAAAATGATATAAATTTCAGGAATCATAAGAATGTTTGAATGCTTTCTTTTTCAATTTTATAATCTTGTTTGAAAACGTGATGTAATGTTAACTACGTGTGGAAGAGTATAATGAATGTATTTTGTGATGCCTTTATTCAAGAAATTCATAAAATGAGGTACAATAAAATAAATAGTACTATTGCCAAAAATTAAGAAAAATGGTGTTGTTACTGCATATTACAAATTTAATAAAGAGGATTACATACTGTGTTATACGCCCAGGCAGAGGCTTAGGAAAATCTTCTTTCAAAAAGATTTAATGCCGAAGTAAAGAAATTATATCGGCGTCTTTGCATTTGTGATATAAATATTTCACTCTCAAGAAATATTGATTTGCACTCTATAAAAAGTTGGGCAAGAGTTTTTCATACACTGTCTTTAAAAAATTTAAGCGGTTTATTTTGAAAGTAAAAGAAAAAATTCAAGTGAATATACAGCATGGTCAGAAATTCAAATAATTGTCAGGTAGGACGATTCTAGAATTAATTTTGAATCGACAATCCTGACACATAAATGTTCTATTGTCATTAGTTAAGCCAACGTGAATTGCTTAGAGAAGTGTAGATTTGGCAACAGTATATAAAATCATCAATAAATTAGCAGGAATAATACCAAAAAGTACAAGTTTTAATTAAGTCTTATGAAACTAACAATAATACTGATAGTTGACGTAAATGCTGAAATTGGTAGCCATTGGTTTGAAGACAAAGCTATAGTCTTTGTGGAATTGAATTTAGAACGCGCTACAACATGTCTGAAATAATTAATTGTATTGTGGCGTTAATTCTATATATTACTTTCAGTTCATTAGCCGGAGGCGTGGTATAGACTTTATCCTTACAAAAACCCAAACAAAGAAGTCAAGGAAATTCATGTCTGGTGACCTTGCAGGCCATGATATTGGTCCATTTCGCCAGAACAACTTATTTGGAAAACATTCGTTCACCTATGTTCTTTTAATCCCTACATTATGAGCTCATACACCATCGCGCTTGTAATACATGTGGGCTCTGACATTTAATGGAGCATTATCCAGTACTTCCATCAACACATTTACGTATTCATTTGTATTTAGTCTATTCGGAAGAAATATAGGTCCTACAATTTGAAGGTACAATATACCTAGCCAAACATTCACAGAAAACTTTCTTTCGTGTCCAAATTCTCGAATAGTTCTAGGACATTCATGCGCCCAAAAATGGAAATTGTGACTGTTGAAGAAACTGTGTCTTATGAACATGCATTCGTCACTCTATAAAAGTGCTAAAATCTTTGGGTCTTCTTGAATTTTGTTTAAAATTTTGTTGCAAAACCTTATTTTCCGCAAATTGTTGTACTTTCGTAATATGAAGCGGTCTTAAAATGCTTTTCATAAACACTGAAAGAACTGTTGTCTTTCTTGGAATGTTGTCACATTAAAGGCTGCTAAAAATGCTTAATAAGGCAAAATATGTTAAAAAATTAATTTTAATTTAGAATTTTTGACAGTAATGTAACTAGTAGAGGATATAGTAATACTTACAGTTAGTGAATATGGTACATATACATATGTAAATAAACTCATAATTGGGTTCGCACACGTAAATGATACTTGGGTTTATCTTGTTAATAATATAATTACATGCAATCACTTGTGAAGGAATTTGTCGTATAATCTTACCTAATAATTAAAAAAATGTGATTAGTAAATCATAATACAATATATGAAATATTGATTATGTTATAATCTATCATAGTATAAATCTAATCTGTAATCTAAAATAGTTGAATGGTCTGTTAATAATGTAATAATAATAAAAGGAAGAGATTAAACTAAGTGAAAGATTTCTATGCAAATAGTTAACAGTTTGTGTTAAAAATTGATAACTATTTAAAATGTATATAAGTCAAAGATATATAATGATAACATTTGCAAAGATAAATTAAAGTACAAGGAAGAATTTTCAGTAGTAAAATCTAGAAAATATTAAGAGATTTGAAAGAAAATTAAATAAGCATCATAATTTTAACAAGTAAAATCCATATAAATAAAGATGACATAAATCAAATTTTTTCGTATAAAGTTGATGTTATAATAGTTTATTGTCAGGGTCGTTTCCTTGTGAAATTCCATTACACTAAGGAATAAATAAAACAGTAAGGAATAAATTAAATGCTTTGTGTAAAGTTCACGGCTAATGAGTTTACGAATCAAACATAAAGAAAGCAGCCGATCAAATGGAAAGAAGCCGAATAGATACGAACATGAACAATATTTAAATTCGAATTTTTTAAGTAAGATATTTGTAGTTATAAGTTGAAAAAAATATGAATATAATTTTGAAGTGATGAAGTTATATATCAAAACAATTGCAGTTTCAGTGCAGTAGTTCATCCCTGAAGATGTCCCATACAAATGGGTACGAACCGTCGGCAGATATACAAGTGATGCGGTTCCAGCCCGGAAACCCAGAAGCAGATATCATTTACGCCATTTAAAAGTTGAACTTGGAATATTGATCGAGCATATATGTATATATATATATATATATATATATATATATATATATATATAGGACTAAACTAATGATATACAAATAACCAATACATTGGAAAATACTATGTTGATCGATTAAATTATCGACTTAATGGGATTAGTCAGATAAGTTGATAAACCTCCACATGTGGTTGAAAAGTTCAGGTTGGGTTAATATTGGCATTTTACTAACAGGATGATTTCAATTTCATTAATTAACCCTCAAAACTAACTGTGAGGATTCTAAACTACCCTTAGTAGCTTATTAATTAACGAACGGACTAAGATAGTATGTGTGCATGAAGACCGCGTGCTCATTTGATTAAGAAGATAAAGCTTAACCCGCAGCCTTAAGATTTAACGAAGCCATTTAGTATCTTACCCATGACTTGAAACACCGAAGAATTGAAGTAAGCTTTTGATCAGAGACATTCGTAATTATTATTATTTATATAATTTATTTTTAATTATATTTGATTCATAAGACTGTGGAATCAACTATTTAGTTTATATGTTACCGTTCAGCGTAGTTACGGAATCATTTAAGAGCGTTTAGATCCTGCTTTATGGTATTTATGTCCTAGTGCAAATTTATAATAAAGCTAGTTAACAGAAAGTATTTATACATTTATCTATTCATATGTTTCTTAGAATTTATTGCTTTAACTAATTATTGACTCGTTAGACAGCATCGATAATTAAAATTGGTTCACACATAGCTGCAAATTATTTAAAGGGCTTGTTGAAATACCGTACCCAATTTACATATTCCTTATTAAAAAAGAGATAGCACTAACGTAGTCGATAATTTTAATTTATCTGCTAGTAATTGCCCAAATTCAAACTTTACCTTCATAAATTTATTAGCTTCAATTTAATTCATTAAGGGCCTTTTTAATAAATAGTTTAGAATTTCTAAATCCAATATTGCCATTATTTATTTGTTAACTCTAACTTCATTAAGGGCCCGTGGAAGGGATAGCCATAATTGTTTACTTTTGCTCCCAAACAATTAATTAATATGGCATCAGTTAGTTACAATAGTTTTTTTGATCATATAATCTTTTGTATTATATAGAACACAGTCAATTTTACGCCATACTTCAATTATTTAAGTATTAATTCAGTAATAAACTATTTCTTATGCAATTTATTGCTATTATTTTGTTTGTTTTCTTTTGTTCTTGGGAAGTGCTCTTTCAGTGGCAGATATACTATCGAGCATTGTTTTTGTACCACTAGTGTGAATCAATTAAACGTATAGGTGGGGATTAATAAGTAGATATTTCAACTATAACATAGTCGTTTTCTTTTTTTTTAAATACCTATCTAATATATAATATCTTTCGTTTTAGTACCGTTTACTTCGAAAGTAATTGAACATAAAATAAACTTGTAATAGAACTTAACTTCTTTTTTCTGTAAAAGGGGCTCTTCTTTTTTTTAGTTATCTAATTACCGCACGTATTTTATTGATTCATCTTTTGCTTCAGTATTGGCTTAGAGCTTTCATGGTAACAATACTGTGGTGCTTATTAACTTATTAACAAGGAACCCTCCCACTCTCCGAGATTATATCTTGAACTAGCTTAGCACCTTTTCGGTGCAAAACAATCGTTTTAGGTGAGAATACGGGCGTTTATTTAATGGTTGATTAAGCGTAGGACGGGCCAATACAATGTATTATATTATTTCTGTGAAAGTAGATGAAACACACATTATTTATAATCTTGTATATTTATTTCTTTTAGTTAAAATCGTTTAATTAACTTCTCTTAGAAATGCAATTTTGCTTGAACAGTTTTATCTTTTATTTTCATGCAGGTGTATAAAAATAAATATCTGAAAGTTAATTTGAAGTTCTGGGAGTTTGCCAGTGATAACAGAAGGACCTATTGTAAGAAAAGAAGAATTTCATTGTGAAATGATTGACGTCCACGGTTCGGGTAATAGATGCGCTTTATTTTGCACATATACATGGATGAAATGTAACATTTTCTTCTACACCTATTTCTAATAAATAATTAGCGTGATTATCACGAACTTGATTTTTTAGTTTACAAGACCCTACATCAAAAACCAAACAGTCTGAAACTTCATTTGAGGTTAAAAAGTCAATACAAATGTGTTTTTAGGCCATTTCCACATTTCAGAATTACCGGTATATTCTTAAACTACGCCAAGTGACTAAATTTTTCTAAGCCATGCTTGATGCAAGTGCAAACTACAACCGTTAATGTGTGTGCCAGACCAAACGTTAGTTATAGCATTGAGGATTGACTTTTCAAAATCAACGAAAACTTTGAATGGATTGAAAGATATGTCACATTTTCCTAAAATTTTGTATTTTAATAAAGAAAACAATTTTATATTCATGTCAGTTATTTTGATTAGCAATAAACAAAATAGTAGAGTAATATAGTTTCCATTATTGTACCCATGAATTGTACTTTACAGTGTGAAAAATTTCGTACAACACGACAGCGCACCATTCATATACAAAACATCCATTTTACATATTGTTCGAATATTAGCTTCACATGCAAATACAAGAATATTATCTTCTCGACTATTTATAAATAGTCTTCTTCCTTAGATGTTCAATGTGTTTTGGATTATATATCTACCGCATCATACACTTCTCGTATGTTTATAGATAAAGCACTTGGAAGTATCTGTCGACGACAGTTTTATATAAAGGGTTTTCCAAGAGGGACTTGGCAACTTTTAATTCAATTTGTGAATGCACTCTTTCACTAATCATCGAACTGTTACTGTCAATTTATTCAGTAAACTTAACATTTTCATCATGGTAATGTAAACGAACGAACAACGTCTACAAATTATAAAAATCTACTACAGAAATTCGGAGTCGGTGACCGCTACTTTAAAAGCGTTAACTCCGATTTTCGGTCGTAATTCTCGCCCTAGTAGACAGGCTATTGCAAAAATTTGAGTCTACATATTCGTTGTGTGATGTTACCGTGCCAGTGAGACAACGGGTTGGTCGAAGTGTCGAAAATATCGCAGCAGTTGAAACGTCCGTAGCAAATGATCCAAATCAGTCAATTCCACGGCGTTCTCATGAGTTGGGCATCGCCCAGACCACTTTATGGCGAATTTTGCGTAAGGATCTTGGTTAGCACCCATACAAGATCAAGCTGACTCAAGAATTGAAGCCGATGGACCATTTGAAGCGACGTACGTTCTCCGATTGGGCTCTGAAAAAGATGCGCCAAGATGATCAATTTCATCGCAAAATCATTTTCAGTGACGAAGCTCATTTTTGGCTCAATGGGTTCGTCAATAAGCAAAATATGCGTTATTTGTCGGGCGAAAATCCACATGTGCTTCATGAAACACCACTTCATCCACAAAAAATAACTGTTTGGTGCGGTTTGCATGCCGGCGGCGTCATAGGGCCATATTTTTTCGTCGACGATAATGATCGTCACGTTACTGTGAATGGTAATCGTTATCGCGCCATGATTACCGATTATTTTTGGCCCGAATTGGAAGATATGGACTTGGACAACATGTGGTTTCAGCAGGACGGTGTCACAAGCCACACAGCACACGTTACAATCGATTTATCGAAGAGTAAGTTTGATGAGCGTGTTATCTTAAGAAATGGACCAGTCGATTGGCCGCCTCGTTCGTGCGATTTAACGCCACTAGACTTTTTTCTTTGGGGCTACGTCAAGTCATTGGTCTATGCCAACAAGCCGACAACATTGGAAGAGCTCAGAGCCAACATTGAACGCGAAATAGCAGCCGTTTCGGCCGAATTGTGTGGCCAAGTCATCGAAAATTGGATCCAACGAATTGACCGCTGCAAACGTGCCCGCAGTGGCCATATGAACGAAGTCGAGTTCCATTCATAAATGTTTTGATTGTACTTCAACCCGATTATAAAGTTTTTGAAATATCTCAAATGGTCTGCATTTTCCTTATTGGAAAACCCTTTATATACACATATATATATATATATATATATATATATATATATATATATTCTTATAAAACTGATGTCAGTTGCTGTTGATTGAATATGGTAAATCATTAGACAGCTATTTATGAATAAATTTGGGAGGTTTTTTAGATGTCTCATCTACTGTTTTTAGTTACATGAATTTCATATAGTTTTTCTATTAACTTTCTGTTCATTTGCATCATGGTTATGAATTGAAACCCTCCTAGTTATAGTAAGATTAATAACAACAGTATACACTTTAGCAGTGCACATTAATTTTTTAGTACACACTTACAAAACACTTCTCCACTTTTCAGATGTCTTTCTTTGCATAACAAAAATGACCCAAAACAAGTAAATCTTTATCGTGATTACTTTTAACCAAGCTTACATTTTATACACAAAGAGCGAGATTGTAACAACTAACAGAACACAAATAGAGAGCGATTGCAACGACTAACAGATGCAAATAGCGAGCTTTTGTAACAACTAAGATAATGCTACTAAAGAGCGATTATAACAACTAATGGGGGACAAACAAGTTTTGAATTTAGAATTTTCGGAGTTACAAGCGATAAGAAAGAGTATAGTTTTGTTTGTACATGTAAATATACGGATTATTTAATCGTCTGAGCCACTGTGCGCCTAAAATACCGATAGGATTATGATAAACCTTTGCTAAAGTAGGTACAGACGGCATCCTTGCGGCCAATTTAGCACCGCTTTTCTAGTATATTCTTATTTTAGGCCTTCTCTGCTTCTTCTAATAACTCTTGTAATACAAATCTAATAACTCCTGTTACAAATAAGAAATGCATATTTTGCAAAACATAAAAGACTTGGGTCACTTTTGCACATAAACGAAATGCTTATTTCTTTTGTTTCAATTTTAACTAAATAAATTCAAATATTGATATTACTTCCAAACTTCCATGGCAGCAAACTTTTTCTTAAATTATTAAACATATATAACAGTATAGCTCATGAACTTTTAAAATAACAGATATTTATAACATATTGTGTAATTAAAACTTTGGTTTTTTTTAATTGCAATTAGCTGTACCTTTTATTTTTTACTTTTATATTTGTTGCAAACAGCTCTTGAAAGTGTCCTTTCAAATGGACGGTTGTAATATCTGGGATTTGATCTGTTACCAATCTTGTTAGCTAAGTATTAAAACGTGAATCGTATATAAAATATATACATATTTAGAGATGAGCGAATATATTAATAGTAATGATTAGTTACGGTGAACTTTTAATCACCGTTTTCACCGTACCGTACAGTGTATATCACTCACTACAGTTATAAGTCGTGTTACAACAATTCACTGTTTAGAATCGGGCACTTGCTTGTATATTACATATTGTTATGTATTATTATATATTATTCATATAGAAATAATACTGACTTAATCCGTTTAAGAAAATATCGGTATAGATAAATACTGGTATATATTTTTATGCAGCGAATGCCAATTGCCGTCAGTCGTATAAAAATAGACTATATTCTTATACACCGAATGGTGAATACGCGAGTCGTTATACATATATACTACCGCAACCGCTTATTTGTCACAGTGATTATAATCACCATTAAAAGTCAATGTGAGTATAAAATCACCATTGATTTTTCACTGTTAATATAAAATTACTATTAATCTAATACACATCGCTACAAGTTTATCGATTACTTCAGCTACTTTTATCCACATACAATTATTATATCAACTTCAATAATATTGTCATTGGCAGTTGGATTATTTTCTTAACACTTACAAATAACTTCATAGTTCTGTTTAAGAAAAAAGAACATATTGCAGCCATATAAAGCGAAGTAAAAATATCGGAAAATATTTAATTCATAGTAATTATTTCATGTATTTTTATAGTTGCAATTTTAAGCAATTTAGTACAAGAGATTCTATTTTTACCGCAGTATTTTATTATATTTGGAACGACAGTGCTCCTGATCTTGGGCAATAAACATAAAAGATACATGGCCAAAATCTTAGATTATTGAGAAAGGTAGACATTTGGTCTATCAAAAATAATTATGTGCCTAAACTCGTTCAAGCAGAAAAAAATACCATCGCGATAATGTAAAACGTAATTCTTACGGCATATCACCGTATCAGAAATGACAATCGAGCGATGGAAAAGATGTTTATGAAACGTCGACTTTCTGCTTTGTAAACCAAGTTATTTTCATATTTTACAATTACTTTTATTTTATTTAGCCGGACACAAGTTATCTTATTATATCCTATTAGATATAGTATTTTCAATATTTTGGTAAAACAAAAGTAAATTTGGACAAATAGAATTACGAAATTAAACTTTTGTATGCTTTCGTATAAAACGTGGATGAATTATTGTTCTATAAAACATTTTCAATAGAAAAAAATATTGAACCAACCATAGACGTATTTTTACTACCATCAATAAAATATTAATAGAATACAATACATTTAAGCTCATTATATATTGTATTAACGCGCGTCCACAATTATATTCTATTGAGGATAAATGAATAAAAGTTATTTTTATCGTCAGTGTGCATTTGGATCTATCATGAACAGAATTATGAATATAAAATTATATATTATATAGTATATAGTAGTTTTTTTATAAAAGTTATATTAGTTTTTAAATTAAAAACAAATTTTTAGGCAGAACATAATTTGATTCTAATTTTGTTTTGTTCCAATCACACGAAATTCTTTAACTTTTATTTCTTTCAGTGCATAATTATCAGATTTTATTCTAATTATTATTATTGCTATTGTAAAAGTTATTAAAAAATTGAAAAAATGCTATTCCTATATATTGCTCCTTCATATAGAAAATTTTTTTAAAACGCTCTAATACTAATTCTACAATATTATTAACTGAATAACAAAACGATTATCTTAGTTAATCTGCACTAATATGTACTGCTAAATTGAAAGTACAAACTATATTCTACATCTAGTTTTCTAACTTTCATTTCATTTTCTAAGAACATTTCACGTTAATTTATATTTGACAGGTAGGAATAAAAAGGGTTTCGGTTGAAACTTTTGTCTTCTGCCTTTTCTTCCTTGGGTTTACTTATAGCGCCTACAAATGGCTTGTCTTGTGATCAAGTGTCTTACGTTATTGCAAGATGTGATAGACTACTTCAGGTTGAGAGACCTATTATTATTCTAAAGGCGTTTCTTTCCAACTAAAATAATTCTCCAACTATTTTATAATTTGATTCACCAATAAAGTCTCTGCCCTATTTGTGCTTCGGTCTACTATCCTAGTACATTTCTATTTTGAACATTAGTCTATTTACCTATTCAATTCGGGATAGTAGACTTAGGTGCTCTCACTACAGGTTTGGGTATAGTATATAGTACCAATTATTCTTCTTTGGCAAGCTCATTAATCTATTCGTTTCTTGTAATTCCGTAGTCTCCAGCCTATTGTTAAAACGAATACGGGATCTATTTATAATGAGTTTCCTCTTGCTACATATTTTTGAAAGATATTCATTCGTCATAAAGCAGCATTCACTATTGATCTTATTATAATTAAACAGGATTACGTTTGCAAAAAATCTAGCAATATAGCAAAGATTAGCAACCATCTTCTTGCACAGTTTTTCGCTTGTAGCTTTTATTTAGATTACTAATCTAGGAATGCCTTAATAATTAACTGTGTTTTTTTTAGACCTTTTGTATCAATATATTATATTGTCTGTCCAGAAAATATGATTCAAGTGAAAGTACCTGTTAATGGAGATTGGCTTTGGACCAACCGACGCAATTTATCTTTATATTTAGTATTACATTATGAGAAATCCAGCAACTATACAAAACAAAAACAAATCTTTTAACTATTATTCAACAAAATCATAGGCTATTGATTATCGCTTTCATAGAAATATTTACAATGGCCTAAATTAAGGGAACAGTCTTTCTATATCATGTTACACACATTCAAAAATTCATGGCTAAAACAAGATTCATTATACCAACGTTTTACTGTAACTAATGAGTATGACTTAAATACTTTCTTGGATCGATTGAAACATTTTTACCAGCCTAATCCACGCTTAATAATATATGAAAATGCTAATTATTAAATTTCATTATTTTGTGTAGAAGATGTTCAATTAAAATAACTATAACTTTGAACTGCCACAATATGAAAAACGAAATAAGTATGTCTACAACATTTGTATCAATAGATCACGACCAAACAAGGAGTATTAGGTGAATAACGTGAAATTACGTCATCAAAATAGTGATATAGCATTAGTATTTTACAATAATTTAACAAAGAAATAATAAAAATAGGAAGCTGATTTAATAAATGTTGATGGAAAACGTGTACAGCTAAAATGCCACAAGCCTAAGTATAAGTGTGATACTTAAGCATGTGTCCTCTATAAAAATGAAAAGCGGAAAATTTCTGTAACAAAAGTGATTATTATTAAAACTGTACAGGTTTTTGTTTAAAATATTCAAACAATGTTTTTTTTATACAAAAGACTCGAATATGAGTAAGAATGTAAGTACATACATATATAAACAGTAGCAGGGTGTTTGTTTAAGCGCGAGAAACTTGTGAACTGATTACTGCAAAGGTATGCAATTTATTAAGAATGAGCCGAGTCGAAGCAAATTGCTGCCAGAAACAATGAGGTAAGGAAATAATTTTAAACTATTTACATAGAAGAAAGCTCAAATGAACATTAGAATGGATACTATCTAAGCTAACAAAATATTTATTAAAGTCTGGTTTCAATACGATGTACATAATAATAGAAATTAATACAGCTAAATACTATAATAGCTTTCTTAAGACGATATTTTACAAACAATGTCTACCCTATTTGAGTATCTGTTTCTTGCGATTGATGTTTCTCATTTTACGAATAAATTTCCAATATTTTTCTAGTATATCTTATTGCTTTGGACAGTATTATTTTGTTTTGATACAATAAATTTTTCATGTTATGGTTGTGTGCATAAGTAGAATAATATAATTACTTAAAACTTTTTACTCAGCTCAAGTATCTATGGGTTTAATCTCAGACTGTACGCGAATGATACTGCGGTATTAAATATCTACACGAACGAACGATTTTTGTTAATATCACTATTATCATTGATATTTATGTTCAACCAAATTAACTTTGTAGTTAAATGCAGATGTAATGGGCAGTGGCAGCTATCCTAATTGATTTAATCTACTTGGCGTAATCATGGTGGTTTATTGTTTCTTGTTTGTCATGTGCTACAGTTATGAATAAAGTGTATTGCTATATACTGTTATATATATATATATATATATATATATATATATATATATATACACAAAGGATACTAGGAAAGTTTTGCAATATGACGCATCAATGAATCGTAGGAAGCTGCTTATTGTTGCATGTTGAGCCATGTTCATAAATGCATAGTAGCCGCCGCGCCATGTCGATGGGCTCAGTTATTCATTAGCAGTGAGCCATCGTAGTCACGAAATGAGATAAGGGCAGTTTGGCATTATAATTTCGTGAGTGGTTTAAACATGGACCAGTGCTTCGAAGAATTGACTCTTGCACTAGGTGATGTTTATCCACATCGCACAACGATATTCCTAAATATCGTTGTGCGATGGTATAGAGAATTCCAAACGTCAGTTACGAAGGAAACGTTACTACTATTAGGAAAATGCTTGGCGAGGACAGACGAGTGACCTACCAATAGATAGAGGGCACTTCAGGCCTAAATGCACCAGCAATTCGTTCGATTCTGCATGATTATTTGCACGTGAAGAAACTTTGTTCTCTCTGGCAGATGACATGACATGTGACTTGGTGCCGGCAGATACTAAAAAAGTTTAATAAGGGACAATCTCGGTATATGAACAGCATCGTGACAGGTGAGGAGACTTGGCTGTACTATTACGATGTGCCGACCAAAGCTCAAAACAAAGTTTGGGTCTTTGATGATAAGAACACACCCGCAGTTGTCAGAAAATCCCGATCTGTAAAGAAGAAAATGATAGCTGTATTTTTCAAATCGAGTGGAATTGTAGAACGCGTCGTTTTGGACACACATAAGACAGTCACAGGTAAGTGATATACTGAACAGTGCCTGCCTAAAGTAATTTGGATCCATGAAGAACCTGCGGCCAAAGTTAGGAATGGACACCTGGTTCCTCCATCATGACAATGCTCCAGCTCACCGCGCCAAAGCCTGCACCGAATATTTGACCACGAGTTTATTTTACTCCCTAGTGAATCTTGGCAGAACTGGTGTAAAGATTGGTTTCGGAGGATGGAGAGGTGTATTGATTGTAGAGGAAATTACTTTGAAAAAATTAAATAAACAAAGCTGTATTGCAAAACTTTCCTAGTACCCTTTGTATATATTCAAATATATGCCTGTAAATATGGTTTACTCTCTGATTATTCGTTTAGACTAGACATTCAGTAATTGTGGGATAACATTTTATCTCCTCTAAGTTTCAATAGCCGTGACCAAGAGCAACGTTTAATTTTTTCAGAAGTTCTGGTGCTATTGCCCTCATTGCAGAACAGCATTGCAATGCAAGTTTAGTATCATGTTAATATGAAAGGCCGCCACGAAAAGATCTTTTGTCATCAGTTTTAAATTAGTTAAATTAAATTCAAGGAATTCGCCATCCCAAGAAGGCAACAATCCATGACATCCAAGTTCATCCAAAAAAAAACCAGTATTGGAACAATAGATTAACTTCAATTGCCAAATGCTCAATCAATCGAAAATTTTACACTCTTAGCTTACACTTGCTTAACTATAAAACTATTCATTTATAATTTGATTTATATCTGACATGCGGATAGTTTGGTAGAACATGAGGACACGCATTAGAAAATTATAGACAATGGGATACATGCAATCGAAATATTTTGACAGAAAATAGGATTCAAAATAAAAATGTTAGTGAGTTAAGGCAAACGAGTTTTAAAATATTTTTCAACACATACTCCTACAACTTCAATGCATTTCGACTAGTGATGGTGAAATATTATGATATTTTTCAAATATTACCTCTTTGTTATAATAAGCTCTTCTCCCTTGCTTTTTAATGGTTCTTGGCATACGTTATTTTTCATTACCGTACCATCACTTACAATTGTGACTTAGAAGTAGTGTTGCCACTTAAAAGTTGTTACTTATCGCTCAAAACTTGCTTGTGTTTACTCTTTTAGAATAAAATATTAAATTGCACACACATTGCGCGTTTTAGGATTTTGCGTTTAGGCACTTTATTCACACTGCTATAAATATCAAATTAAATATTAAAATTAATCGTATTTTACTTGCCATTATAAAAAAAAAACAGCAGATTTAGTATACAATAGTAAGTTGCCTCCGAAAGATGGTGCTAGTAGTCGTGTCTCGCTTCCCTTCGAATCAATCTCGTTAGCACTTTAGAGAATATTAGTACATAATGCATTAAAAATTGTGTAATGCTATCACTGTCTTTCTTTTAATTCGTTAATAATAAAATAATAAATTAGTTGTTATAACTTTTTGTTTTCAGTTTTAACTACTACAAATATTTTGGAATGCTTGAATAATAAATGTAGAATTACACAATTACAATCACTTGAATTTAACTTTTACAGACATGGTAGATTTGTTCATATAAGGGAATTTATTTTAAAAGAAGCTGTAATCACATTTGTGCAATAGTTACTGAGATTACTTTGCCCCCTGTTTTATGTACTAATATAAATCAAGTTCCTATTGATTTTAATTCGTAATAGTTCTTGTAGAGTTTAAATTGTGATTGACAGTATACATTACAACATTGGCATTTAATACAATTTCAATTACTTCACTTCGTAAGCGTGAACGTTGTAAACATGTGTCACGTTGCGAAAAGGAAATGGAAATAAATACTTTAAGGCGAATGAAAATAAATAATCTAGATTTGGAAATTAAAGAAATTAAAGTTGTGATACTAAATGTATCTCTCCGTTATGTAATACACCTATATCTATTCTAGATATTATTTAGACGTACTATTGCTTTTAGAAGGTTGAGGAGAAAATATAAATACTAGAAGCGTAAATAGTTCCAAGGAACTTTAACGGAAAGACAGAAGTAATGGTAAATTCTATTCAAATAGTAACGTATATACATATGTATTATAGCACTAGTAAATAAAAAGTTAAAAGCAAAAAATGATTAGGCAGGACGTGAGACTCCACCACTAACATTATCTTCTGAAAAAGCAGCATTATATTCTAATTAAGCTTGACTTATAAGTTACGATATAATAGTATGACTAAAAAATCGAAAATCCCAAATTGCACAAATTTGCAATTCGTAGTCTAACCCACTTATTTATTTTTTAAAGAAGTGAACGTATCTGAAATTTCTGCTAATATAGAAAAAACTTTTGAACAAAGATAAATTAATATCGAAGAGCTATCAGCAAAGAGGGGTGCCGCCAATCTTGAATGGCAATCAAAAACGTGAAAGAATGCAACAGTCAAAAGATAGTTTAAAGGTGTTTATGAAAAACCAAGTTAATTTATATGAAGATTTGTTACGGTTGATGAAGTCAGGCTTCCCCAATAAGTTCCCTAGTCCAAGCAACAATCACAAAAGTGGGCATGTCATAGTAGCCCTCTGCTGAAGACGCCGGTTAGGATAATGGATACAGTTTTTTAGAAACTCGATGAAGATAATTTTCAAAAACTATCATTCAAAGGGCCAAATTATTGTATTAACAGATCATATTATAATGTTCTAGTAGATAAATATGAAAGACAATCTGAAATGGTTCAAAAAGAATTGTTTTTCATCATGATAACGAGCCGTCTCGTGTCAATCTAGTTGTGTAAAATTGAATTAACTAATATTTCAAGTTGTGGCTCACTACCTTGTTTTCCAGATGTAGGACCGAACGATTTCCATTTATTCTTAACACTCAAACTTTTCCTTGCCGGAAAGAATTTCAGTCTGATGAAAAATTTATCGCTGCCTTGAAGTAATATTTTGTGGAAAAATTATTATCAAAATAACATAATGGCGCGGCATTTATAATGTTAGTGCATTGACGTTGAAGGGGACCTATGTTGACAAATAACAAAAAAGTCAGTGATCTAACTCATTTATCTTATTTCATTTCTTCCCGTCAAATTATTAGCGTATCGTGGTATCCTATTTAACTATTATCTATAAATAATAATTATAACACATTAACCTGATAATATGCTTTAATTATCTAAGACAATTTTACACAGCCTCTAACTAATCTAACCATTGCGACTTATGCTACTTCCACATATCTGATATGTTTAGATCTGTATTATACTGTACCGTCATATTTATCGACAGAAAACACAATGCCAATAACGATATCTACAAAATATAAGATTTTACTTCCTACACAGTTTCCGTAGATCAACGCATCATCTTTAAATCTTTTTTGAAGCTTCGTGATCAACAAATGAAAATCACAACGTAAATAGCGAAACTTTTATTTACTATTATTTATTAATTTAGTATATATATTTATAGTAAAACGTTATCTTTAAGGAGACTGAATGACTAAATTCTCCAGTGGCTACATTCCTTTCGATTATATTAATAATAATATAAAAGAATGCAATAATAATAGTGGTTAATTTTACAGGAAAATGGAAATCAACATGTTATCGTTTATATTATTTAAATATAGTCAATCAAATCAAAATTTAGCAGTTACAATGATTACTTTATTACTAAAACAAATGTTATATCCAACCTAACCTTCTTACTAATGCAAAATCTGCCTATATTATTCAACATGACCGAATTCAGTCAACTTAAATCAAGTATCTTTTTCTTGGAAGAAAACATATTAAATTATATACATCGTTTACAAGACTAATTATACCCTCTTTCAAAAAAATAATCGGATGGGCTAAACAAATCTGTTGGTGAATGATTGATTTACATGTTTCTAAAAAATCTCACAAATTTCGTTCACCTGAAGCCAAGATATGACGCATTTGAGTGACAGTAATTTGTGTCTTCTATGTCAAAAACGATAAAAGTAAGCATTTAAATCGTTTATGAGACGAATCGCTTATCACAAGCACAAGCCCTTGTTTAACTTCAACGATTCAAAGAATGTAGAAAAAGTGGTTGATGATAAACATTTAACTAAAATACTTCGTTTTTAAAAGCTGAGTTCACCATTGATTGACGAATAATTAAATAAAATAATACTAAACGTAATATTAAAAAGAACAGTCTAGAAGACGGAAAATGGAATGGAAATGTGACTTTGTGATCGACACATGTTCCTTAACAAAGAAATTTCCGTTGGAAATATTAGACACAATAGATTGTCTCATGTTAAGAATTTTAGAATGTTTTGAATGTCCATCTGCGTGAAAATTAACAATTCAAAAATGTGAAAAAAAACGTAGAAATACGAGTTAAAGCTCTAGGTGATACAAGGATTAATTCTAAATATTATCTTGGTGTATTGAGGGGTTTTAGTAGACCGAATTCATAGTGTTCTGATAAATTGTGATGACTGTTGCATGATAGTGTACTTTTTCATTGTTCATCAATTGCCACTGATTTTTAAACCAAAAGTTTAGTTTTTTTGCTTTGCTTCCACATTCCACATATTCACCAAAATTGACTCAATACCATTATTTTTTTTCCTGGGCTACGTTTGGCGATAAAAGAAAATGGTCAACGAGGCGTATCTCATCATTGCAATCAGCAAGATGAAAAGTTATTTGAGACACTCTTGTCATCCTTAAATTTTAGCTGAAATATATTTCAAAAAAATAAAACTCTTTTCATCAAGATTTCTTAACTATTTTTGGTTTTTTAATGCCACTTCACTTTTTTTGAAACAGAGAGCTAATTGTTATGTCATTCTTGTTTTTGTTTGCAATTTTTGCTTATTCTATATTTTTAATGTGACAAATACCGTTTTAAACAATTTAATCTTGAACTCAACTTGATTGATTACGAGAACGCATTCCACTTCTTGATATGCAAAAATGAATCCAATCCAATCCACAGCAGTTAGGTAAAATTAATAAAATTATAATTCTATATTTATTTAAAAACCGTAGAATAATTTCAAGAACTTAATTTTCGAAGCTATATGCAGTGACCATCAGAGAAAATTTATTGTTCCACAACACTTTCAAAAGATTAGCTAAACGAAACGTTCTTCTAGATTGTAAATTTTTCAATATTAGTAATACAACAAAAGTAATTGTATATAATAAAAACATTAATAATAAAGATAATAATACTAGTAATTAATATGACTGCCTTTAGCAGATATTACACTTCTCACGTTAATTGGCATTGGTTAGCGATCTTTTCTGCTTCATACAATCTAAATAATTCCACACATGTTCAATAATATTTAAATCTGGACTTTGGGGTGGTCAGACTAAAGTTTGTGCAACATCTTGCTGCTCAATTTCATATTAATAAATTTTAATGATACTTGCGGTATACTTCGGATCGTTATCGTGTTGGAAAATATAATTTTTCCACTTAATTGTGTTCCTGTTAGTATAACATATTGTTGCAGAATTTCCAAATATTTTCCTAGTTTTAATTTTCCAGTAATTTTAATTAATGGACAATTCTTTGCAGAGATATGTAATCTTATACTTGCACAGACCCATCCCCATATTTTATTGTTCACTGTATATGTACATAATGAGTTTTACAAATTCTTCCGCGAACACACTGTTTGCTTTTGGATTCGAATATAAAATCGAAAAATTTAATTAGATGGCGCTGAACGGTAGAAGAAGGCACAGAAACTCTTGTCGATTTATGAAGATTTGTTAATTCTTTATGTCATTACAACTTCTTATGCAAGGATGTTAATAGAAAACATCGATTATGGCCTTCTTTTATTTGTACTTTTCTTAGCCATCCCGTTCCGATTTGGTAGCTAATAAACCAAATTGGTTGCTTCGTGCTTTTTGATAATTTTAAAAATTAAAGGCGTTTTACTACCCTTTCAAGAAAATAATCTAATCAGAATATGTATGATAGAATAAAATGAACTGTTCAGTTATCCCTTTACAGTATCAGAAAAATATTCACGGGCACCTGTACTAAAGTAAACAAGTCCCTTAGGATTGAAAACACAATAATTCAACTGAACGTTCCTAAATCCAGTCACATACTACCCCACATTGTGCACAAACTACCCTTAAGCAGGTAACAAAATAACCATCGATAAGGAACAGATTGCCCAAGTAGAGAGCCTATGTTGACCTAACGATAACATTGGTTCTTTCTTGACAACTACCTTTCTGTGTTCTTTCCTTCTATCCTATTTGTCTGCCTCATGTAAGATTGATTACCCTCTAAGCACAAAATCTCGTACATATCTTGATCTTCTGGTGGAATTATGTTCTTTCGCATTGCTTGTTCTGTCGGCCATCTATCTATGTGTAGTAAACACGGTGTCGATGTTGTGTCTTCTTAATATGCGGCCTATTTTATGTATAATATCACAGGTTGATAGAAAAACGCCATTACACTTGTAGTGTACGTGTGTAGATTCAAAGTTAGATTTATCTTGGTAGTGTGTTGTCGAAGAGACGTTCTTGAATATCGTTCTTGTTACCCTCGACATCAACTGGAGGTTTGTATATTGTATTTTATAGTGACCTAATTTCTTTTGCTTCTTTCCACGTGAACTTCAGGGATTTTTGTGAATCCCTGGTATACTCCTAATAATTATAAAATATTTCAATTGCCAGATTTTGTTTGCTAACTGTGGATTATGCGGTTATGATAACTTTTACGTAAAATCCTTTTCTTCCTTTTTTCATTAAATATTAATATATTACATAAACAAAAACTTCAAACAAACAATTTTAACTATACTAGTGTGTTTTCCAAGTAGTTGATCTGCACCATTATTTAGCATATTAAAGTTATATATCCTAGTGCTTCACCAGACTCCTGCATCTTCTCTACATACTGGACGATGTGCGGTATTTAGTGAAGACGTGCAAATTTAGGGCGATTATTAAATGATATTAGCTACCAATTTTAATAAAATAGTATATTAACCTTGATCTATTTCGTTTTTCATACCTTTCTAACCTTAAAATACATTAATATGATATAATTTATTACTTGTATTCAAGATGTCATTATGTGGTTGTCTTCAAATGTTCATCAAATAGTAAAACGACATTTTGGGAAAAAATATATCTTTTTTCTGTGAAACACAATACTACGTTTTCTTTATCTGACAGAAATACTTTTACGCTAATCTATCTTCTCTTTTATAATGCATAACATTTCTTTAGAGTGACGTCTTGGACGTGCAGAATTTACATATGTTTTCTAGCGTAGGTCGTATAAACGGTAAAATAGCAAGTAGAAGGCACGACGAAATTAATTTAGAAATTTAAATCATAGAGTGACGTTAAATTGAAATATGCCAAGAATATTTTCGCGGAAATGCTTGAGCTATTCTTATTAAGTTATATTTAATTAAAATGCCAATTTTAAAAAGAAGTATATACACAGTATTCGATATTGAAAAAAGGTATCTTTGTAGATACATTCAAAAAGAAATTAAAAGCAAATATTTTAATTTAAACTTCATGAAAACGTGAAGTTTTTTGTAATAAAATTTCTAAGACCATGTAGGTAAACTGAATACCATTTTTATTGAAAGATGTACTTGCTAAATTTAAAATCCACTTACTGTTCATAATATAAATTACAGAAATAATTACTAATAATTTAGAAATTCAAGATCATGAATGTGCTTAACAAAATTAGTTAAGTGAAAGCTGCAAATGTTTTTAACAATTATAAAATAAAATAGAATCGACACTCTAAATTGTAGGTATCAAAATCTTAAGATGGTGTGGCAGCATTGCTCTATTTTTAAATTTGTTTATACTTTTATTGAAGTGATACTAATAAGAGCATTTCAAGTTGAAAGATTTTTATATTCATTGCAAGGCGCTTTTAAGATTTTGTTGAAGTTTTTTAAATTTATTAGCAAAATAGTTACAAGATATGTTGAAAGTTCACTATGTAACCAATACTAACTCATTGGGTACTTTAAATATAATTGCTTGGCTAGACAGAAATAGAAAAAATTGCGTGCACATTCGAAGAAAGTTAATCAGCTAAAGGTATTTATACTTATACTAATATTGAGCGTGTGACAAGTGTAATTAATGGAAATCAATTGTCAAAATATCTACTTTTTTTAGAAAGAGTACTGGATAATATGGAAAACAGAAGAAACACAGTAACAGTTGTTACTCTCTAAATTTTAAAACCAGAACATATGTATGTATATAGGTGATAGTAGTACATTCCACAAAGTTTCTACGTGGACAAAAGAGTTCAGTAGTTTATTTATTGTATATAATCTCGTTTTTTAGTCTTAAAAATTCCAGACCTCTTAGCTGATCGGATCTTTCCATTAAACATCTTCGTATTTACTCTTATAATTTCGCATATCTTTCTCTCTGTAAATGATCCTAGTTAATCTTTGCCATCCTGCTTACTTCTCGATGGAGAATTCGTGCCTTGCAAGTTTAACACCATTCACAGGTTCTTTTCTATTTTTTTATGTTTTTGATTATGCTCTGTACCATTTCCACACTGTTTCCACGAGCAGCAAAGACACTCGATACGTTTCGCTGCTTAAGGCTAAATTCAAGAGTTTACATTGTGTCCCCAGGAGAACGTTGACTATCGCACTAGCCTGTAGCCCGCTACTCCCAGAGACTGTATTAGAACCACTATTATTTGTTTAATCTTATTGATCCACTGTACTACGCTACCACTTTGAGTATTGTTTGCCTCGTCAAATCAGAATAAGTCCTGAATCTATGAAAGGTAATAAGGCAGAACTGTCCTGTTGTATTAATTATCCCACGCCTTTCGAAATACTTGAGAACATATAACCAAAAATTCCTCTAGGATACAAAAATAAATAAGGCACTAACAATACTAAATATAAATCGACCTACTTATTTAGTTTATTACTTAATTTCTTTATTTGCTAAACATGTATAGCAATAAATGTAGTTAAAATACATAATGTATCTACATATGTCTACTTTAAAATAAAGCATTTATAGCAACAACAATTAAACTGAAGTATAAATATAATTGCAAGTAATTACTCTCTAAACTGGAAGATTTAAAAAAACACTTTCGGTAAATTAAAACATTGGAATCGGAAATAATAATAGCCATACAATAATTACAGAAACTAGAATTACTATTATCTTATCATATCACTACACTTACAAAATCATATTCTTAAAGTAAGAGCTCAATTGCATGTACTATAAATTAGGGCGATAGGATTGTTGTATCAGTATCAAGTTAAAGATATTAATGCAAATGTTAATGTATTTTTTATCAGGATCATGTTATGCATTATCTAATCCGGGCAGACAGGATATTGCAATATGACACTGTTGTATCTATCACTTTCAAATACAAGATCCTTAAAAAAGATGAACAGAAACCATGCACGTAAATATTGCCATTATTTGCAATGAGTATATACATACATATGTACATATATATTCACGAAATGTGGTAAGTGTCTAATCAGAAAATGCTTCTGCAAGATTGATATTGAAAAGCAAATGTGTAATATAATTAATCATTTAAATTACAGCATTCGAAAATTATAGAAATTAAAGTGAAAATATTGTTATCGAAATTATTGAATACTGAATTTGTAATATGCTTTGAATGTAATTTGAAAGCTGCTATTACAAGAAGCTCCCGGTAAATTTGGTTTTTGATACTACATGCTTTCTAATTATGAACAATTTTCAGACAATTATTATTATCAGACAGAAACTTAGAAGCAGGATCTTCTTTAAAAGTAAATAAATATCACCACAGATTATAACGGGTCTTCCAATAGGGACTTCCGAACTTTGACAGTTGATAGTGGTCATATTGTTGAAGCTACATCTATCGAATTGGCTATCATTTATTGAGTCTGTCTTTCCAAATCACCATGGACGGATATAGCGTTCAACAATACGTGCAAATGATAAAATTTTTTTATCAAAATGGGTGTTCTGTTCGGGCAATATCCCGCACGCTTCACTCATTTTACGATCGCCATAATCGTCCAACCGAGAAGACTATTCGCAGTGTGGTGGATAAATTTGAGTCCACTGGTTCAATAAACAATGAACCAACAGTCTTGTGATGACGAAACGCAATATCTGCCAAATACGTCGCCGCTGTCCGTGAGAGTGTGCAAGAGAATCCGACGGAGTCGATTTCGCGTCGCTCACAAGAACTCGGCCTTTCGCAGACCATAACTTGGCGAATTTTGTGTCGTGACTTAGGCCTGCACACGTACAAAATTCAACTGGCCCAGGAGCCGAAGGTAAACGACCATAGACAATGACGTGTGTTCGCTGAATCGGCCCTGGAGCAGTTGGAAACTGACACTAATTTTCATCGAAAAAATCATCTTTAGCGATGAGGCCCATTTCTGAATGAATCGGTACGCCAACAAACAAAATCGTCGAATTTGGGGTGATTCCAATCCACATAAGATCCGAAAGCGTCCAATGCATCTCGGAAAAATCACTGTTTGGTGTGGATTTTGAGCTGGCGTCGTCGTCGGTCCATATTTGCTTGAGAACGACGTTAGCCAGGCCATCACATGATTACCAACTTCTTTTGGCCTGAATTGGATGATATGGACACCAACGGCAGGTGGTTTCAACAAGACGGCGCTACGCGCCACACAATTCATGCCACATTGGACGAGCGATTTGAGGACATGGTCATCTCATGTAGAGGTGATGTGAACTAGCCACCGAGATCGTACGATTCGACCCCGTTAGACTTTTGTGGGGTTTTCTTAAATCGTAGGTCTATGCGAATAAGTCGCAAACCACAGCGGTCCTCAAAGCCAACATAACCCATGCCATCTGTCAAATTCAGCCTGATTTATGCGCCAGAGTCATGGAAAATTGGACATTTCAGATGCGCGTCACCCAGTGAAGCCACGGCGGATATTTGTACGATGTTATACTCCATACATAATAGTATCGATAGGCCTTTCAAACAAATAAAAAATTTCGATAATCTCTCACACATACTTTGTTTTATTTAAATTTAAAGATAGAAAGCGCTTAATGAAAGACCCGTTAATATTTAGATTATGCTTCAGCAACTGAAATTCTAATAGAATAGCTATATGAATTCCAAAAATTGTCATTACGATGTATGAGAATATTATCATGAGTCTTGAATGATATAACATCATACTTCAGAATCACTAGCAAGGTTTCAAAATAGATGTTTACATGAACCAGGATATTAAAACCAATCAAAGTAATATTCATATAAAGAATAATTGATCCTGAACCTTAGAGACTCACATATTTCTATATTTTGCCATATTAGGTTTGATAAAGTACTGAAAAGTGGACTAGTGTGTTGTTCTGATAACAAATTTCTTTTTTTGATCAGTAATGAAGTATAATACAATATATACCATTAAATTGCATATAAACTAAATGATAACATTCTTTGCAAATTCTGATTTGACCGTGTTGTCGAGGTTTCTACTATATCTACCGCGAAAACTTAAGTAATTTTATACCATATAAAATGTCTGAAACATTACTAAATCTCTCTCAAGGTGTTATATTAAACAATATCTAACTACAAATGTTATTGCATTAAGAATTCTTTAACATATCAACAACTAAAACAGTTTCAGTGCAGTAGTGCAGCTCTGAAGATGTCCCATACAAATGAGTACGAAACGTCGGCAGATATACAAGTGACGCGGTTACAGTCCGGAAACTCAGAAGCAGATAGCATGGACCACGATCGCGGAAGTTTACGTACCAGATTATTTGAATTATAGTTTTATATAAACAGGAACTGAAAATGAACAAAAATCCCAGTGTTTATTTTGCTATGAAATATCGTCAAATGCAATGAAAATAATGATCATGCGGGCATGTTCACTGAAAAATATAAAATGGCGAGCAACAACTAAAATGCTTCTTTAATAACATACGAAATTTTATAGCTAATTGCTAAGTCGAGAAAGACGCTTCCTGCTTTACAGAGTTGCAAACGATGGAGCCATTATATATTGGAGAACATCTTATAATCGATAGTTGACTACCAGACGGTCAATAGGAAATCTTAATAAACTTAGGAATCCTTTCTAACCATGTTTGGGTGGTTTTCGCTTTGTGAGTGTATGTTAAATTTGGTAAAATATAAATATTTTCCTCTAAATAAGGAGGCTGCCAGTTTTTTACTACACTCGATTTGGTGTTTTCACTTTAATTTCACAAAAATGAATAGGAGACACATCTTCGTAGGATACGCCTCACCAGACCTTGCACCTTATCAAATTTTTCCTCTATAATAAAGATTTTGCGATACTACCTTTCGCCATGATGACTCAACTTCTTTCCTTCTTTTGGTATTTCAGAGCTGGTGTTGAAAACATTTGCTTTTTCTCAAAGGCTTTATGTCTAAATCTTCCTTATAATGTGAGAGATTCTTTTGGGTGTGATGTTAATTTCATGAAACAGGATTGTTCCCTGCTTCTTATGTGAGTTTCAAGCAATTCTTGAACGAATATCTGCCACTGGGGACAAAATAGTGTAAAACACACATGACTGACGCGAGAACGATCACCATCGTTCGCGCCAACCCTTAATTTAAATTGTGGTCACTAAGCTAGTACCAAACCAGTATTGGCGTATTAAATTTCTTCGACAATACGTTTACGCTGTAATGAAATTACAAAGTTACAAGTAGTTACGTCTAGACTGTGTACATACTGCTATTTTTGTTTTTACGTACATTGCTTTACTAGGAGGGAAGAAAGCAGAAGCAACTTTTTTGTTCCCTGACTTTCTTGTCGTACCTATACTTTTCTTGGAAGTGAAGTTAAAATATTGTTCACGGGAGAAAAATTTCCTTTAATATTTACAGCTACTTTTCTTGGTTTTGGAAAGTGACTTACCTCGCTCGACATACTTTCATATCTAACTAAATTCAATTTAAATCTACGTAGTCAAATGTATTCTGTCAAAGATAAAGTTAAAGCAATGATAAAAAAACTTTTGACCAAGCCGACTTACCAAATTTTATAAATCCAAAGTTGCTGTCAAGCAACTGATGGTCGAGGACTTAACTGGATCATTAAAAGCTTTTCATATTTTCCTCTTGTGCCAAACCCGGGTAGCGAATGGGGAAAATTCTGTTCGACTTTTCGATTTCTTTTCTAATTTGAACTTGAATTATGTATTATTCAAGCTTTGGACCCTTTTTTGAAAATAAACAATGCTTTTTAATATTAAAAGCTCACAAACTATTAAATGTAATATATTTAAAAAAGCACATCCAACCTACCGCCATTCTCTGCCTGATTTATCATTTTTACAATTTTCTTTTACGTTCAGTTGTCTTTCATTTTTTGTAGTCAATATGTAAGACTGTATTGATTTCCAAGAAAGGCTAAAATTTACCTATTTCAATTAAAGTATAATTATGTAAGAGTTCGACAATATCCTAGTTCACATTTGAGTGAATTCTATAAATTCTAACGTAAAGTACATATCATTAAAATTATAACCGTTATAGGCATATTTAAACATAGGTTGTTCTTTAATCGGCTAATCTATACCTACTTACTTTTTATTGAGACAAATATTGGCCATTTTGAATTACAGTCAGGTGTTAATAATCATCCCAACGGAAACAAGTTAATTATCAAATTTACATATGTTATTAACTTTAATTGAATAACCTGCTAAATATACAATCGCAAAGTTCTGTAATCATTTGCAAGAAACCAAAGATTGGCCTTTATATGAAATAAAAATAATAATTAATTTACTCAAAGAAACTTTTTATAAAATTGTTTCTTTGTAAATTACAATGGACATGTAACTGTAAATATTACTTTGCTCTATGTATCTATTTATTTGTTAATTTTTTATGTATACATATACTATATTGTACTATTGTTAATAGTTTATTAAAAAGGCTGTATATTTACCAACTAGTTCCTATGGATAAAAAGACCATTACCAACTGACGATCATAATGTAATAAAAGTTCAGGACAATGTGTTAACTACGCGAGGGCGATCATTTATTTTATAGGCGGTAGATCCCGAACAGGAACTAATATTCTTTCTTTAGAACACTTTCAATGTTATGCCTACACATTATAAAAATGAAACGGTAACTCCTTAATAGTTTCGTAACCTTTATGAAACGTTTAATAGCCAAAAACGAGTTTTCCATGCAGTAAATATGTTTAAATTAATTAAGAGAAAACTAAATAAATCCATAGACCATAAAATTTATGACCACAGAGTTCACTATCATCACCTTATATATATATTTCCAAGGATAATGTTCTTTTCGGTAATATAACTACTCTCTTGATTTATTAAATGAAACTTTTGTTACATAAATCTAATTAGAAATAAAACCGAGAAAATTTGCGAAGTGAATGCAGAACTTGAAAAACTACACCATTTCATTAAAGTAATAAAAGCATAAACATCCTCTAACTAGTCGAAAGCAGGGAATATTCTAATTAGGAGTCAACCTAATAATATATACAATATATATCCATATACACGCTTCATTTTTGGTTTTCAGGGAAGGAAATATGGGTTGGATGTCGAAGGTTGTAATACTGGTACTGTTGCAATATATTTCTCCGTCATATGGTACTCCACACCTCTCTGTGCCTGTGCAAGACACATATTTGGAAGAAAGTGCCGCCTACTCAGATGGTGACAGTAATATCGGTAAGTTGATTAGCGCTTTATTCCGCCACACGCCATCTCTCTACAGAAATTAACGTCATTACGTTTTGTCAAACTCGTGTTAATCAGGTTTATTGCTGGCTATGAAACTTCAAATTACTTGTCTTGCAGCGTATATAAGTACAGACGCTTTCGAGTTAGAGAACTTTGAAGTGTAAATAACGTTGGTAAAGTTACATTATCACGCGTGATATACGTATGTCATATCCTTCACACGACATTAAAAGCTTAACATTGCGCTGGTTTCCGATTTACTCCATTTGGCATATCTAACGAGATAGAGGAAGTGTAATAAATGCCTAGGAAGTACTATTTAAACAAATAATAAACCAAAGTAAAAAGAAACAATGAATTCTTTCCTGACTATTGATAAATAATCTTTCTTGAGAAGTCGTGCCCTTAAATGGCATACACAACAAATTTTATAATTATAATGCATTTTTAGAATTTAATTCTATTAAAAAGATTATGTTGAGACTTATTTAGCGTTATCGGTGCTATTAATAACGCATGCAACTTGATTTAACTATCTTTTCATGATTTTCTTTCTTAATTTATCTTATATTATTTGTCGTGCTGTAAACAATAATATTATATGCAATCTCTAAATAAAAAAATAAATACTTTCATAAGCTGTATTTGTTTAAAACAATAAAGGAACGTATTAACGAAACTTAGATCTTAGATAAAATTTCTTTCTAAAACAATCAAACTAAAAACAATACAAAGGGAATTTCAAATGCTTTCCAATAGAGTTTCTAATTTTCGAAATTTTTCCAATTGGATTGGATTCTCTAGAAGCTATTGTCAACACTGAAGCACTCGAATGCTAACTTCGTGCTATTGAAACGTTTCGGGTGACCAGAAAGCCATAATTGCAATTTAATTAATAGGAAAAGACAATACAAAAATAATAAAAAGGCCACTAGATTAGGATAACAAATTATCAGCTTATTCGAACTACTCAGAACAAATAATTGAAATATTAACAACTGTAACGTAATTTTAGTTTTATGCTAATATACATATGTGTCAAACTAGGCTTGACTCTCTGCTTAATTAAGAAAAAAATAATACAGTTTCAATTATTAAAAGATCAAGAAAAAATTCCGTTATGTAATGAATATATCAAGATACTAAGATCCAATACTATTTTACATACATATAAGCACCTTACATACTCAGTTCACAACAGCTCCATTTGCATAGTTATTATAAAATAATTACATGTGCCATATAATAAACACATCCAATATTTTCAGACTGTATACTGACAAATTATGAACAATACAATAATTATATTAATAAATAAAAATATTGATAGTCTGTTAAATGCAGAATTATAATTAGGTAATCAACCAATGATTACTGTACAACTACTAAATGGTATTGGTATAGCTTGAATAATTAAATATTAGCATAATACTGAATGACTAATTAAAACCACTAGAAAAGAAACTTCCAAAGTGGTTAAGAATAATTACAATAAACCTAAAAATTAAACAATTATCGATAGATAGTATTCCCAATTGAAAGAAATGCATTAATAAGTTTAAACGTAACGGCAATGAATCTTTCACAATAGAAAAATATAACGACAGAGGGCTGTAATGAAATAATCAATTGACGGGCAATTAATAAAGTAATAACTGATGGTTAAGTTTGCTCAGAATATGGAAATTAACTAAAATTAATATTTATAAAATTGTTACCACAAAGCTATACAGTGGCGTACACAAAATATGAACCAAAGGTAAAATAAATCCGTAACACAGCGTAACCGCCATCCTGCCTCAATAATGGGTTGGATAGTTGTCTTCTCCAAAGATATTTCTTCTAGTCACTTTTTACGAAATAGGTGTGAAAAGAAACTGTAATGAAAACCATGGTTGAAGCCTCTGACAGACTTCCTTGGAGGAAAAAATTTATATTATATTTCCTTATTATCTTTCTAACTTTATTATGATATTCTGTTAGCGATCTGGTTATCCTAACCTAAACCCTTTCAACCAACGATTATGAAATGTTCTTGAAAATATAATGACTCCATCGCTTCGAATAAATTATTATGCTGTTCGAAAACATATTTTTTATACTTTTACAATAAATATATTTTAGATTTGTTCAATCATTCTTTTCTATGAAATATCAACAGCATTTATAAATAGACATTTTAGTAGATAATCTTTATAATTTTTTATATACCGTTTAGAATTGCAGTGATATTTTCTTTACTGCTTACTCTTGTACTTAAATAGAACAGTGAATCCATTCAATATGTTGAACAATAGACTGCGATAGTCATCAAAGTCGTTTTGTATCCTGGCATGACTGCATTCCCATCAGTTATCAATCACTCAATGTTTTCTTTACCTTGAAAATTTAGTGAGTTATGTTTCGTCACCTGTCAAAATTCTACTAACAGGATGAAGTGTATCGGGCTAGCTGCCAGACAGATAAGGGATTGAGTACCTAAAGGGAACGAACCTTCTTAACTCGATGATGTTCGTGTAGAAATATACGAACTGTCTCTATATTTCCAAACATTTGTATCTCGCGACAACTTAAATACTTAATCAACTTTAAGTACCCTATTCCTTAGCCGATTGACAGTTAGTTCGATGTGCTTCATGGTGCCGCGAAATGGTCGCAAAGTCGCCTTATAATGATCCTTACGATAAGACAGACTTGTACTAACTTCAGGCGTTTTTTCATGAATCACTTCAGACTCTTACATCACATTAGGTTTTCTTTGGTTCTTTAATGCGATAAAGCACCTACACTCTATTAAAGCTCCCAGTTGCAAACATAGTCGGGTGTGGTTACGGAAAGTGTTCTTCCTGACAAGCTACTTAATTCTGTCGATTATCTGAAGCACTGTACTTTGAAACATTTACAGCTTCACTATGTAACACAATATAGTAGTTGCCTAGACAAAAGGTGCATATATAATAACATAGGCAGTTGGACTTACAGAGCTTCATCTTATAAGGAAAATCAAATCTATTTTGTCGGTAAAACGGCGTGAAAAATACCTATTGTATATACTTCCCGCGATCTTTAGTGACAAATACGTGGCAGTTGCTATTTACCATGCTTCTAAAATGACAATTTGTATGGACATGTGATTCTCTACTCTCGTTTGTACCATATTTCCAAGTTGTTTTAGGAGTCTCGAAATTGTTTTATTGCTGGTATAAACGTGAAATAGAGGCGATTATAGCATTAACTTTTAGGAGATAATTTTCATTTTGAACATCTAATTAATTATTATTTGTTTTCGACTATCAATTTGTTATTTTTTATCTGAAATTTCTTATACTATTAACCTTCTTTTTTTACGACTGTGCTATTGAAGACCTTTGATACTCTCATTTTTCTCAATATTCCAATCTCTCCCATTTCTTGATTTTATAATTTAATTATTCAAAACACGCATTTTATTACCAGATACCATTTATAGTATAGAGATACTGATTTTTATCATTCTTCTTAGCTTGCATATGATTATAATTTTCTAGAATTTCAAAATATGGCTATCGATATTTTTCATTTGGTTCTCTTAGCTTTGGAATAAAGGTAAGAAGGGTATAGAAATAATTGTAATTTTTCTAATTTTTAATTATCTTTCATTTTGTTTCGATAAATAACGCGAAAAATGTTCCCAGATATTCTAATACATTTACTAGTTAATTTGCTTTATTTAAATGCTTTCACGCATCAGATATCGTTATCACTTTCCTTGCCGCAGTTCATAATACTTAATTCTTACGACTGTGGGTTAGATTGCCAATAGAATCCTAGCTTATCTGAACTTCAAGCGAGCACAGCTGTTGAATTACTCCCCCTAACAAATTCAAAACAGCTGTAAACAATTAACGATTTCTAAAATTCAATTGAATCCAGACCTTAAACATTACCCTTCTACGTTTATGTTGTAGTAAAATATGCGTTATTATTTTATAAGTGTAAGAGCACGTATGTATGTACAATAATTGACTTAAGTGTTCTCCTATAACTTTATCATTTTTTATTTATTTATATTGTATGTTTATTTAAGACCGAAAGAAATAAAAAATGGTCCAAAAAATACACAAAAAACAAACAAAAGAATATCATTCGACTCACAAATATGTAAAATAATTATAATATATAATAGTACACTCGCTTCTTATAAGCTGTAGTTTTTAAATTAAGAGTTGTTTGTTACCTTTTGATTTCAACAAAGCACAAATAAACTCAGCAAAACATTTAGGTACATGAAATTTTGTGTATTTTATGAAATTTATGCTATACTTACACATTGACTAAACAAAGGATTAACTTGTTATCCCTCGTTTACGTGAATCTATTTGCCAAAAGACCTGATTCGTGAAAAAACGATTAGCGAATTTCAAAATATTTATATTCACTGTATCTAGATCCAACACATTTTTTTTCTGAACATAACCTTAATTTTGTGTATTTCAACTTCTATATTGGTTTTATTTAATAATATGTAATATCATTTTTAATTTTCTAAGACCTGCACTGTTCCTGTGTTAGCCATTTTAAAATTAATATATCGCTTTGAAACGTTAATTTACAATGTACAATTTCATTACTATTTGTTATTATATATACCTTAAACATTTCCTGTTTTTGTATATTTGTTAATTATTACACTATATTGAAAGAAAAGGTAGATTATAGATATCAACTGATATTACTGGGGAACAATCTTTAACACAATTTCTGTTGAGTTCGATTTTTCAGCTGTTTCACAGTTAAATAGGTGCGTTGTAGTTAGCTTTCTTCTATCACGTCACGTCTTTTCTCTACAGCTTATATTAATGTGACCAATCTGTGAGCATCAAGACGAAGATCATGGAGGCAGAGTATCGCATCAAGCGAAAGTGTCCACAAATTGAACACTCCAAGAAAAGCTATAAGCGAAAATTTTTACCATAATATGTATATTTTCAGTTTGGTAAAATAACTTAACTACTCATATGAATACAAATTAATTTACAGAAGCTGTATATAGCCTTTGTGTGAATAAAATTATTCTCGGTGAACAGTATATTTGGTGTTAGTTAAAAACAAACGTCAGATCTAGGTCAACGAAATTTATGTTTCCCAGTTTAATTATAAATAGTCGAAACTAGAATCAAAGTAAATTTTATAATAATTACTTAATGGAAAAGCTGTAAGATTTATGCAGGAGGTTAGATAAGGTCTTTTACTGTATAATTTACTTCCTTTCCCATATTTTTAATAATTTTTGAAGAAAAGCATTTCCAGACAAGAACTGGATTCAAACATTGAACACCTTCCAAAAATATTTCGTGCATCAATATCTCAAATTTAGATTCATCGTTTCACAGTACACTTTTCCAATCGCTTAATATCTAGCTGTAAATATATCTTCTTCCAAAAATTAAAGGCCTCCCTGTAAGTGTTCCAACTTGGTTTCCTGAATACTACATTTCGTAAAATTACTCACTGTAAATTTATTTTTTAAACTTTCCTGTCTGAAACAAACAACATAAATGCACGTCTGACAACAAATTGATAGATATTATGTCTATAATTTTCCAAATTCACCCCATTAAAATAATTAAAAGCATTTAGAAGCTTCCGTGAAATATATAAGCATTTAGTGAATTTATTCAGTAATTTCTTTTCGATTTCCGATTTGAAACCGCGTTTTGACACTGTTACTTCATCCACTCTTATAAACGACAAAGTTATTGCTGCAATTGAATTGAATATGGTATAGGATTTCTATATATTCTCGTATTTTGTAATAATATGGAGATACAACAATAGTGTCCAGTTTCTAATCTGTATAACGCTTTGTCGCCTAAGCATGAAATCTTGTAAATAGGTATTTCTGGATGGTTACGATCTTTAACAGGCAGAGTTCAAAAAAATGGAGTAAAATTTAAAGCTAGTTTATATGTTATATTTTATGTTTCAAAAGCATTCTATTGAGATAATCAGTGACAGCTTGTATATAAGGTAATAGGCTTCGAAAATTCTAAAGGTGTGTCTAAAAAACGTAACTAAGTGGATTGATATAAGATGTTGCTTTATGTGATATTGGATATCCTCCTTAGAGCAGTTATTGGTTAAGTGAATAAGGTTCGGATATGGAAAAAACTCTTTGAATTAAATCTTCTTGACGACGTTTTTGTGGTGAATAATGATAGGATTTTCAAATATAGAATTGCCAGTAGAGGAGTCGCAAAATAAGATAACACTGTTCAATATTTTGGAAAAAATGAGAGATACATACATAAACGCTATAATGGAATAGCTGTGAATATTGCATAGTAAATACACAAATTTTATTTCGTTTGAAAGTAATAAGTGATGTAATCACTTACGAATTTCGTTTCCTTCTTTACTCTAGTAGTATTTGTACATATTTTTTAAAAGAACTTGTTAACCCAAATATTGAAATCTTTATTTTTTTGGATTACAAACTTTAGTTAGAATACTGTTACCAAAATCACGATAATATAAGATAAACAAATTACTATATTACTAGAACAAATCAAAATATTACTTGAACTGAAAACCATATTATTAAAAAAATTAAAAGAATGCAGTTGAAATTATATTATTTAATGTTAATTACAATATTATAAAATATAGTGAGCAAAGATACAGAAAAATATTAATTTCGAAATTTTCGACAACCAATAGCTAATTTATTAGATATCCTTTCGCAAAGTAAATTAGATGTAAATTAAGACTTTCTGCAAACTTGGACTTTAGCATAATTGGAAGGTAATCGTGTTATTAAACGGTGCGTAAACCGAAATGATTAATCAGCTAATGAGGATAATGAACAACAAGGCGTTAGGCAAAGTACAATTTATCTTATCTCAAATAATTCGAAAATTATATAAATAGCTGTTTTCGTATTATGCAAAATAATAATGCGTACATTCTGATGTTATATCATATGTATTACAAACTAAAAAAACTCAAACAATTCCTCTGCTATTGTAAAGTGAACAGATAAAACTATTCTGTCAATTTTTTCTGTACTATTCAGAGTATTTTCCCTTGTTTAATTTTTAATCTTAAACTACAGTGTGAACATTTCTTCAACTTAGTAAGTAACACTTCCTGATCAACTACATTAAAACCACTACTAAAATCGTTAAATAAGTGGTCCACTTGAGGTTTTGAATCTAAATGCCGCCAAACTAAACAAAAGCCTAATTTTTTTTAAATAAATTTATAGTATGTGCATATTGATAACAATAGAAGATATATTATTTTCCATGATTTCGTATTGAAAATGACTTTTACTTTCTTAATGGAATGTGATTTCTTCTTTTTGCTAATTTCTGCTACTTTCCTCTTTATAACAAAATAAAATACTACTACTTTTATAAGAATTAACATTGTCTAAGACTAATATGATGTGAAATAAAACAAATTAGTAAGAACGTTTATCTTTTATTATTTTATAAGATATGTCTCTTCAACTTGTTACAGTTCTCCAGCACTGCAGGTTCTTAATTGGTTGATAGTGGCAAAAAACTACTAACAAATTCCACAAAAAAGGAAAAGAATATTTTAATATCTGAGCTAGCACGTACTTGGTAACCTTAACTAATTTATACCTAAAAGATTACTCTTGTATACATATGTATATATGGTTTGCAAATGCAATTACACCACTTTCGTAAGATCCTCGAAATATTTCTAAAAATAAATTCTGGTTTACACTACGGGTTCTAAGTTTATTATTATTACTTTAAAATTTTGAACTTTCAAATCAAATACAGCAACTAACCAAATTTCATCTAACATGTAACTACTATGGGGAACGTAAATCGGCTTTATTTTCGAAAATAGGTGTAGTCAATTTGAATCAAGCTAAGCTACTCATTACTGCTAGTTCGGCATATAGTAACTAAAAAACAGTTGGTAGAAGAAAAGATAGTTAAGTATTTGTTTCTATAAATCGATGTCAAAAAAATAATATCAAATTTTAAGCATATAAAATTTCGTTTGTCTCTTTTCAGGAACATAGCACAATATTATGTAATATATGTGATAAAAAGAGAAGTTTATAGTATGGATAAGTTTACTGCTCTTTGTGTTGCGTGAAATTAGAACAAATTTCGATCAAGCAAGTGAAGACAAATTCAATCTTGGAAATAATTTAGTTGTTATAACTCTCCCCATAAGTAGAGGCTATTATATACGAAAAATGTAGAACGTTGAATTTGAGCGATGAAATTTCATGGTAAATATGTTTCATTTCATGGTAAGTTAGAAACAAAGATTCAAATAATTTTCGAGGCCACTTACAGATTCAATTTATTTATTATACTACAGTACTAGTAAATTAGTAAAGTTAGTTCAAAAGGAAAAAGTTGTATCTCAATGTTTAGGTAAATACGAAACGCTAAGAAATGGTCCAAAACCACTTTATGCACAATAAATGCTGATGACGGTGTAATGGAATATGTACGACATAAGTGAATATCTTCTTACTCAATTGTAAAAGCATCACTGCAACTAAATAATATTAATAACGGATGAGCCATTTAAAAGTTTAAATTTAAAAATGCAATAAAACAAAAACGGTTTGAAATTTTCCCAAATTTATTTTTTTTTTTGTGAAGCACAATTGTTCCCATTAGAGATGAAATATTATTTCATTCATATGGTTGCCGCGACTGGCCTCACAGTACCCCATTCGATCGGACCAATTTTCGAGCATTTTTGCAAGTGTATGGGGTCGTATCTCGGCAATAGCATCACGAATGTTGGCCTTCAAATACTCAATTGTCTCTGGTTTGTCGGCATAACACTTGTCTTTGACGTTGCCCCACAGAAAATAGTCCAACGGTGTCAAATCACATCAATACCATGAAGAGCGGGCACAAAAAAATCGGTTATCATGGTGCGATAGGTGTCTCCATTGACCGCAATGGTTGCACCGTCCTCATTTTCAAAGAAATATGGGCCAATGATGCCTCCGCTCTACAAGCCGCACCAAATAGTCATTCGTAATGGGTTAATTGGCTTCTGTAAGACCACGTGTGGGTTTTCTGAGCCCCAAATACGCAATTTTGCTTGTTAACGTATCCACCAAGATGAAAATGAGCTTCATCCGAAAAGATGATTTTTTGGCAAAATCGACATCATCGTGCAGTTTCTCGTCGGCCCATCTAGCGAAGCGAAAATGAAGCAGATGGTCATGCGGCTTTAACTCTTGAACCAATTGAACGTCATACCGAGATCTTTTCGCAAAATTCGACAAAAACTGGTACGTAAAATGTTCAATTCTTGAGAACTATGACGAGTTGATGTTGATGGATTCTCACGCACACTCTCAGCCACAGCTTCGATACGCTCACGTCTTGGCGCATCAACAATGAAACCAGTTTCACGAACTTTAGCAATGAACTTGCGTATACCGGACACTGTTGGTCCTTCTCTGCGACCAAATTTTGTACGACATTTTCGTGCAATTTCCGACCAATTGTCTTTGTTTTGGAAATAAATTTCCAATAAATCCCAACGTTGCTCAAGCGTAAATCGATTCATTTCGTTCAGTGGAGATAATATACTAAATTTTGTGACAGAATAGGATGACATACATAAGTATTGTCAGATTCGAAATAATCGATGGTTAAAATTTAAACCGATTGATGGCCCACTCGTTATAATTCAACAAATTTACAACAAATTTAAACCATATCGAATGAAAAGAACCTATTATGTTACTAAATAATGAAAGGCCCCATATATTGCAAAGTACAGTTTCGAAATTTAGTGACTTGGTCAACAATTCTAATGGGTTATCATTTATTTAAATATTTGGATATTTTTTTTAAAAAAAAAGAAAAATTTATCTAAATGAAGAAGAGGACACCCAGATATATATATATATATATATAGGTGTTCCGGCAAAATTAAATTATTTCAATTAACAAAACAATTTTTGTTTAAAAATGAAATAGTTTCGTATTTACTCTTAATATCTAAAACCCATTTAGTAATACGTAATATATGTAAATACAATAATGCTTCCCAAAATAACTGAATTATATGACTATGAATATTTCATATACACCATTAAGTTGAATTATATATAAGTAATAACTATAGTCCAATTAATTGAACGTGTTTATTGTTTTTGTGTGGCAATTTATTTAGCTCTACTCATTATTACTGCATTATTATCAATGGAATTTTGTGTTTGCTTTCACTTAATCGTATACAAAACTAAGTGTGATGCCGATTTACTACAATGTAACTAAATAGAGTTTATTTAGTTTTGAAAATAGTCATTGTAAGTGGAAATTTGAAATAAAGTAAAAAATGGTCGAAAGTGAATCTGATGTCTGTCAGGAATCCGACCAGTTAAGTGTGAAGAGACACCAGAAAAACATGAGGAATATAGTAAATCTGAAATGATCGCAGTGAAAGTAGGTTTATGGTCACTTCAAGTAATTTTAATCCAAATTAGTAAATAAATGGTAGATATGTTTTTGACAAGAGGTAAACACCTAATAAACGAAAAGTTTAAATCTCATCGGAATTATGAATACAGCAAATTAAAAATTAGTGAAACCAAATATTATGAAGAATATTCTAAAACAGAAAAAAACGTGTAGAAATGTTTTGTTATAGGTAGTTACATACACGTAACAATATTTCTGTAGCCCTTGGTACTGAATTTGATGCCTAGAAAATACCAGAATAATGTTTATTAGTGACATTGTTTGCATCCATAGTTGAAGTAATTACACAAGTATACACGGTTTTGGATCTAAGCAATCAAAAGCTGTTTCTAAGGTTATTTGGGGCGCTGAATCCGAATCTGCACTCCGCTCTTTGATATTGGTTCTAGTTTTCGAGATATTAATTAAAAAAATTTTAACAATTTTTGACGATTAATCTCCATTTTATTCATTAAAAAGTCTTAAATTAGAAATGAAGAGCAGTCGAACTAAGTCGCTTGTACTGTTTGGGATCTGTTTCACGCATTAAAGTCCAACAGTAGTCGTTCATCATGCCGTCGTCCCAAAATCCTTGGTATCGTTTTTCGATTTTCGCCAAATCTTGGTGTAGTCGCTCTCCTTGCTTGTCGCTTGTATCGCCCAAGTTTTCAGGAAAATATTCGAGATGGGAATGCAGAAAATGTATTTTGAGAGATATTCGAGCTCCAATCTTGCAATAATTTTGCAACAAACTGTCGATTTTCTTCTTGAAATCCGGGGATTTGCGGTTACCGAGAAAGTAGTGAACAACATCTTGAAATGATACCCATGCTGCTGCTTCATTGACGTTAAACATTTTGTAAAGTTTCTGTCGGCCATTAATTTTCGAATATCAGGTCCGACAAATATTCCATCTTTGACTTTGGCGTACGACAATTTGGGAAATAACTTGGTCAAGTACTCAAAAGCCGGTCCTTCACAAAACATACATTTTTACCGCGTGACCACTTGTATAATATTGTGCTACACGCGTTACAAGACAATTTCGGTACCCACGGCTTGTGAGTGTTTGATACAGAGAAACCAAAATACATAAAAATAACAAAAACATTTTGAATCAACTTTAGAATTCTGTATTTGCATTTTCACACGTTTTGGATTCAAAGAAACTTTAAAAATACAAATTAAATAATGTTTCTAGCGACGCCAACAGCTGACTGTGTTATGATAGCGCAGTGCTGCCAACATGCGCGAACTCACAAACTTGAACCAATTTTGAAAAACGAAACCCGGATTTGAATTCAGCACCTCAAATAACGTCAAGATTTGTTCTCATCTGCTCTGATCCAAAAGTTGACCGGAATTTGTAAACTTGTGTTATTGTAGTTATAAGCATGAATATATTGTATATATGTAACCACTTCTGCATACATTAGTTAGATATGTTGGTTGCATATATTGTTGTTCAGCTAATGAACATGAAGAGGAAATTTGGTTTTTAACAGCATCACAAATGATGGATCATGCACATTTAGTAGGTTATCCAGTGATAAAATTTGTTAATGACAGTGGCGCTACCAATTACCAAGTAAAAAAAGTGAATTTGGAAAATATATAATGAATCAAGAAATCATAAATTATAATGTAAATGTTTCTAAGTCAAATGAAATGATGAAAGCTACAAAACAAGGAAATCTAAGAGTGTTATGTGAAAATTTCAAAAGTTTTATTATAAAGAATGTATGGATTTGTGAAGGGTTAGTATATACTTTATTACTTGTAAAAAAATTAGAAGGAGCTGGATGTGAAGTATTATTTAAAGATAAATAAGCAGTAATTAAAAAGGGAAACACTATTTTGATAAAAGGAAAACTAGTTACAAATTTATATATGGTTGCATTGAAAGTAAAACCTAGAGCATAATATTTTGCTGTATAGAAAAATAGATCACTTATCAAAATATCCGTAAATGGAACTTATATTTGTCTAAATGGAAAGCAAACAAGGTTACCTTTTTATAAAAGAGTACCTGATAAGAAAGCAAGTTGGCTTTTGAAGTGATATTTGTCACCCAATTAACCCAACACACGATGGTAACAATTATTTTTTAACTCTTATTGATCATTTTTCGCATTTCTATGTAGTATACTTGGTAAAGAATATATTAAATGATTCATGCTTCATTGGAAAGAGAATTGAAAGATTGCAGTATGAGAGTATTGGTCTACAGCTTTTCGAAACATTTGCAAGAAATACGAGGATAGTTTGACAAGTAGTGAGAATAACAGATAGGTGGCGCTCTAATTGGTAAAACAAATGCACTGTAATTTAGGTTGCCTATTTATATGTTTACATTCGGATATTTAGATAAATCTAGAAAGGTGCCACAATAAACGGACAATATTATGCAGAACTTCTACAAAAATTAAATGTTGAGATTCGTGCTAAACGGCCAGGAATGGCAAAGAAAAAGATTCTGTTTTACCAAGACAACGCTCCCTCGCATACCAGCACAGTGGCGAAGTCCAAAATCCACGAGTTGCATTTCCAATTAGTACCGCATGCGCCTTATTCGCCGGATCTAGCCCCTTCCGACTTCCACCTTTTTCCAAAACTGAAAACGGCACTAGGTGGAAAGAAATTTTCGTCTAACGACGAGCTTATCATCTTCGTAGATGAGTATTTTGCAAGCCTTCCGGAATCGCATTTTAGAGAAGACATAACGGCATTGGAGCACAAATTCGTTTTTCTTTTCCATTCTCACTACTTGTCAAACTACCCTCGTATCTATGTATATGCATGTATACAACTATTTCTGCCAACATTAGTTATATATGTTGGTGGCATATACTATTATGCAACTCGGTAATATAAGTTAGCGTATGATAAAAGTTGTGACAAAACTATTTATTGTAAACCATCCTCTGTTCACGTTAAATGTGTTAACTAAAACTTGTAGTTGTACGTTCTTTAATACTCAAATTTTAACAATTATACGTCTCTGTTGCCAAAAATCAATTATTTGTGACATAAACTAAAATCTAATTATCAATTATGTCGAACACATTAGTCAAAAAATACAAAAACAAAAGTATTTTGCTTACACAGACTGTCATGATCCAGGTTAAGAGCAAGTGTATGTTACGAAAATGGTAAAAAATTATTATATACCAAAACGTACAGATAAATGAATAACAGAATTCGGGATAAAAATTTATTTTATAAATTCATTTGTTACGAATGTTAAATACTTGATTTCAGTTATTCATAAATAACAAATAAAGTCTAAACTTAATTGTTCTATTGTAACGCGGTCACCGAATCTAGTTGTTTTTCGAGTTTGAGGCAGTATTTGCCCTGATGATGGTATATAACAATGTAGATCACGTTAAATACGTTCAAATTTAATTAAAATTAAACAATGTGGGAGTATAAAAACTGCGAGTTTTAATTAATTATATTTGAAGAGTGAGTGTGAAACGTGAAAAAATTCATTGGAGGATAGTCATGGTTGTCTGTTGAGTCTTGTTGATTTCGGAACAATTTTATACTTATATTTAATTCACCCTCTTTCCTCCGTCAAAATTTAGCACGACCTGCTGTGAATTATAAATATTGCCGGTCCGTGTTAAATTCCTTTTCTACACCCGCTTATCGCTAAATTCTTAATCTATTAAAAGGGCACTTATAAAATGTAAACGATGTATGAAAATAGCAAAAAAATAAAGAAATTAGATAAAACATTAGTTTTCGTCAATTAAGACCTATCTAAATATCAAAGCTTTAATTTTCAGTGTGTGATTGCATATATAGAAATGACACCGAAATTAAAATAAGATAAAAATTTCATATTTCATGACAATTTTCTTTGTACAATTATAACATGAAACAAAAAACGAAAAACCAGAATAGAATGTATCCAGACTATCATCTGCATCGTTCAGCTCTCTAAACTGATTCTAAATTCAACCAACGGAATCACATTACTTGTTACAATCGTAACAAGAAATCAGAGATAATAGAATGAATTTTATAAATTAAAGACAAACAGAAATTTTAATTAGTAAAACAATATTTCCTCTTTTATATGTAGCCGCTTAATTACTGGACAAATCTGAGGGATGAGTTCTGATGACATCTAAATTATTTCTTCGATTTCCATTTTTAAACTTCACATAATAGTTTTTTAATGATTTTTAATGTAATTAAATTCCTTTGTACTTAAATCCTACATTAGATTTAATTATTTATTGTTTATAATAAAATTTGTTAAATTCCATGCTGCCACCTAACGGACAGATCAAATATATAAAGGCTACTAAGAAAGTTTGGTAATACAGCTTTGTTTATTTAATTTTTTCAAAGTAATTTCCTCTACACTCTATATACCTCTCCATCCTCCGAAACCAATCTTTAAACCAGTTCTGTCAAGTTTTACTAGGGAGTAAAGCACACTCGTTGTCCCAAGCCCACAGAAGGTTCTCATCACTGGAAAACCACCTCCCTTTTAGCTTCATTTTCACATGCGGGAACAGTGCAAAGTCGCAAGGAGCAAGACCTGGACTGTAGGGAGTGTGTTCGAGAAGTTTCAATCCTGTCGTGGTCAAATATTCGGTGCAGGCTTTGACGCGGTGAGCTGGAGCATTATCGTGATGCAGGAACCAGGTGTCCATTCTTGACATTGGCTGCGGGTTCTTCATAGATCCAATAACTCGAGGCACGCACTGTCTAGTATACCACATAGCTGTGACTGTCTTCTGTGTGCCCAAAACGACGCGTTCCACAATTCCACTCGATTTGATAAATACAGCTATCATTTTTTTCTTTACAGATCGGGATTTTCTAATAACTACTACTCTCCTCATCATCGAAGACCCAAACTATGTTTTGTGCTTTCGTCGGCACATCGTAATAGTACAGCTTAGTCTCATCGCCTGTCACGATGTTGTTAACATACCGAAATTGTCACTTATTAAACTTTTTTAGCATCTCCCAGCACCCAGTCAAACATCGTGTCATCTGCTCTTCAGTCAGTCGATGCGGCACCCAGAAAGAACAAAGTTTCTTCACGTGCAAATGATCATGCAGAATCGAACGAATTGCCGGTGCATTTAGACCTGAAGTACCCTCTGTCTGTTGGTAGGTCAGTCGCCTATCCTCGCTAAGCATTTTCCTCACGGTAGTAACGTTTTCTTCCGTAATTGACGTTCGTGGCCTTCCCGGCCTCTCAGCATCCTCCACAGTTACATTTCCCATTTGGAATTCTCTATATCACTTGGATATCGTTGTGTGATGTGTACAAACATCATCTAGTGCAAGAGTAATTTCTTCGAAGCACTGGCCTATGTTTAAACCACGAACAAAATTATAACGCAAAACTGCCCTTATCTCATTTCGTGACCACGATGCCATCGCAAGCGCTTTACACTTACACTGCTAGTGAATAACTGAGCCCATCAACAAGCAGCTTCCTAGAATTCATTGTTGCGTCATATTGCAAAACTTTCCTAGTACCATTTGTACCATTTTAAAATTAAAATTCTATCTCGATTCCAGTTCTTTAACTGAATGTATGCTCTTTGAAATATAAATTAAATTTTCTTCGATAAACTACTACTGTCCTTCAATAAATCAATATGTCATTTAATGAAAATTTACTTTACACATAATAACAATGTACAGTGGCCGTCAAAATCGAGTTATTTTAGTTATGTGATTCGATCTTCTTAAGAATAATAATTATATTTGTCATTAACGACGTTTGTAGATTACATATCCGGGATACGTTAAATTTACTTTGATTAAATCTAAAGGTACCCTTTTTATGTGCCGTCATTTCAATTTCGCACCACAGTGCACATACACTGAATATTGTAGTACATATATCACATGATAACAATTACATTACAGTAACATATTGAATTGAAAATTCACAGCAATTTGTGCACTACCGCTTACAGCAGTTCCGATATAAATGCAAAATTTGAGAAGCAATGAAAAAACTGCTATCAAAATAGAATAGCCACATTTATTTAAACCAAAAATTAAATATTTTAATTACAATACGATTAAACAGACTGGTTAGAATAATTTTAAGATTTAGCATTTTAAAAATATTTATTTAGTTTCACGACGCTATAAACAGAATTTCATAATTTTTGTTAAAAAAGTTAATAATTATAGAAGACTGATTTTCATAAATTATAACAAAACAGAAATACGGCGGAAAACCGTGTATAACCGGGCCATTGCCAATTACTTCTCATGCAGACGACGAAAAACCCAAACTGATTAGTAAGCTAACTAGGAAGTTATCCGCCACTGGAATCAATCACAGCCGTAAAAGGACAATATTTGTTAGTAGAGTAAAACGGTGGCTTCAAGAAACAAATATCCAAGGCCGTGTGACTTCAAAAATCGTTGCTACGTCAAGATAATCCACAGAAACGACTTCAGTGGGTATATACACTTAGGCATTGGACAATCGAAGAATGTAACTACGTTTTATAGACCACCGAAAAGAAAGAAGAGAAAATTATTTACAAATATTAGAATACAATGCAATAAGATTGGTTATGCGATTAATAGGCGACAGGTTTCTATTTCTACAAGACAATGGTCCAAGACATATGGAATTAGTCTGTAAAAATTATTTGAGAGATAATCAGATAAACTATGTGGTGCAAATAATTACATGACATCAAATAGTCCATATCTCAATCCTATCGAGTTGTTATGTGATGTATTGGACAGACGAATATGACAAATATATAATGTCGATCCTCAACAAACCATCTGTGGAACAATGAAACAACATTGCAATGCTCCGTGTAATACAAGCCATTCTCAATGCCAAGGTTGGATATTTTGACGAAAAAAATCAAGCAAGTAATAATATTATAATTACTATTAATATAATAATATTATTAATCCTCTTTTATTTTTTCTATTTTTCGTATTTATAGTCATAAATATATGTTACGATATTAAATATATTTTTTGTAGCAGCTTTAATAATTTCGTACATTTACGTAAAAGTGAATATATTTATTTATATTCAACACTATCATTATTTCCTTGCCTTGCAAAATCTACTACTTTTGAGATACTTGCAATAGCTCTGATACACGTCGTCTATTTCGTTCCTAGTTAGCCAGATTTGTACATATTTCGCTTTTTATGCAATACTTAACAATTTTCAGGACAATTCCGCCTTTCTATAACTCATTAAAGCATTTTGTTTGTGCCATATGATATCGTTATGTCAAAATATTTACGTGTCATCGTTTTCTTTTAATCTAATGTAATGGTCGTCTAGCAATGCTTGAGCAAGCCACACCTCTCCGCTACGTCCAGATAACAAAATAATCTGCAATAGTATGTGTAAAAATAGATCAAGCGCAATAAAGGTCATTGATTGTTGTAAAGTTAAACCCTTTGAAACTACATTATGTGTTTCACGAACAGTGACATGACCAGAGTACTAAAAACGAAATGGTTGAAAAGATTTTCTGGACATGTGTTTAATAAATACGTGGAAACATTGGCGTGTGTACGATAGAATTCATATATTGACATTATATGTACATATATTAAGTAAGAAAATAAGTAGTTAGAAGAATGAAGAATTTTAAACCAAATAATATAATATATAAATATATATAAATGTATATATGTTGAAATGCATAAGTCAAATAGAAATACTAAACGTAGTACAAATATAAAACCAGCTGACCGATTTCTCAATAATTACTAACTGGCGTATAACACCAACATTTCAAATTCGAATCTGGCATCACTGTCCTGCTCTTTTAGGATGAATAACACCACAGACAAAAATCTTAAGTCGTTGCATGAACGCGGGCATAATAATAACTACCTCCTGCACCTGCTAATACTCCTCCTAATTAGTATTAAGCTGTTGGTAGATGTGAAGATATGACAAGTTTAATTGCCGAAATGTAGAACAGAAATTTTAAGGCTATAAGTAAGATTTGGATCATATAAAATTAAAGAAAACCAGACCACGATGTTACGTCATAATTTTTGTTGTTATCTAAACAGTAAAAGCGATAAAAAGATAAGGACGCTTCTGTTCCTGGTTTGTTCTATTGCCTTTTATTATTTCTCCCTATCTTAAAGTATTTTCCCACTTGATATTACTCTTTCAAATATTTGCAACTTTTCCCCATATTTGCTTGTTGAGCAAATGTTATTATTCAATTTGATATACACAATGACATCCTTGATTCGGTTCTGAATTGACAATCTTAATGATAAAATGGTTGTATTATGCTTAGTATATTTACAGGAATCACTTGAAAGAAATATACATTTAGCATCACTGTACTCCCATGCTACTCTAATACTAATTACCGTAAACATAGTACAATATTTTGATGTTGAAATTTTCAATTTAGAATTTAAGAAGAGGTAACGCACGTGCAGTTTCGCGCCAATTTATATGATCCTAAAACATTTTTAATTCAGTCTTCCTACTAATCTTTTTGTCTCTTGTTTCAGAAAGTATTGTTGCCAAATTGAATACGGTTCTTGATTTCTTTTTCGTTTTCCGAATTGTTCCCCAAAATAATTGAAGATGTTTATCTTTTGGAAGAGATATTCGTTTATTTTAAATGTATCCTAACTAATATATTTATTCCTTCAATTCAAGTATTTCATTTTCGTTTGTTTTTAAACGTCGTTGTCTCGCTTCTTTCACCAGGTCTTTAAATACCTCTTCCATACTTCTCTCTTTTTCCATGGCTCAATCTCGTCTGCCTATGCAGATGTACTTAAATATACAAAAGCAATAGTTTGGTGGTTAGTTAGTAGCTTACCATACTAGAGCCTCGGTTATGAATTCTCAACCCCTGTACTGAAATAATTGGGGTGGTTTGATAAATTTGTATACAAAAAATAAGTCATTAACAAATTTCAGATATTTAAAATTACTAAAGTAAAAAAGAAGAATGCTCTCATAAAATCGTGGAAATCCGGCTAAATATATGCCTTTAGCCATCAAGGACATGGTTATACAAAAAATTTAAGACAACAAAGTAATTAAAAGAGAAAGAAAGAAGACAAGACATCAATATTACCCTCCGGTTCAAACTCAATGGCACTCGTCTTAAACTTATCAACAAAGTAAAACTATATATGAATAGGGACGAAGATGTGAAGTGTTATCATTAACTTAAAGCGCAACAAATTGCGTATCGCAATGCTATACAGAGATTGCCTGTTAAATAAAAAGTTGTGGTTTCAGTATAATTTTCATTCACTTTCCGAATGTGAATCATTATATTCTTAATGAAATACTATAGCTTTGAACTATCTGCTGTAATTTCCATACATAAGGAAAAGCGAACAACAAACACAATAATCCAAAGCAGATTCTAACCACGGACAACTCTTATTTACAACAGACTTTACAGGCAATGACATATGACAAGAGTTTCTGGAAATTGTTATATTGTATTTGGTGCTTCAAAAATTTTCTCCATGTTAGATATTAAGGAATTGCCCCTAGAAAATCAGAGAACTATCTAATATAAAAAGAACAAATTTGTCACTTTTAACCAGTTTAGTGTTACTCTAACGCTATCAACTACTCTTACGTTTACTGGAAAACAAATGGGCTTTAGACAGTAAATTTGATGATAGTCTCCACACAAACATATTTAAATTCGAGCGATCCTTTAACATATCGACACTTGAAGTCGAAACCTAAGGACAAAACAGCATTTGAAAAAAAAAGATTTGTTAAAAAAAGTAAGAGCAATCTGTGTTATGTATAATAGATTTACAAAAGACGGAAGAATTAACAAAGACAAGATGAAATCCATTCGTGTAATATAACTTGAACATAACTTGATACAGGTTCCCTCAATTTTAATTGGAAGCAGAAAATTGTATATAACGCAAAAGATTGTGTCAAGATAAATCGATGACAAAAGTATTATATAAAGTTCCTTAAATTATTATTGAAAAACCAATAAAAAAGTTTAAACGAAACAAGCCTAAAATTTAATTAATTCCAGTAGAAAATATAACTCTTCAACACGCTTTTACAGTTCTAAATTAAAATAACTATAAATTTTCTCAAATTTAATATTATATAATATATATTTAATAAGTAATAATAATACACCAATAATTCTAGTGAAATTTAAAAGTTTAAACTTCTGAGTGTTCTTGAAAATTCTTCTTATTGACTTTTACCTTTTGAACGTAGAGAGACATCATTCCATATAAGAGAATAGTTATTAAAGTAGTTGAGATAAATCCATGTTAAGAAATTACTACGGTTTTACAAAGACACGATTTCTCTAAATGTAAACGAAGGAAGTAATCTTTCAATTATAATAGTTACCTATTTTTCGAATAAATAATTATATAAATATATTAAAGTCAAAATTATAATAAAAATTTTATACCATTTAAGTTTTCTGTTTATTTTTGAAAGTTTATAGTTAAAAGCTAAACTGAAGATAATCTAATTTGATTGTAAGATTCGGCATGAAAAAATTAGGTTAGCCAACTTTTGTGTAAATTCCTATTTCTCTAAATTGGTAGATCAATGTTATTCGTATAGATACAAAGGAAAATAAAAAGTAAGCCGATTGGAGTAAATGTTATTGAAATAAAATTGCATTATAAAGTTGTCCCTCGAATTTATACGTAAATAATGTTTGTTTGTTTCCTCCGAAAACAACATAAGGTTCTCTCAAAAATAATTCTCTAGGTAAGGCACAAAAACACAATCTTCCACACAAATAAAATGAATTGTTTGATAATAAAACAAAAGAAAGCTTGTTAAAACATCTCGTACAAACAAGCTGTGAGTCCGATATATTCTGACTTGAGTTAGAAATCCCCAGAAGAATTGACATACATATTTCTTATATATATATATATATATATATATTATATATAATGTCCATAATGTCTCAAAAAATAAGTTTCGGCATTTTTATTGTTTTCCTATTTTATTTTTATTTTTACTACTTTGGATTAAAAATTATTATTAAAAATTATATGTAAAAGTCTAGAAAAATATCTGTTTGACAAGACTGGTCAAAATAGTCAATGGCTTTCCACAATGAAGTAATATATTAAGTGTTTCGTATGTTTTCAGAATGTATCAAATGCATTTTACTTTCTGTCAAATGATTTTGACTCTTGTCAACACTTTAACCATCAATATTGTGCTAAACCTTTTCCCCATTTGTTAAATTTTAGCACTATTTATCGAATGCTTTCCCCACATATCCCGAACTGAATATTAAAGAATGCAGATTTCTTTTTCTTATTTTCAACAGTGCATAAATTAATAAGAAATGAGAAGAAACTATCAAATGAAGAAAGAATTTTATTTTCTCCACACAATCTCTTAGATGTCTCCATATGCCGCACATAAAGGATATAATGCTCTTGAGTTATGCTTTCTGATGCACGAACAGATGTGTAGAGTTCATCTTCATTATTTGATTCTACTCTCTTTATTCATTTTTTCGACTCAGAAAACAGTATTCAATCGTATGTAAAAGTCACCATGGTTTTGATTCAACATTGTTGTTAAGATATTCCTGCGAAAAGGTATGTTTTAATTATAAATGCGTCTCTTAGATTATTATGCAAATAATTGATTAAAGTCACCAGGAACTCTTTAAAATGTACAGTATTGTATGGCCTGTCTTGAATTTGCAATAAATATAATTATTTTACTGACATAGTAGGCTAGTCCAGTAATTTCGGCTTCTGAATTAAGATTTACCTACATATGTTGGTGTATTCTTAGTGAATCTATAATGAGAAGCGCGAAAAAAACTTGAATGCCAAATTCTCCCATAATGAATATTTGCTCATTATCACCCATAATATGACTGTAATATATTCAATATTGAAATCTATGCTGTATTATTACGGACAAGACTCTTCTTTCTGTATTCTTTTTAAGTGAAATATGAAATTTATTAATATGATAGCTCGATTAATAGTCCATTTGCAAATTCACATATCAAGCCATTTTCTAAGATGTTTGATGCTTAGAACAGTTATAAATCCTTCCTGTGTTAGGCTGCGATGATCTTTAGATTTTTTACTAGATCTTATAATTTCTTATACGCTGCATATACGTGTATTGTGTTCTTTTTTCTTTTACTTCGATTAACCATCATTACTTTCATATAAAGTGAACTGCATATGATAAATAATAAAAATATTTTCACATGAAGAGATACAACTTAATACAGAAGAAACAGCAAGAGAGAAAATTATTTTAAGTAAAGTGAAACACGTCTAATACATGGTGAAAAGCAATGGAAATTATAAGCACCTGATGAATACTATGTTCTGCACCGACTTTGTTTGATAGCCAAATCAAAATAGCTACCAACATAGTAATAATAATTTCATCTAGCGCCTCAACAATGCGGCGAAGCATTATATCTAAGAAGTTGTTCAATTATGAATACACGGAGAAGGTTACGTAATTTTTGGACAATAATAATATGGCATGATTAACGAATTCGAAAATAGCACTTAGGGCGGGTTAATGGAATTCCTCTCTAATTATAAGATAATTTTCACATCAAATACTATACGATAGTAGTAGCGCCTATTAATATTTATAACAGTATTAAATTGGGAGAAGTTACAAAATTGGAAATTATATATCTTGGTCAATTTCTGATCAGTAAAGTCTATATAGTAAAATTACATTGTAAAATCACCCAATATAGCTGCAATGATATAAGAAATTATAAATAAATATATTTACCGTGTAGCTTATTACATTACATGTTTTTGATTTGTCTGGGTAACCGCTTGTGAGGAGAGCATTTCTGATGTTAGTTCTTAACAGGACATTCTATCGAATTTGACAACACCAATATTTTAGCGAAGAGCGAAATCCTAACTACAAGAACTATAAAAGAAGCGATTAAGATAGAGACGAGACCTAGCAGCCTGAATAAACATGACGACGACCAACGCCTGCCGCACACATGGAAACCGCGTATGGCTAACCTACAGAATAGGACTGAAACGAAGCTTCTTCTTCTCCTTTACATTGGTAGTGCAATGTAGTAGTATTTCTGCAAATTCTTTACTGAGGATTAAATGTGAAGCATGCGTTAGGGGAAATCAGAGGTGCGGAAATTCCTCCCATTTATTGTGAGAAATGATTAGAAATGGTGTGATATATGGGTGTTCTTGATGAGGTGGTTCTTAATCGCCGAAGAGATGTTTCTTTATGGTTTGAGAGAGGCAAGTTCAAAGGGAATCATCAAGTAGAATGTCCTGGGGCCTTTGTGATTTCCATGACGGAAGCCGGTGAAGATTCTTGAGACCAGTGGGTTTTCGTGAGTTGGAGCGGATTCGAAATAAGATCTTGCTAGTTGTTTAGCGAATTCTTTAATGGTTGATATCTGTAAATTATCATTAGAAATATACCAGGGGGCGTTGGTGATTATTCTTAAAGCTTGTTTTGTTTAGTTTGGAGTTTCTTCAAGTGTGTATTGACGGCGTGTCCCCAAATGAGGATGGCGTAGGTCATTGCAGCGCGGATAACTTGTTTACATATAAGCAGTTTTAATTGGACTTTTAGTCTATTGTTGCCCTGAAGGAAGGGATATAGTTGAGCCATGATTGACGTGGACCTTGTGAAAATGTTATCAGTGTGGGCAGACCAAGTTAGTCTAGTGTCCAGAGTTAGTCCAAGGTATTTGGTCGAAGTTTTCCAAGTGATTTCCCTGTCAAATATCGTCACGTTTTCAGCAGAGGGTTGCCTGGTGCTTCGGCTGATGATGATGGCTTGGCTTTTATCAGGATTTATTTTGATCCTACATAGGCTGAACTATTGTTCCAAATCTGCTATGGATTCTTGGAGGCGGTCTTCTATAAAATTGATAGAGCGCGAACCAGTGTATATTAGGGTGTCATCAGCATATAAAGCAAGATGGGTGTTTGGTTTAGTGGGTATGTCTTTCGTAAATAAATTATACAATGTGGGAGAAAGAACAGATCCTTGAGGAACGCCTGCTGCAATGGCACGAGTGGCAACCTTTGATTTTTACTGAGAAAGTGCGATTTCTTAGGAATGAATTGATTAAGTAAATTAGTGGGGGCAATTGGGGATCTGATTAACTTGTAGAGGAGGTCAGTGTGCCAAACTCTGTCGAAGGCCTTGGCAATGTCGAAAAGCATTGCGCTGCTTGCTTGTCGCTTATTAAAGTTAATGATGCTTTGATCGACCAGTCTATGAATAATCATCATGTCTCCCTCTCTCATCCACTGTACTGAACGACAAAGCGAGAGCGTGTCTGTTTCGCATGTCGATAACTAAGTTACCTAAGCGTATAGACAGGCGCATTGCGTCACGGCTATTTGCCAATTAGAAGAATGTTAAAAGAAATCATTCTATTATTAATAACACTCTATCTACTACATATGTTTCACGGATTGACAGATCATCGGGCAGATTTTGTGTTATTAATGAACAATTCCTTCATAGCGTTTATCATATCATTTCGATACAGAAAAATAATGAATAATCATCACGCCTCCCTCCTTTCAACACTCTATGAAGGTGATGCGTTATGGAATGCAGCTTTCGGAAGCCGAATTGGTGATTTGGAATGATATTGTGTTCTTCGATGTGGTCTTGAAGACGAGAAAGGATGCTGCGTTCTAGGACTTTCCCCATGACAGGTAATAGGCTAATTGACCTGTAGTTTTCTTCCTGATCATTATTACATTTGCCTTTTTCCAGGAGGAAGGGAAATGGCGAAAATATAAAGCGGCATTGCAAATATTGAGAAACGACAGCATCCCTTTGCCGGGCAGTACTTTCAAAGCCGTAGTAAAAGTGTTGTCGTGGCCAGGGGCACGTTTTCTTTTTAAATTATGAATTATGGTCTGGAGTTCTCCAGGAGTGGCTGGGGTTATGGTGTTGTGATTCGGTGTGTCCAGGAAAATTTCCACTTCGCGGTCAACCTTGTGCAAGTGATCGAGGTTAATGTGGTCGTAGACAGGGGTGAAGCAATTTTCCAGATACTCTGCAAAGGCTTCCGCTTTATCCTCTGGATAGAAAACGATGCCGTCCAGATAGTGAATTGAGGGAATGGGGAGAGCGTGAGATCTTTCAAGAATTTTTTTGATTTTCCATAGCTTTGGGGTGTCGTTCAGAGATTCCATTTTAGCTTCAGGTAGCGACAAACTAACCCAGAAAATGAGGAGCGTGACGTCGATGCAACGCCAAGGCTACGGTCCTCTCAGGACGCAATTCATAAATAATATGTTAAAGTAGACGCAAAAGTATAAAATGAATCCATTGTAAATGTACATACACATATAAGAAGGGAGGTTTTACACTTTATTCTTACAAATATGATGGGCTATTGTAAATCGAAACAAACTATTATAAATACCTATTATTTTTAATTATGTTTTGTAAACAAAAATATAATTTTTTTATGTTTTACAACACATAATGATCTAATCCATTTTGATGATACATTTCTATTTAAGACTTTCCCTATAATTAGCCATTTATACATAATCATTAGTGTTGTTAACAGCAGTTCATTATGAATTAAAAACTTGGCATAAACTATCTGAAATATTACACCAAAAAAAAAAGCGTTTTTTCATATACTTTGGACATCTCAAAGTCAATTTCATTAAACATAGAGTTGAAGTAGAGAATGTATATTCAGAAAATGTAAATGTTCATCAGCAATTCATAATTTATTTAAATGAAAACGATGAAGACAGCACTGACCTTGAGGATGTCAAAAGTATGTGAAAAAGTATTTCTAAGTGTTATATTTTTCTTATGATATGTCATTTCAAATAGTTTATGCCAAGTAGTTGTTATAAATGAGCAATTATAGAGAGAGTCTTAATTAGAATTGTATTATCAATTTGGATTTGACCATTATAGGCTGTAAAACATAAAATAAATTATGTTTTTGTTTACAAAATAAGATTACAAATAATAACATAAAATAATTTATATTTTTATTTACAAATTCAGATTAAAAGTTATTGGTATTTATTCATAGTTTATATTTCTGCATTTATGTATTTTAACATCTTAAGAATTCATACTTATATAAATTTGTGTTTAATTAATATATATAATATTACGAATTTACGGCTCAGAGTACCTGAATCTCATTTACACTATCGCTAACTTATCGCACTTTTACACCAGGGAATGCCGAAACCAAATGAAAATAAATTGAAACACACTATACCGATAACTCTGGCAGTCTAGGCCGTCACGTGCTATATCAGGCGTTGCGTAAACCTCCAGGGTCTTCTCATTGATGTTGATGTTTGTCGCGTTGTAAAAATGTTCTTGCATAGAGAGAACGATCGTGCATAGTTCAGATATTCTTTGAACTGAGTTAGCGTATCTGTGAATGATATTACCGTAAATGTCTCTTAATCTAGCAAAATCTGAATTTTTTCGTAATACAATATAAAACTTTTCTAATACGCGAACAGTCTCCCGTCATTTGGTCTAATGCTAATGACGGATTTTGCAAGAGGCTTTTATGGCATTTGCTAGTACAAGGGAATTCGTATGAATACTGTGCAAACCTGTGTGAAAACTAATACCATTAAATCTTATCTGGCTTTCTTTGTTGGCTATTCTTTTAAGTTGAACTATTAGGATTAAGGATTTTATCGTGTAAAAATTTTTTGAATTGTAGGAAACTGTGCTCCAGCGCGTAAGAATTGGTTTGGGTGGCTCTTGTATTCCATATCCGTTTCGGAGATTTCAGAAAAGCTTTTTTGATGCTGCTTATTAAATCATCTACAACTGATATAATGTATATAATAGACACATTATATGTAGTGAAGGGTGGGACACTTACGTTTAAGGAAACGACGCTTAGAAAGTATTGGCTAGCCGACATCAATAGCAAACGTCACTACTTGATTTCTTGTCAATTCAAAATTTTGTATTGTTCTTAGTGTCGCACTGTGAATAATTTGGCCGGTACACGACAACTTTTTACTAGATAATGAAAATGAAGGTGATTGCTGAAGTCGGTCCAGTATTTGTACAATGATATTCGGAATAGATTTTCTTTTACAATCTGTAGTCACGTCACAACTAAACCACAGTTTTTGAATTTTCAAAACAAATTTAATCCTGATCTGCCTTTTTTCTGGCGCAGAAGGTCCTTTAGCGTTCGAGTATTTGGCAATACATTCCTTCTTCATTATCCTAAATAATATATATAACACAAACTCCTTCTGAGATGGATGACATTTTGTATGTTTGTGTTTACGTGTCTAAAGCTGTCTCTTTTCTTCCGACAGAGACTAAAACATACTAAACAAATTACTTTAGAACCATTATATTTTTGGTCTAGGGTCTCACACTGTCAACACACAGCACTCTGTTATTATTGCGTTTTACACTCATCCTTACGCTTTAATGCAATATCAAGTATTGATCATAATCAATGCAATAAAAACCTGTACGTTAACTAAACTTAATACATTCTACAACATGCCTGATATACATCGCTGACGCCTTGACTAGCCGCAATCATTGGTACCAGCTTCATTGATGCATAGTGTCTATATATTCCCACTTTAGTAATAAGTACATATCGAATATTTATAATGACTCATCGTACTTAAGCACTTACGACATCGTACCCTATCCTGTAGTGCTGATAACAATTGACCACCCTACATATGTATTTATAAAAACAAGTATAGATTTATTTAGTAGATAGTTGTAGCTATCATAAAACAGAACGATATCAAAATTTTTCTTTAATAAATTAATTATCAATACTTACAACATTTGATTTTCTCTTTATAGTTAATTTCTTAGGAAAATAACACCCTTATTCCTTACCCCGTCGTTCAACGATAAGTCTCTAATGAAAATTAACGGCAAATGAAACAAAATCCATACAGTAAACTACAAATAACTTGTTTCCTTAGTATGTACTTCAAGCAGTACTATACTGGAAGTTATTTTGTCGTGTAAGATTTGCTTAAAAAATTTTAAATGAGTTTGCAATTTATTCTAAAAGCTAGAGGAGGGGTTACAATTCAAATTTCAATTTGACTCATAGCGATGACGACGGCGATGAATTGCTCAACAAAAAAAATCGTCCATAAGTTATATAACTTTCCTGTGAATGATGATGGTCTAAATGTCCAATCTTGGTCTAGCAGTAGTTAGTCGGAAATGAAAGTTAGCCCAATTTATTATATGATATTAGTTACATCGTAAACGTATTTATAGGTGATGATGTTGTACTTACATTGCTAAAGAGTTAAACCACAACTACAGATAAGATTGTGAAAAATATAAAACATATAATAAAACTTTATAGTAGAAATCTGTTACACTCTCGGTTATGGATAGACTTTGTGAAGTTTTAATAGTAATGAAATAACCGCATAAGAACGTTATTGATAATTACTGGTCAACCATCTCTCGAAGCTATTTTTGTTCAAAAGTGTTCAAAGGATTTTTCTGCGAACCTAACAGCCAGAGCACTTTAACAATAACACAGGTCTACAATTAATTTTCCTTTTCTGCTAATTGTAATCTAACATCTATTTTTAACTAGTTTTGGTACGATGATTTCAATTATCAAACCCACTTCCCTATTACGTCAGATTTTTCCTCTATGGCATTTTTTCCCGTTTGGTTCGTTTGAGTGTTATTAATAAATGCTTAAATTGTTCGAACTGAAAAACATTCCAAAAACATTGAAATTGTTAGCATAATGTATATATAATTAATAACTCTGCTCCAATAATATTACTGTTGGAATATTATTAGGGATTGCTAATACAGGCAATACAGAAGAAAGTGTTCCAAGTGGAAGTTTATTCCCTGAAATATGTGTTAAATGTATATTTTGTATAAATGCTCTTATAATTTGTACTAAATATTACATAATTATTTATGTATGTAATTGTCGTATTTAAATAAACAAATTATTATAACCTTATATTTCGGTTTTTTATATCAGTTCTTAACAACTTAGTCGCCTTTAGTGATTCTTCAAAAAACAGGATATAGTACAGAGCCACATTTACCCTTATGCATGTTGACCAATGTAATTAAAATATTGAAGATAATTCAGAAGACTTTAAAAAGTTCAAACAGTATTCTGGTACAAACAAGGAACGATGAATACATTATGCCTGGGGGTGGAAAACTAACTTTTACAAATTCAAGGTAATCCTGCAAACGAAGTATGTAATTCAAGTAAGACTCGAAGAAACAATACTGTCAGTCTTGGAACTTTACAATTATATGAGATATCGTATTACATTTACTTAGATTATTCTTATAAGTATATAAACCGTTATAAGTACAACAGATTTAAATTGTACCTGACTCTTTAATAAACATAAGGTTAGCTGTTGGTATAAGATAGTCTTTGAGGAAGAATAACATATGTTCAGAAAATAACAAAATGTTTAGAATTACAGAGAGACTTAATGATGTACGATTGGCAACATTGTGCACGGCATAATCTCTCGTATAACAATACGTTTTCGGTTTCCTGACATCTCGTCCTCCTCTTTTAATGAGTGAACAGTAGATATAAAATTAAGTTGACGGCAAGTCCGCAACAAGTTAATTCATTCACGCACAAGATTTTAAGGGAAGAAGATAGCAGAGTTTACTATTAAGACATTGAAATAAAAGTTCAATTATGACATTCGAAAGATATCAAAGTTATGTTTTCTTGAATCTTAATGGAACTTGCATCTTAAATTTTTGCGTCAGCAGTCAACGATGACAACTATCCAGGCACTTTACAACGATTACGTGAATAAATCCGCAAAAGGCGATCAGAGTTATCGCAAAATAACTTAATGGTTCCTTTACTATGATAGCGTCCCCATTTACTCCGCTTTTTTAGTTCGTCAATTGTGTGTACACTCTCAGTCTTTTTTACTCACCAGACCTTACTCCTTACGATTCCCTTTTATTTCCCAAAATGAAATCAGTGCTGAAAGATCACCGTTTTTGTGCACTGATGACTTTGAAACAAATTCGTCCCAGACATTGAAGAACATTTCAAAAGAAATTTTCGGACTGCTTCACGAAGTTGAAATATTGCTGAGCAAAAAAAAACAAACGCGCACATGGTACCTACAATATTTGAAAAGCTCAAATCGTGTGAATTGTGAGTATTTTTATTCAAAAACTGGAATGTATTTTAAAGTACAACAAATACTTGAAAGACGTAGAGTGATTGACCAAAAGGGTTGCTATATACTTTTGGAATTTGTTCTATAACACTTTCAAATTATATATTACATTAAACGGATACACGGACACGTTTAAAAAATAGTACAGTTTAGGACAAACAACCCGAGCCATTTAATGTAATTAACCCAAATACTCCAAAATACATATGATTCTCCTGAAAGATCAGAAAATTCAAGGAACATAAGATTTTAAAAATAATTGTAGGAAAAAAGTAAGAATGTCCGTCGTCGGAAATTCAGAGTATGCGCTGAAAAACTTTGCCAGTTTCATATGCAAATTTCGCGATATCCCATTGCATAAAGGCTCACACCTTGAGCGCCATTACTATTGCAATTTGAAAATTTTTAAAGGCATCGACTTCTCCTTTTGACGACCTTTGACCACGCAGTCCGTTCTTGATTTTCGGAAAGGTAAAGAAATCGTTGGGACTTAAGTCTGGACTGTAAGGAGGACGATCTAACAATTCGACAATTTGTGTTAAAAATTCAGTTGTCTTGTATGCTGTGTGTGAACTTGCATTGCCTTGGTGGAGGACGATTCGTCGTTCGGAGTTGGTATTTCGGCAATATGGCAATAACAGATCTTTGATCTTGTAGAGGCATTATTGTTACATACCCTACTTTCGAGACAAATGTCGCAACCAACTTTTTGGAGATACTTCGTGAACGCATGACTTTCTTTGGCTTTTCTTCGCTTTGGAACACAAACGACTGGCGTTTTCTGACTCGTATGAGTCAATTCAAGATTCATCACCATTGACAATGTTATACACGTTTTCAGAATTCCCGGCGTTGAAACGGTCTAAACTTTTTTGACAGCAATTCACCCTAGCTACTTTCTGTTTTTCGATCAAGAGATGCGGTATCCAACGGGAAACTAATTTTTTCACACAATTCTTTATGCAAAATTTTTTGACTCGAGGTCTTTGAAATTCTCAATAATGATTCAATCTGGCTGTAGGTCACATATCGATCTTCGTTGATGATCTTGGGCACAGCATCGCCGTTTTACTGAGTATCTGCGGTTTTTGGTGAACCTGGATCGTCGCTAAGACTATTTGGTTCATATTTGAATTCTCCATACCAATGAGAAATTATTGACTGACGTGGTGCTTTATTGCCGTAAACAGAAACCAAAGCAGCGAGGCATTCTTGTTGAGATAATTGTCTTCGAAAATTATAAAACATTATTCCGTGAAAATATTCTCGGCTTAATTCCATTTTTCAACTAACTTGTGAACTGTGATAGTTCGTTGTAGCTTCAGCATTATACGTATCACTCCGAAACTTCGGATTCAGGTTAACTAAAAATGGAGGTTAATTTTTAGTACTAACATTTGATTAGTGGCGCCTTCTATGTCCCACTTATTCGATTTTTAAGACCATCTACATTATTAGGTACTGGAACTAGAATTTGGCAAAATCTATAGTGAATTCTAGGAACAGCGCAGGCCAAGGATAAAGAACTTGGAGTGAACTCGAAAGCAAGGAGCAAAAGTACACAATACTGCTTTCAGCAGAAAGGTTATGGGCAAGAACTTTAGTTATTATACATTATAGTATATTTAAGAATATTCTTCAATTTGATATTCAACAAAAACTTAAATTCCACTCACTTTAGAGCATCTAAATTAATGTATCTAGCAGGTTAGTTTGAAGTATATATTTCCGTGGCTTTAATTACGTATGAAATATGATGTAACATAATATTAGGTGCGCAACTAAGTTCTCGCTGTTTTTCAAGAGATGGCCCCAGTAGTAAGTGCATGTCGATTGTAACATAACCAAAACGTTATGAACCAAGCTTAGACATAGGGTAAACAAACCGCTTTGACACATAAATGATTTTGTTTTTGCGTCATTTTTTTTGGTTGTGTAAAAATGCCTGATTTTGTGCCAAATAATCGTCATTTGCAGGAAGTGTTGCTTTTCTTCTTTCATTCGAAGAAAACGGCGGCTGAAGCGCATCGAGAACTCCAAAAAGTTTACGGAGATACTGCTCTAAGTGAAATAACGTGCCATGATTAATTCCGTCGCTTCAAAGACAGTGATTTCGATGTTGACCACCATTCGCGTGAAGGAAGACCAAAAACCTTCGTAGACGCTGAATTGGAGGCATCGCTCGATGAGGATCCGTGCCAAAAGAGCTTGCTTCAGCATTAGGAGTTACCCGCCAAGCCATTTCCCAGTGATTGCATGCGTTGGGAATGATTCAAAAACAAGGAACTTAGGGTTCCTTATGGTTTGAAGCCAAGGGACGTTGAGCGTTGTTTTATCGCCTGTGAACAACTGCTCCAGCGGCAAAAAAGGAGGGGTTTTCTTCATCGCATCGTTACGGGTGATGAAAAATGGATTCATTACAGCAACTCAAAGAGAACAAAATCATGGGGACTGCCCGGTCATGCTTCTACGTCATCGGTTCGGCCGAATATTCACGCTGCCAAGGTTTTGCTGTGTATTTGGTGGGACCAGGGCGGTGTTATTTATTACGTGCTGTTGAAACCGAACGAAACCATCACTGGGGAACGGTATCGAACTCAATTGATGCGATTGAGCCGAGCACTGCGAGCACAATACGAGCAGAGGCACGAAAAAGTGATTCTGCAACATGACAACGGTCGGCCTCACGTTGCCAAACCCGTTAAAACCTACTTAGAAACGCTCGAATGGGAGGCCCTACCACACCAGCCATATTCCCCAGATATTGCGCCGTCCGATTATTACTTGTTCCGTTCGATGGCACATGGTCTGGCTAATCAGCAGTTTCGCTCATATGAAGACATCTCAAAATGGCTTGATTCGTGGATAGCCTCAAAAGACGAACACTTCTACCGCGACGGTATTCGAGCTCCACCAGGAAGATGGGAAAAAGTTGTCGCTAGCGATGGGCAATACTTTGAATGATTCATTTGTGAACATTTTTTCACAATAAAGTTGCATTTTCATAAAAAAACAGCGAGAACTTAGTTGCGCACCTAATACAATATAATTAGATAAATCCAGTTAGAAATTACTTCGAATAACTAAGTACGTCGGTCATTTTAACTAAATTTTTTTCAAGACTGAATACATGGCTTGAATCCCGTCCATAGTTACGAAGTTTGCCGTACAAATCAAGTTTACACGAACAAAATCACTGTCGGAACAAAATTTAACTTTTTGGCGTACTCCAGCTGGTAAACCCGCATGTATAGGCGTTTCTTTATATAATAGTAACAAATACCATAGAAAAATACAAAATATTTCATTCACATTAATGGATCAATTATAAGTAGATGATGAATTGCAAACAATGCTATGTCCTTTAAATGACGAGAACACTTATCGTCTATCATAAAAGTTTCGCACTGTATTAAGTAAAAATTCAAATTTTGACAGACCAACTACGGTTTTTCTATAGATTAGTTCATCTCAATTCATACGATGATTCTCCTTATACAAGAACATTTTTACATTACCACGAACATCATTTACAGAAAAGAATGTGGAGGCTTACGCTATGTTGCGGATGTTTAATCTAACTAAATTATTAATTATTTATTGCGGTACATTGTACGCCTGCTATATATGTTAGATTATCTTTACTTGTAATTACTTGCATTAAAAAAGACTATTCGGCCCGTAAATTTTGCTTAAAAAATTCCTATAAAACTTTGAAAATATAACAATATTTTCATACAATTATCACAAAGGCATTTCAAATACTCCTTTCATTGCTGAATATTTGATTCGAGCCTTTATTTGTATTTTCTTTCAATATCAATAAATATGTACATACATACATCGACGTCTATCTATCAGTCAGCTACAAACATTAGTATTATTCATGTAATAGTCACTGTTGTGTGAAACATATGACAACATATCAGTTAATTAATATTACGTAAATAGTTGTCACTACCAGTAAACCCGAGAACTTTGTTTATTTGCTCATAGATATATACAAATATTTACATATGTATTCTTACATTTATAGCACCCTCTTTGGAAAACAAATTAAATCCTACAGAAATTGAAGGGGAGGAAAAACTTCAGCAGTTAAGCAACTACCTAACATATATTCTGCTACGCCCCTGGCCCGTAACTGGTTTGCCTTTATTGTACGTAGAAGAATATCCTGCGGAAGTAGAGGAAAATAAGGAACAGGAAGCTCAGATATCAAATTTTGATGAAGCTTTTGACACCGATAATCAACTTATGAAACAAAATAATTACAAAAGGTCAAGATACTACAGAAAATACCCATGGAAGAGACAGAATTCGAGAGAAACGTAAGTGATTCTCTATTTGTATTAAACATTTTCTGGTAAATATAATGACTTTTCTCATTATTATTTAGCATTAATTAATTAACAGACATACTCTTAATATTCATTTGAAATTAAGTAACTTAATGATTTTGCATCTTAGGATATGTTGTTGCTCAGAGTAACTTGTCAACAATATTTTATAATTTTCCCAATTATAATAATTCTTTAAAATTGTAAGATATATAATGCACCTTTTTCGTATATTTTTAAACAACACAATCAAAAGATATCCACGAAAATATAATGACCTAACTGTTGCTACTGTACAAGAATAATTTTGAAAAATGTTTGAATTACTGTGCTACAATATGTGTATGCTATTCTACTCAAATAAACGGAGAAAATAAATACAAAAATAATATTTATTTAAATGACTGACCTTTGTTTATCGACAAAAAAGAAGAAAATTAAGGCACCCACTCAAAAATAAAATCAAAAAAACTTTTTTTTTTAGTAGCTTGCTTAAGTGTTGTATCTGTTTTTCATTATACCAGGAAGAATTGAAGAATATTTATGCATGTACTTGCCTTCATAATGTTTAAGACGAGTGACTTGGTAGCTCTTTACAAGAATATGGTAATTTATGGTATTTTAACTTCGAGTATTCAACTTAATAGAATTTGCGAAATTTACTGTATGGAATGTTTTTTGTTTCCAAAAATACTGTATTAATTTTTGTTTCAAATGTTACTGCGATCTATTCCATTATTGTATTGCCAGTAAGTCGATGTTGTGATAATTTTTGTTTTCTTTTTCTAAGTCATGATAGCTATATGCTTAACTGTCTGGTTTTGTTAAATTAATTTTCTTTTCGTCGGTAGCTTTCTACTAGTCTATCCACACCATATGTTTTTGTGTAAACTGTAATATAACGTTCTGTTATGGGCGGTTTCCGCTGTAACTTTTTCCTTTTGTTAAAATTATTATAATATTTTGTATGTGCTGAATATTTATTTATGCACTTGCTATTGATACAATTGTGCGCGTCTAAGAATTTGAAACAATCGTTCAACCATTTTTGTTTTCGCTAATTTAACCCAGAACTTTTTATGCCACCACATTTTTCTTGGCGTTTAAAGAAATTTCGTATTACTTTTTTTGCTTCTCTATATTCTTCTTGCTATATTTCCAAGTCCAGAATTTTTAAAAGCAAATTTTTTTCTCTTTTTAAGACGTTTACTATTTGTATATATATATGGGGGTGTATCAAATGAAATCCTCAAAAGTTTAATAAAATTTTGAAAAGCAATACGATGGACTGGTATGTAGCAGTGGTATTCCTTGAGTTTTATAAAGTGTCCTAGTTGGCAAAGTGATCTTATGTCATAGAAGAAGGCACAACGTCAAAGACTGACGCGTCAATGTCTGTGAAGAACTATTAAGTCGCTTCCACTTCGAAAGTGATGCATTCCTGGAAAAAATTGTTACAGGCGATGAGACCTGGATTCACTATCACCAACCAGAAACGAAAAGGTCACCCAAGGAATGGCGCGAACTAGTTAAAACCGTAGTGCACGAATAGCAACACTCACGACCAAAAAGATTCTCTAAACGTAGTATCTATGCACTTCCGACGCGGTGGAATATTTGAATTCAACGTAGAGAGACTAAAAATTATATTTATGATTTTTCTTATTTGTAATCATATAAAATTTATAACTATTTTAATGTTTTCATTTGATACGCGTTCGTATATGTTCATACTGGTGATCAGTTATGGAACTTTGTATATTCTACAATTATTCTAGATGCACATAGTATAATAGCCATTTGTAATATTAACCCATGTACGACTGTAATTTATTCGCGTTTAAATAATTTTGTTTGTGCAAAAATATGTACAGTGCTAATTAATTTAGTACTGTATATACTTTCTTTTCCTTTATGTAACATTAGATACTAACATTTTGACATTTCATAAAGGAATTATATACGAACAGGTGATTTCTATCTATCTTAACAGATTTCTCGCACACTTCAGGAATCCAATAGTAACTTTACTCAAATGTATGTTAAATAACTAGTTTCAAGTTTCAAACAATTTTTATTATAAGAGTGAGTACATTTGTTTACTCAAAGAATTGTTTCTTCTCTTATTAAAACTATATCTAATTTAAATACTACATAGTATGAAGGGGTGTAGCATCACCCGAAAAACCCACTTAGAGGATCAAGAAAGTACGAACAACAAAGTGTATTAAATAAAAATAGGAAAACCTAATTAAGTTTGAGTACGTAACAATAAAGAAAGATCTTGACATAAATGCATAAATACAACAATTTCAGTGTTAAGATAAAAACATATGTATGTATATATTACCAGAAACATATCGATTTAGGATGTTTAAACATACTTTACATTAGTCTTACATTCCCTGGTACAACAAAACATTTAAGCTGCGATTTTAAGTGAACATTAACAACCTGTCGAATTTAACTTGATTTAACGTCAGCAAATAAAGAAGCGAAAAGTACTTAAATTAATAAACTAAAATTGTCTATCTCACCTTAGTTGATCGGCCGGTCGATGCTTTCGTACTTCGGGGTGTTCGAATGTGTATCGACTTTAATTTGAACTAATACAAAGAAATACCATACGATATTAAGCAAAAGAAGACAGAAGGAAAGAGAGAAACCCTAGAAAAATAAATAACAATAAAATACATGAATCTAAATAGAGTCAATACAATAAAACGTACCTCGGGTTATAGTTAGCGGTTACTATATATTTTCAACAATTAGCGGATAAATTAATTAACTAATGCACGAGGATGTTGCTTCCTTTTCAAAATCCTCTATGGAGAAGATTTTATCACTCTTAGGAAAAGAGTCACAATTTCCAACCATCTAGCTTACTTGTTAGTAACTGAAGTAGTCTTAACATCTAGGGCGAGAGCGAAGAGTAAAAACAAAAATGTTCTAGAAACAATCGACGAGTCAACTCGACAACTCGGATAAGACAAAGACAACTCAGACTAACACGTGTGTCCATACCGACCACAGGTGTAGACACATAGCATAGATCATATCGATGAAGAACAATACGAACCAGATAAGAAGTTTAATATCCCACGGTTTTAGAAAAGCATATATAACTATTAAATTCGAAAATGATTTTCAAAGAAATTTACAAATATAAGAAAATAAGCCATTGCAAAAATACGATTATTGGGTAATCGCAATATAGCGTTACAAAAAAGATAAGCAAATATACATAAACAAAATAAATACATCTGCTATATAGGGTTTCTAAAATTTAAAGGAACAATGAAATAAAATTTATCAAAGGTGAAAATTGAACAGTAACAGTGGGAGACTTGCGAGTTGTAGTGATCAATTAGATTTAAACAGGAAAGTCATATATTTTTTTTAGTTTCAGTTTTAACTTCATTTAACATATCATCAATTTATTATTTCTTGTGACTGCCATATTGTATTCTAACATCACTGCAAAGAGATATTTTTCTGATTTTATTTGTATCTAACATGTTGATGAAAGTTTATGAAATTAGGAGATAATATTAAAAGATTTCGTTTTCAAATGAAAATATACAAGGTGGTCGTGAAATTTTAAATACTTCAATTAATATTCATTAGTAATATAAAACTGTCATACACCAGCAGAAAGCAAGCTGTTCATCAGATCAAAATTTACTATAGTGAATACACGATATTTACAAGTGTATCTAGAACAACATCCTCATCATACTATTTTTCTAGATCTTGACACTTGACCGAGAATGGATCGTTTACCAGACGAGGTAATATTTATGTTAACGAGAATTTGAATGGCAAATAGCGTATTGCTTAATGGTAAATTAAAAGTGTGTTTCAAAAGTTTATACACATAAATATTGTATCTGGATAAAAATAATCCTTAACATCTACACGAGAAGTAGCTTAGAATTAAATTTCGAATATGTAGAGCTTTATATCGAAACAAGTGCAACCCATACAATATTCACATTAATCACAGTTTATAACCTGGTGATAATTTCTAAGATACATCTATTTATAACAAACCAACGTACTCAGTTTCACAGACGAAACATGAATATTGATTATTCGACCGGATTCAACCGTATCTCATCATATTGGATACACTCGACAAGAAAACAAGAAGATTATAAAAGGTAAACGACCCAATGTAAACACAAATAAAAGTTTTGACTTAATTCTAACACTTTTTAACTTTTTTCCGGCGTTGCCTGGCGACCATCCGTTTTTGGAGCTAAAACAAAAGAAGCTATGATATTTATTCACGATAAGTGTTGGTATTGTTGAAAAAATAAAAATAAAAAAATTAATGAACACAAAAGTAAGTCTTCACTAATTTGGTGTAAAAACTTATATTTAACATTAATTTGATGAATATGATAAATTTCATTAAAATTAATATATTTTTAGGAAAAATTATATCCGTTGCCTTACACCTATTTGAAAGAGAACAATTTATCTCAATGTGTAGATGAGTTTTCAATATTCATTTTATTTCCTACATTTCCTATCCTATCATTCGTGCATCATGAACAACGATACTCATAATTTACCTAAGGGTCTTAAATATAAAATACTTTATATTAAAGCGTCGTTTGTAAAATTGAACATATTTCTTACGAAAAACGTTGACACAGTTCAAATTAATGCGCTCTCTCCTAAAGTCAAGGTTTGAGAATATTCAACTCGCTTTCATTTTGGAAAAAAATTTACCGATTTTGTTAGGTATTTGAAATTTTATAAGAAATTGAAAATGGAAAGTTAAAGTGTGTATTTTTCCATATTTTATTCAATTACTTTCGTGAATGACTCAAAGTACCACTTACCGGCGCGTGTAAACATCTATGATATAATTAAACGTGAGGAAAATGTGGTTACAATGTATGGCGAAAACGGTCTTGGTCCCGACCTGCAGATTGGCCTTAAACGTCATCAGATGTAGATATTCATCAAAGAAACATTCAGCATTTATTGTAGTAGGATGTTAATGATGTGTTTATTGAACTGATGCAAAGGAATTGTAGAATTTGAATAAATTCATCATTCAAAAACGTTCCAAGTTCGTTGATATTTAATGAATTGTATTTCATCACGACAACGTGACACCACGCACAAATTTAATCGTCTGTCAAAAATTATTTATTCTTGGGTTGAATGTGCTGACACATCGACCATACTCGGCAAACCTAGAGCCTCTAGACTTCCACTTGTAAAGCTTTTCGCGTATATTGATAGGTGCTTCTATGAAAGAAGAATTGTGAAGCTCACCGTAAGATGGCAAAAAATTATCGAAGAAATCAGACCATATTGACCTTTTCTTTGTGTTAATAAATGGCCTATGAAAAACATGGGAAAAACCCATCATGAATTTTTTGGCAAACCGATAATGTGCAAGCCTCCGCCTTCACACTCGATGCAATATATTAATTAGATGTAGTTTTAATATGTAATTTTTATCTACATGATAAGGCCAATAGCCAGTAAAGTTTGGTGAAATAACGGTGTATTACAATAAAAAAAATGTTTGAAACTTAAAACAAGTTATTTAATATAAATTAAGCAGTACATACACAACTCTAAACTAAATAGTAAAATTCCGTCATAATTAAATTTATATTCCCTTTTTAACCACTTATATATTTGAAAACATTACACAAATACGATTTTCGATGAGGACTATACACTAGAACCTCTTGCAAATATCTTATTGATAGTATAAATAGGAATCTCTTATAGAGGCTGCGCAACACATATAGATATTGATATTTCGATGAAAATACAACTGTTGGTGAACTTATGCATTTATTATTAATATGACAGGTATAAGAATCGCTGAGTACGTTATGATTATCGAAAGGCTGTGAAATCGGAAATCGATAAACCGTAAAACAACATAGGCTTGAAGCCTGTTTAAATTATATACAAACCACGACTTGGTATCATCTGAGAAGATAAATATAAAAACTTTAGAATTCAATAAGACGAGCTATTAAATTTCTGAAGACTGTTCTGGAAATTTAAAGGCAAGAAAATAATTTATACTCTATTATAACAGATATATGTATTATTGTCAAATTTCGCAAACGCATAATATGATAAATAGAGTGTCAAAAAATCAAAAAATTTTCTAACAAGAAAATCTTTTTCTTCAATTTAACAGCAATTTAACAAGATTTTTCAGTAGTGAACAATTTTTCCTTATATGCGGACTGTCCAGATAATATAATTACTTCTAAATTTCTGTTGACATTTTTGACTTTAGAAGTTTCTAAAAGTTATAATACAAAGTCTATGGTATTACTTTAACGAGAAAAGAAAATACTGAGAAGTTTATCTAGATCTTCATTGATAATAATGCATTAGTATACGAGAAGTATAATGCATAGAGTATACAGAGTATACCAAAATGATTGAAGGTGTACTTTTATCCTAATTTTCGAAAGAGTTGGTGTCACTTCATGCATTTTCAGTGACGTTGAAATTATTATTTAGAACCCAAATTTACTGAATAGTAGTGCATAACCTTAATGTGACTCACAAAACTTCATAATATATAAAAAATTATATATTTATCCAAATTACCATTTATCATAGTTCATAACAAATACTGGAAAAATAGTATTCCATTGCAAACGTAAATTAAATCTTCATTTCATTTTTTCAGACATTGAAGTTCTTTCATCAAATCATGAAGACAAAATAAACAACAGTCTGCAGGTTTTAAATATGGCGATCGGGGCGGCCATCAACGTTAATTTAATTAGAAATTAAAATTACTTTACAAATTCTAAAGAAATCTGGGACAATGAAGTGTTGCACTGTCTTTTTGGAAATATGTTAGAGTTAATATATCAAAATGTTGCTGCACAATGAAGGGTTTGGTCACTCACAACACCACCACTGTATTAATATATTTCCGTATTAAGAAGACATATATCTTTAAACGAATATAGTTGCTTGATGAAATGATGAGAAGGTAATAAAGTAAAACACACATTTCATTTTAACTAGTTAACCACGACAAATATAATGTAGACAGATATATTTAATATTGTTGCAAAATTAAATATCAACAAAAATTAAAAAAGGCTGACGTTGATTAGGATTTGTCACCGGATAAGGGACAAACACTAATCGAAAACTGTTCTAAATTTGTCAACGGTGAGTACGTAGCTCTCAAGCGGATTCTCTTCACGTTATTCTACAATGTTTAAATTAGCAAAGATCTGGACTTTCGAATTTCCATTTTAGATATGAAATATTGCTTTCGGAGATCTGGTTGAAAAGTTGTTAAAGTTATTTTGTAAGATATTCATTTATTTATCAGTCTTTATTATTACTTCTACTCGGTGCAGTTTATTCACACTTCTAACAAACATGCAATCGCAGATCATCATAGAAATGACAACTTACTATTTAAGTTGGTTATGAAAGCCCTCTCTTCTGCTGCTTATAACTCAACCTCGACTGCCACTAATGCAAACTTCAAATCTCGCCTTACAACTAATTTAAAAACAATTTCCGTGTAATCAACTACTTGTGAACAGAATGAGTCTTACCAAAAAGATTACATCTTTGGCAAGTTTTTCGTGACATTTTTACTATTATTCATTTGAAATATGCAATTCTTTTGTAATACGTTAGAGCCCAATTTGTCGATTTTCTAAAATTATATTACAACAGAACCAAAACTTTCCGGAATGATCGCAGAAATTCGTCTTCTGGAGCGGTGCTCACCTTAGGCACTTGGTTTTCCCTTCTTAACTTGTACAATCTAATTTTTAACAGATGCGTATGTAAAACACTGATTATCTAGCATTTCTGTTATATCAGTAAAAATTTCTTTGTGCGATAACCCTTTATAAAATAAATAATTAAGGGCTTGCCAATTTGTTTAGAATCTATCTTTTTTCAAGACATGCTGTTTCCAAAAGAATCACTACTTTATTATGGTTCCACTTAATGACGTCAAACTTTGATAATCTATTCATAAGACATTATAATTGTAACCATAGCGACAATGTTCAATTTTCTCTACTAGAAACTTTCTAAATCAGAAACACCCCATGGTATGCCCATGTCAATGTTTTTAGATGGAATAAATATTCACACAAATTCTCATATACATAAAGCTAAATAAATAGCAACTAAAGTATTTGTTGATATTAATATTTACATATATCATCGTTTAATCATTTGAGTTAAAAGTGGTAATTATGTGCACATACATACATAGCTCAAAGGTAAAATTTTGCTCTCCTGAAGGAATTTAATTTTAAATATCCCAATAAATTACTAACCTACTATCTTGACAAGAATAAAGCATATAAACTCGAACTAAAAATTAAAATTAGGGAGCGTGGTCATTATTTATAAGTTCTAATAGATAACATTATTTATAAGTTCTAATAAATAACTAACTTAACCACATGTGTCATATTGTCGACACATGTGGTTAAAATTTAAATATTCAATGTGACTGTATAACGATACGTAAAAATAAAGTTAGTATATATATATATATATATATATATATATATATATATATATGTGTGTGTGTGTGTGTGTGTGTGTGTGTGTGATAGATATGATACGTCTAATACACTTTTATTTAATAAAACTTAATTATATGACAATACTTGTCCTAGAATCCGGTGCTCCGCCTGTGGCACTACACCGGATGTAACCTAACCTTAACTTTGGTTTAATGCAAAACTGTCTAACCTAGGCTAATCTTATTTACAACTCTAAGTGGGGCCTAGCCCACGTACTACTTAGATATTATATTATTACAATTCCTGCGGAAATAGTCTGCCACTTATATGCTTAATTCACTTAATGTCCAATACTCTTTCACACACATCCCTTCAGGTAGCGAGGCCGATGAATCGTTCTTCACCGTCGACTTATCCCGCTCGCCAGTCCTGGTCTTTTTCGTCCCGGTGGAATCTCTCCGCCGCCTCTCCTCCTTGTGGAATATTGGTCCCCTGTAACATCAGAAAACCAGGTAGCTTCTCTACTCAATACGTTCACTCGGATATTCATTCCGTAGGTGCACAATCGCTCTCCCTGTATACGTCGCGCCAATGTTTGACTGTGTTAATATGTCCCCCGTACGCCTGTTCGTGCAGTGTATTCGTAGATGTTTGTGTGCGCGTGCAAGTGTGTGTGTGTGTGTGTGTGTGTGTGTGTGTGGACTTGTCTCTCACTCATTCATACAAAAGTAAAATAAAACTGTTACTTAACTTATCCCACTTTGTCCATGGTTGGTCATCGTGGTCGTCCTCCTGGAGGTGCCTCCTAACAATTGTGCCCGTGGGGTTTGTGTGATTTCAAGCACGCCTTTGTGTATATATTGTGTGCTGGCGTGCTTGTGATGTGGGATCTCGTCGCCACCACCCTTCCAGATAGATAGAACTCCGATCCTCTATGCAACTTCCTCCGTGGTCGTCGTTCTAAGCACTCCAGCAATTGTGGCTATGTATCCGTGCGGGCAAGCGTGTAATTGTGTATTTGTTTGCTTGCCCGTGTCTTAGTGTAAGTGCGAGCGCGCCTCTGTGTGTATTATGTGCTGGCGCGCTCGTGGTGTACGAGCATTTCGCGAGCCTTAATACCAGAAAACCACCCGTGACGCCCTAGAAGGTAGGCTCGTTCGCCCACCCCGCGTTCGCGAACTCACTATTGCTTTCTTTTCTCCTAATGATGGTCATGCTTTAGCCGCTGGAGTTTTTCAGCCGCGGTGCTGAAAAATTGCCACCATCCTTCACTTTCGCCGTCGTTTATGTCTTCGACGCGAAGCGGCCACCTGTAGCCGGCTACCGTTGCGGCCCTCGCCGTAACTTCGCGTCACCCCTCTGTATCAGGGCATTCGAACAGGACGTGTTCCGCTGTGTCCGTCGCATCGCAATCCGGACTATCCCTCCTTCCTATCCTGTGCAGGTACGCTTTAAAGTTCCCGTGACCAGTGATCAACTGCACAGCCTGGTACGACAGTGCAACGCTCATCTCACTGAATGTCTTTACGTTGCCTATAAATCGCTTCGTCCAACGTCCATTCTCCGCGTTCTCCCATCTTTCCTGCCATTGATTTTCGCATTTCCGCGCTATCGCGTTTCTGGCGGTTTTCCCGGATGCGAGCCCATATGCAACTTCCGCATTCTGCGCTGCAGCTGCTTCCTTGGCGATTTCGTCTGCCCTTTCGTTTCCTGCAGTTCCAACGTGCGCGCGTGTCCATTTGAGCTGCACGTTCCCATCTCGTATCATCCTCCAGGTGTCCAGCAACAGTTCTGTAGGTTTCTGCATGCTCTTCAACGCCTGTAGGGCGGACAAGCTGTCCGTAAACAATGTCGCCCGCCCTATCCTCATTTCCTGGCAATACTTCATTGCCGCGTTAATGGCGACCAGTTCTGCCTGGTAGTTGTCGCAGACGTCTGCCAGCTTAATTCTTTTACTGTGTATTTCCTCGTCGCCTGAGTACACAACGAATGCTGCACCCGTTCCCTTTTCACTTTTCGACCCGTCAGTATATATATTTATCCCGGTTCTTTGTTCCCGCACGTCCTCATCCCGAGAGAAATCGACCGTGCCCATTTCCGCGGGATGTATCTCCGTCGTAACTCGTCTGCTACTCTCCACGTCCTCTGGGCCAATGTCCAATCCAGTACATTGTTCGAATCTCTGCCTATCCAATTTCACCGCGTCTCTTCTCCTGGCGAGTTCCCTCGCTCGTATATCCGCGGGCAATAATCTCGCGATTGTGGCCGCGGCTTCCCCGGACGTTGTCGCGTATGCCCTTGCAGCCCTGACTGCAGAAATTCTCTGCGCTCCTATTATTTTCTTAGTCTCCTTGACTTTCAAAGAATCGGCTCATATCGGTGCTGCATACAGCATCGCGGGTTCTATCGCGCCTCTGTAAATTGTCGCTGCCGCTGAGACCCCAGGTCATCTTCGCTGCCGCGCCTAGCTTGTTGGTTATTTCCCTCGCCTTGCTCGTTGCGTATTGGACGTGCTCCTTGAAATTCAGTTTTTCATCTATAATGACGCCTAAATATTTCACCTTTTCTTTACAGTAAACGGTCGCGTTTCCCAATTTAAACGTTTGTCGTTGCTGGCCCGGCTTACCGAAAAATAGCGCTTCCGATTTATTCGCGTTAAACGTGAGTTTGTTCGCCCCGCTCCATTCTAAAATTCGCGTTAGCGCTTCGTTCGCGTTGCTGTTAAGAGTCGCGCCCTTACCAACAAAGTGGTATCGTCCGCAAAAGCAACGATTTGACATCCCTCCGGTAGCGGAAGCCCGAATATACTGTCATACAAAATATTCCAGTACCCCGGGTCCGATCGCGATGCTTGAGAACATCCCCTCGGATACGTCTAATACAAAATGCGACATGTCATCTGATCGTGCTTTTGGAATATCACATAAAACTGAGTTTAATAATAATAATAATAATAATAGTCTTTATTGTCCAACACGATAAGCCATTTATAGGAGAAATCCAATACAGTAAGCACAGTGTAAGCAGAAATAAATAATTTAAATAAGTTTTTTTAAATAAATAATATTTTGAAGACATAAATGGACCAACATTCGAATCTATTGTTTATTTTCCAAAACAGGGATCAAGATACACCCTGTTAGCGTTCCTGCACGTATGAGCTAGCAGTGCCGCCAGGAGAACATTGGTCCTATCGTTCTATATACACCAATGATTGGTTATATCAAGATTATATTGCAGAATCTGGCAGTCAGTATTAGTAGTTATATTACAGAAAATTTTTAAGTCGTCGACGTATGCTAAGGCTTTACAAGTTAGACGTTGAAACAGGTCGTCTACGAAGACAGTAAATAGTAAAGGTCCTAAAGTACAAAGTAGATCCTTGTGGAACACCAGAAGACATAATGTACCCATTTGAAGAGAACCCATTATACGATACATAGCAACTTCTACTGTGTCCGTAAGAAGCTATTAGATTAATTATGTTTTGACACAATCCAAAGCAGGCCACTTAGAAACTAAACGCGAATGGTTAATTGTATCAAAAGCCTTCGCGAAATCACTGTAAACGACTTCAACGAGTTGCCTGTTGTCCGCTGATTCTGCCAGTAACAAAACCATGCTGCTGGAGAGAGATGAAGGGTTTCAAACAGTTATTAAATTTATGTTGAAGTATATAATCAAATATCTTAGCACAGTTGGACAGAATACTAATTGACGGATAGTTATACACAGAACATCGATCACCTTTTTTAAAAATGGGGAAGATTCTAGAGATTTTTCAAAAATCGGGAAAAGTTGAAGTCTCCATGATCAAATTAAAGATGATAGCAAGTGGTTGGCACAGAATTGAAGCACAATCTCTAATGAAGAAACTTGGAAGTCCATCGTGGCCCGACGCTAAATTAGCCTTGAAACGCTTAATAATCTGATGAACCACACTTGATGTGAACGGAGTCAAGTATAGTATGTTAAAACACAGGTTATCAGATACGGTGTTTGAATGAGCAGCGCCCGGTCGAAAAACATCAGAAAAAGACCCAGCGAACGCTTCAATAATGTCACGAAGAATAGTAATTTCAACATTGCCAATATACAGACGACCAGTTATCCTAGATGTACCAGACCTACCAGAATGTATTCCCAGAACAATACGCACTACACGCATTGCCAGATTTCAACTTAACCAAACTGCACAGTCTTTTGAATTCAATAAATGAAATAGGTAGATCCAGTGGACTTGAATTTTCTAAAGTAATATTCCTTCACTTTGATCAATTTAATCAATGAAGAGTTAAATGAAGGCATGTATCTACATTTTCCTTTAATCACATTAGGTAGGTACTCGTTAATAAGCTTATATAGAACGTTATACAAACCATTAAGAGCCAAGTTAACATCCATGAAAGTACTGAGAAAAGACCAGTCAATTCCAGCTATACCGCTGTAAAGCCCAGGAAAGTTAGCCTTCCTAAAATTAAATCTTTAATTATTGTTGGACGGACAATTAATAAACTATCCAGTCAACAGCTCCACCGATATGGAAAAAGCAGTTTGAAAACCATCCTCAGAAAGCAAGGGATCCGAGTCACGTGAAACTCGGACGCGACAACCGAGGCTTAGCTTAGTTTCTTAAAATTACTTAATTTTAATGTCTATCCTTTTTAAACTCATTCTATGATGTTCTTTAAAAAATATTAAAATCAACAAACTACGGTTTTTTTAGCGTTCCAACTAACTTTATTGCAACAAAAAATAAAAAGCCCATTTAAATGGCATTTTCTGTATACATTAAATTAATATATCATCAATGTCGTTTTCTTCTTCTACATGCTCACATATTAATTTCAATATATTGATATTATCTTTTGTTTAAATAATGTTTTAAAATAAGGCAGTGACTTCTTTTTTTTTCGGTACCATAATGTAATATAAGCAATCCAAATATGCTGTTAATTATGTTCTAACGGAACCCTTATTTTCAGTTTTTTCGAACTCTAAACTAATTTAATATTTGTTTGCTCTTTTGCAAAGTTTCCGAGTTGTTATGATAAAGTGGTTCTCCTCTTACTAAGATTCCACCTTGTTCTTTGTCGGAATAAATCTTCTGATTAAGTGGAACTTGAAATTCCAACATCTTGGTTATGTGTCCCTGTCCGCTAATCCTGTATCCTGGGTTCTTTAATAATATTAAACGCTGTCGCGGTTTTCAATAATTTCTGTATAGCCCTCAGGATAATAGGACTGGAATAAACATGCTTGTAAAAAAGTCTCTCTTTTATCTATAGAATATCTGTTACATTTTAATTTTCTTTTTCGTATGTTTAAATCTTTATATGCATGTAATATGGTGAGCACTTTGGACAGTTTCTATGATATTTTTGTTTTTTGTATGCATGTTTTAGTAACAAGCAAACCTTTTTTACGTAATTTAAGTTTCTTCAATTGATGTAGAAATTTGAGATGTGCAATTATTAAGAAACACAAGTTCCACGCATATGGATTAATATTAACCATTATTATGATGTGACTTTTCCCGTAAAACTATGTCAACATATCAAACTTTAGCAAAATAGCATAAGCCGTTTTAAATTTATAATAAAAACGGTTCCAAAATTCAGGGACGCATAGTGCCTAAAATAAATAGTTTTAAGTAAGTAAGTGTTAGACAAAGTATTTTATGTAAAGATGCAATAACACGTTAATGAAAATCATGAAAGCAAACTTAGTCTGCTTTTGCAATAAAATCGTTATTATCTCATGAACATAATTTGCGAATATATGTGTATTAAGACTTTTTCTTTATTTTTAACCGCACTATATCCTCAAAATCTTTAAACGTTGTTTTAAAATAGCCTATGTACATATGCACAAAAGAACACTGATAACATAGTCTTCGTTCTATTACTGACAAAACTATATTTTGCAGATACGAAGCCGAAAACCGCTATCTTTGCCAGCCCAGCAAAGACGACGTATTTCGTCTTCTTGTCGCCCTTCACGAAGCCAGGCAAGGAAATAGAGGACATACAATACATTTCTGCAATAGGAAGAGACCTGCATCCGCCATATTTACCAACATCCGTTTCCTCGGCAAAAGAAAATAATGTGTTTTTCAATTTTTTGATTGAATACACGACTGAATAAATTAATCACAGCGCTCTGATAACGACGAAATATTAAAAAATATGTATAAGACAAAAAAAAGAATAATAAATAAAACTTTCCACTAATAAGAAGAAATCAGTATTTTTCAATTATACTAGTATTTAAATATACATACGAAAATGAAATAAATTTAATATTATTAAAAGCGAGTAGTAATGACAATGTTGTATTATATTATACCTGTTGCTTCCTATCAAGTAATATAATCTCTATGTACGTATAAGATATTTTGTATCACCAACCCTAGTGAAAAGCAAATTACATTTATTAAAAGAAAATGCTGGGTCTAGTCAAATAAAGTAAATTTAATAAAATTCCTGCATGTTAATATTAAAATTATTTGATGCCTATATTCGCTTAAACAAACTAAATTATACGCCAAACGTGTCAACCGTCTTTGAAATTTTATATAAAAATTAATTGTAATAAATTTTATCATTATTTGGAATTGCATTTAAGAAAATATATATTACAGAATTAATTAATAGCCTAAGAATTCACACGAAAATAGTAATGATATTTACTTGGTTGAAATTTATTAAAAAGGTATTTTTTGATACAGGCTAATAGTAAAAATATAGTTCCATATTCCTTTTATACAGATAATATCATTTCCATTTACATACACCATATTGACTTACATTGCAAGGTACATAATTCATCCTACTCATATTAAATTAGCTGTTTTTAATGATAATAAAAGAAATAATAAGAATAATTTATTCGACCCAAAGAAAATTTACAAAAAAGTAACTAGTGTAAATTACAAAAAGGTTTTGCCCAAAAGCGTCATTGCCAATTATATAAATTATATAGTATCTACCTGCTCCACCTGGTAACCCTAATAAATATTAGAAAACAGAAAATTCAAAATATATATTAAAGTTTAATTTATATGCATAAAAAATATCAAAAATCAAGGAAATGCAAAGGTTTGCTCCTAAAGTAAATATTGCTTTTTGATTACTATCGGTTTAAATGTAGAGAATAAAAATCCTTGAATGTCCAAATCCCTTAATCGATTTTGGGAAAGCATACAAAAGAAATTTTTTAAATCGATGCATAGATCATGTTGGTATATTTGGTACGTAGACTTCCGCGGTCGTGGTCCATCCTATCTGCTTCTGAGTTTCCGGGCTGGAACCGCGTCACTAGTATATCTGCCGACGTTTCGTACCCATTTGTATGGGACATCTTCAGGGCTGAACTACTGCACTGAAACTGAGTTTCAGTGACGCGGTTCCAACCCGGAAACCCAGAAGCAGATAGCATGTTGGTATATGATTAAAATTTTTTAAAATTTTCTTAAAATTAAAAAAATGCATATCGATTCTAAACCTTGTTGTATGTATACGACTTCCATGCATTCTAATAGTAAGCCTTTTATTAATAATTTTATAAACTAAGCATGCGAAATGAAGGAATCTACGCCTAGTCACATTCGATACAGTTTCATCTAATTTTTCTTATATAATCTCATTGTTTCCTTAATTCTCGTGTCTGTTCAAGGTTATTTTTACATATTATAACGTTGGCATCTCTGATACTTTCTCAGTCTATTGCCGGTAAACTTTTCACTCAACCCACATATCTTTGACTTTGCTATCATTGAAAGCTTTTTACATTATAATATATAAATATATATTATATATTTATATATATATATATAAATAAAGATATATTTTCTGAGGTCCTAAATCGCATGTGAATTGTGTCGTGATCTTCAACGTCAGAAGGGTAACGGCTCTTCTCAAGACAACTCACACGCGGCTTAGAACCCGAGAAATTTATACAAACGACTAACTTGCATATAATTAACAATTGAATTGGATATATATATATATAAATCTGGATTAAAGGTTTTCATGCGGTTGTTTGAGAATTACTCCAATAGTAAAAATTATGAGAATGTTTTTGTTTCAATTTAACTTTCAAGTATTTTTTTAATACACTGGTATGTTATTCTATTTAAATTTGTACATGCACCTGCGATGTGTTCAATTGTTTCTGGTGTTTGTAATATTGCCTGCATATATCTTCAATGTCATTGTTTATTTATCTATTTATTATAGTTTATGATTTTCATAACTCGATTTCTTATTACAACCATGAAATCTTCACTTTCCGCGTAAATGTTTTAGATTTTCAACCATTTTTGTTTTTCATCAATTTACCTGTTTGTCAATGTGTGTTGTTATTTGGTATAGATGTGTTCCATGTATTATCTTACCCTTCTGGTTTCTATTTTATTTTTATTCACAATTATATGTTCTTCTTAGTCTTAAACCTGTTCTACTTTTTAGGTATAGGGCTGATGAAGTTATGCCCTATATTTTTCTTTCCATTGTCTTCTGTCTTTTGTAAGCTTTCGTACTCTATCCCATGTCATTCATTTTTCTTTGATTTTTCTTTAATCCTATCTATCCATCTTGTTCAAATACTGTTCTAGTAAATATAATAACTTCGATTTGTAACTTTTGTTTGTATATTTCATTTATTATTTGGTCTCTCCTTCTTTTGTTTTCAATTTCTATTGATCTATTAATCTATTAATATAATACAAATCAAAATTAAGCTTATTTAACCTTTACGTTAATGGCAGTTCAATTTCTGTCTGATGTTTATATTAGAATATATACCGATGATGTGGTTATCTTAGTGTCTTAAAAATTCATCCGTGAATTTCTTGTTGGCATTTTATTAACGCTGTATTAATATATCTCTACTAATAAGTTATCGGTCTCAGAAAAACTAAATGAAGTGATGCTTCATTCTAGACCATAAAATGCACGTATACAATACGTCTTCTAAGTAATAAAACGCTATGCGCTGACTCGACAACATTTCTAGGAGTTAATTTGTATAATAATTTTAAAATCGACATCTAGATCGGCCTTCCTTCCAACATCACAGATGCCTTTTGCGAGAAATAAGGTTATTAGAAACATTGCTGATATGTGTTTCTCACAATCGCATTCTTTCACTTTTAAGCATCTAAAGGTATTACCGATATCTTATATACAGTAGATATTGAAAGTTGTCTATTATATTTTCAAGAGCTTACACAGTATAAAACAAAATTCACTAATACATAAGCACAATATACGACACACATTATATACATACTACCAGTTTATGCCTTAAAAATCTGATCCTACTTTTTTCCAGATGATAGAAAAATGAAAAGTTTTTCTCAGAACAAGATTTATTATAGTACACGAGTAGCTACAATGTAATAATGAGTCCATAATTAATTTTTATAAGTCGTATTGAATTAGAGCATTTCTTATTGTTCTATCCTTATTTAAATGTATATGTACTAAACACTAATTTAGCAAACATAATTTTTTAAATAATTAAAACAAAAATATAACACATTGTCAAAGATTACGTCTCTATAAAAATTTATTATTCCTCCGGATTTGATTAAATTTATTTTATTTATAAATTACCATATAACTCAACTAAGAGCTTTTTCAAACGCCAAAAAAGATTATTCTTGAATTAAGTTAAAACAGCGTTTTCTTTCACCAGCATTTAATTTTATTTAAAATTTCGTATTCTCTGAAATTCTCTGAAAGCATACATGCATACATAATCCTTCCTCTTGTTACCCCTAGGGTGTAGAAGTGTGGAGCTATAAATTATCTCTGAAAGTATATATATTAAAGTACTAGATCCTAATCTTAAACGCTTGTATTCTTAATTTTAATTTCTTTCATAAATCCTTTAAAACGGCCGCCCACTCAATATACATCGACTACATTATTTTCTTAACAAGCACTTATATTTTCTTATAGCAGCAATCTTCGCGTCCCAAATATTTATAAATGTATAACATAAATCTGTCAATCTTTAATATAGTTTTTATTATTATCTACGACATTTATTGACATTCCAGGTTATATCTTATTTCATAATATATATAAATATATATAATATATATATATATAACCTGTCGTAAGATTGAATAATAGATACCATATTGCTAATGTAACAGTTTTTTTAATAAATACACAGAGTATCAGAATTTTATTTTGAATTAATTATTTTTAGTTAATATACAATTGTTTCGCCGCATAGTAGCTTTTTGAGATGTTTAAGGCAGAGTAAATTCTAATGTAAAGTGCAGAAGCTCTAAAGAAGTTGTTTACAGTACGCAATAGAAACTATCTAATAATAAGCTAGAAATGTTTAGCAAAACACATACTGGGCTATTAAATTTTTTCTTCCCTAAACAGAATCCGTTTTTTATTTATGCATGTTGCTGTGCTCTGATACTTCTACTTGTGCACTTTATTATTTAAGAAGTTTTTCAATTTGATATAGGTCCGGCATACCTTTATATTTATTGCCATCGTCCTTTTTTGTGTTTGGGTAAACCACTGAAATAGCCTCGTCATACAATTTTTTTGTAAGAATATTATTTATTATTTGGAATTGTAACTCTTCTTCGAAATTATCTTTTTTTATTACCTATGAATCATACCATTATATGCTGCTAACTATTTGCTACTTATTCCCTTGGAGTTTCTACACTATATAATATAATTGAATCTATCTTAAACATTTGAAGAAGCCATCCACTAACAAATTAGTGAAGATTGTAACATTTTTTTGTATTCATTAATTTAGTTGTGGATTTTTATCAAATAGAGGCCAAAGCGCTTCTTATTTCTGTAATATTAAATAAAAATAGGATAAATTATATATTTCCGCCAAAATACTCCAAAAAGGAATCATTGCATCTTGTAAAACGATATATTATAATGCTTACTTTCATGCAAAAATGAGATTATATTGCTATTATAAAGCAATGGCAGTACAGACTGCTACTTATTTCAAAATTAAATAACTTTGATCACAATGGTTCTTCAAATTATGTAAACTATGAAATATAACAATGAATTTTCTTAAAACTAATCGTATTATAGTTTTGTATTTAGTATCAAATTTTTTGGACTCTTATTGTAATAATTTTCATTTTCACTCCTCATGTTTGACAAATTTGAATTCAAAATCATTGTGTATTAATTTGAATACATTTAATTTCTGATTTGCGTTACTAAATTTACATAATTATAAGTAAAACCGACTATATTTGAATGTTTTAATAATATCAAATTTATTATATATTAAGTTGTTGTGTACTGTTCACTACAAAAAGGAAACCAACTATTTTGATAAAAAGTTCTATTTATTCAATAATGCAGCCTCCATTATTGAATTTTTCCATGCCATTTCTCAGGAAGCCCAAATATACCATTTTTGTGAACTATTTACTCTGTGACAAAAAAATTACTAACGCAAGTACATCGAATGGTTTAATTTTTCACCACTTAGATGGATTTGGAGATTTCTAGAGAAATAAAAATCCAATGGTATCATATCAGGTGAATATGATAGATGCGTTAAAATTTATCAACTACTTATGTTCTTCAAATTCTTTCAGAGTCTTCAAAGACCCGCGTGGTTTGTATAATAAAAACTTTCAATTTCCAAATTTAGTTTCTTTTCGCGTAAGGGGATCTTTAATTTATCCAATTGGTCATGATACTGTTTTAACAAACTCAAAGTAAACAATATCGTTATTTTGGTGCAAATCATCCTTTGCAATAGTTGAAAATGTATTAGGTTCTCCCAAACGATACATTTTTTATCAACCGTTATAATTCTATTTAAAATTAGTTTACAATCGTTACATGTCAATGAGAAACAAACTCTATATCAGCCTGATAATTCTTTTCATTTAATTTGTATGATACCCAAACCACAAATATTTTTTAAACATGAATCACATTTCTTAGTTGAACACTTAATCGTGAATTATACTCTTCGTCTTCGTCAAAGTACGTGTGATAAAATACACACACTTGTTTTCAAATAAACGCAGCAAATTTAATCAATTCACATTTTAAACAAAAAAAACTCAAAAATAAGGAACTACAATATTAATACTAATGTCTATATACGCAAGACAAGCAAAAATTTAAAAATACACCTCCAGTATAAAAATAACTTTAAAAACTTTCACAATGTATCAATTCTTCTGAAACTCTATCCTCTGTTATCGAAGAAGGTATAATAAGAACTTATAGCACAAAATTTGAAATCTTCATTTACAATGAATATTTAACCAACTTAATTTTTCTAATTATTAAGTTTATTAAATAATACTAATTTTGAATTGGAGACGAACAAGACTTACTCTACCATTCCTGATAAGACCTTAATACACCCATGACATTTTAGCAAAATATTAAATTAATTAAGGAGAAATTAATTGCAATTCTTTTCTTGAGAATCGAATAATTTACTTCATATTTTAAAATTACAATAAACATAAGAAAAATGCTGTAAAGTAGATAAATAGAATTTTATTAAAAAAAATTTAAAATGCGTTACTTAAATATTTGGTAATGAACAAGGTCTTTTGGAATAGGCGATACGTAAACAAGTATCAAATATCAATTTGAAACATTGTTTTGTACATTTGTATTCTTCTACTTACTAACATATTTGACCATAAAATATTACATAATAACGTTAGAGAATTATAATTATCATATTTCTGAGACAAAATTAACTTTACTTAGAATTACATAAGTAGTCTATTTACCCCTATTCAATTTACTTAGCTTATTGCTAATTCGACTCACAATATACTCACAATATATTAAGTATACATATAGATATATTTATTTTAAACTTTATAATAAAATGTGAAGATTAATACATTTTTGTATAGCTCTTATGTTCTAAGTCTCTCTAAAAAAAATGAATGCCTTTTGCCAGGGTTGGTTCTTATGTTCATATTCCTATATCTAACTGTTCAAGAAACTAAATTTATTAAAGACTGTCCTTTATGAATATATTATCCATATATAATTTTCTGTACAAGATATAATCTCAATTCTATCACTGAAAATATTAATCAATATGTTAAAAATATAAAATAAGCGATTTATTTTATTAAATATTGTTGTTATTTGAGATGTACGGCTACTGAATGTGTAAGAAAGTATACATGTTTGGGAAATTAAATCATATATGAAAACGATTATTATTGTTTTCTATTTAACCTATTAACTGCTGTCCGAATATTATAAAGAAAATTAACGAAGTGCGCTACATCTCTATTATTTCTTACAATACTTTAATTGTATCTCAACGGCATATTCTGGGCTATGTAAATTACTAATTAATGAGAGGCAATAAAATATCATGTAGACACAAAGATTTATCTCCTAAAAAACTATAATGTAATAGAATATATATCACAACGCCATGTTGGCATTTATTACATACGCTACGAAGTAAAATATTCTCCTAACGCAGAGATGATGGTTAAGTATCAACTAGAGTTTATTTTCTAAAACTATTATATAATAATTAACCAATTATCATTCATTAATGTACATATATTCAAAAAGCTTTCATATAAATTTGAAATAAACAACTGTACATTTGCGAAAATGAAAAAATGTTGAAAGTTCAACAACAGTTGAAGTAAAAGTCAACAGTTAGTCAAGAATAGGTAATAAACTTACCCAAAGATAACATGCAATCAATTTTGTATCTTTCAAGTTTTTTAATGATGATTACTTCAACGGCACTCGATTACACTAGAGAATGCTTTAGTCTCAATATAGCATGAAACATAGTCGTTATTATTTTTACTACCTGATTTGGGAATATTTAATGGTCTGTTTTCTTTGATATTTTGGTTGGAAAAGATTTAGAAATATATGTTACAAAGAATTGTTCTGTTCTCTTCCTTATTTCTGGCCCACTTGCAATATATATATATGTAAGTTAATTTTCATCCTGGTTTGTGAAAGTGACTACATTTTACACAATTCTAAAGACAATAAGATTTGGATTACTAAAGTTTTTAGTAGTTTAGAGTTTTTCTCGTGCATTAGGGTATTCATTTTCCTATATGTGCTGTTGTTTGAAATTAAGTATTGTATTCATTTAATATGGTATGCTAGATACTATACCCTATCTGCTTTAAGAAGATCTTCACTATGTTTATATATTAATACAATTGCATTTATATGCACATATTTATTACATACATTTACATTATATAATCATTATAAAAGATATGCTGCATGCAAGATCATTGATTAAAAAACATTTTCTTGTACATTAAATATATGCGATAACTATGAACTTTGTTGACATAAAAATATATAATAGCAATTCTCAAAAACATATTCTACATTAAACACCTTTATTTATGTAAATCTGGTATATGTATACATCATTTACATTATCTGTTCATTTAAAAATTGTTTCGCAATTTTCCATAGTTATATGTTGTAAGTAAAGTATCGTCTCCGACAAACTAAAAAAATTATTGCCTAGTGTCATACAAATATAAATAAAAAAATACATATTTATTTATCGTTAATACTTTGGCAGTTAAGTATATCATTACTAAACTAGAAGAATGCCCGTTTTCTAATCGTATTTTTCTAATATTCGCCCTGTTTTCTCAGGAGAATATAAAATTCCATTTATTTCTTTTTCACTTATAATAACCCACACTGCTCTAAAAAGTTGTTTTTGATTATGTAGTATATAATAATGAGGATTTTAAATTGAAAATATAGAATGAATGAAGACACTTGAATGACATGCAATAATGGCCTTTGTAAATTTAGTTATAGTTGTATTTATCCAACATAAATTCATTGAATGAGCTGTACGCGTTTCCCTCGTATCAATTTTACTATCCTTTGTTGTCAGCCATATGCCAGTAAATACAGCCATAACTGATATACTGTCTTTAGTAGTATTTGATATTAAAGTAACTGTGTTTTAATGATGTGTAACTTTATGGTTACAAATTAATCATGTCTTAGAATACTAAAATAAATCAGTAATGCATTTCTTAACAAATATTCCTTATGTAAATTACTAATGATAGCAGATACAAGAATCCTCAGAAACATATTGTTTGCCCCATTAAAAGTATAACTGCAAACCAAGTGTAGCTCAATATCAAACTTACTTCTGCAACCAATGAACGGATTAAATACGTATTCTTAAGAAATATTATACACAATTATATGTATGCAAATTTGCAATTTAATTATTTAAGACCATCAGAAATCCCAAATGGTCTAACCAATATACAGAAAACAAAGAAAGGATTATCATTTGACTTACAAAAAGAATTATAATCCTATTATTCTATTTATTGTTATATATTATTAGTCTATACTTAGGGAGCGAAAATACATTTGTTAAGTAAACGGAGAAAGAAATGTAATCCATAGACGCTTATTTTGCAAATAAAGTTATGGATACTTATTGTAAAGAGAAATAATTACTTTCCAAACAATACAACCTAATCAAACTGTAACTTATTCTTAAGCTAGAGTTGAATACGACACGTCAGGTCATCAATCAAAATGTGCAGACCTAATTCCAATTTGCATTGCATGATGCAAAAGTAGCATGATATAATCGCAATTTTTTTACTCAACTAAAAAGTAGAAATAGAAAAGTACCTGGATGAATAACAAATAGAATGGCAGACAACTTATAACCGAGAAAACAAAGCAACAGGTATCAGTAATATGTGTATCAGTTTTAGTACCACTTAATTACTATGGCCAATTTCTTCAATGCTTTTTTGGTCATATTTTAAGTAATAATATCTTTCCTTTCACTGAAATATATTTACTTGGCGACATATATAAAATTTTTTGAATGTATGTATATGACGTTATTTGCTGTTTTAAATAAAATTATAAGGGCAATTTTGGTTTACTTCTCTTTATTTCCTTGCGGCTTTTTGCATGACCTGAATATTTATTCTTAATCAAGAATTAGCTATTTCTTATCCTTATTTATTATAATGCTATACCTCACTAGAAGCCGCTCCAAAAGTAGTACTAATGGGTGGGCAAATTTGAGGTTAGGAAGTAAATTGGCTGTCAAATGATGAAATGTCAAGAATTGAGCTGTCATCCTTTGACATTTATTTAGTAAAAAGTTGTGAAATTTTAACCATGGAACGTTGCACTCTTGAACAAAGAATTTTAATTGTGAAAATTTACTATCAAAATGGTGAAAATTTTACTGTATCACTTCGTAAAATTCGAGCAGGTTTTCCTCGTAATCAGGCTCCTTCTGAGACCGCTGTGCGTTATTTAATCGCTAAATTCGAGGCTCACGGTACTGTTGCTGACAATAGATCAAAACAATATGCTCGTAGTGGCCGTAGTGATGCAAACATAGCCGCTGTACAGCAAAGTGTTGAGAATGTGCCTGGAACATCAACACGTCGACGTTCGCAACAATTGGGCATCACCAGAGGTACTCCGCGCAACATTTTGCATAAAGATCTTCATCTTCACGCTTATAAAGTTCAGCTCGTTCAAGAATTAAAGCCGGCCGACCATTGTTTGCGTCGAACGTTTGTGAATTGGCTGTTTGAAAAACTGAACGCAAACAACGTATTTTTAAATAAAGTTATCTTTAGTGATGAGGCCCGTTCTCAATTAGGCGGTTATGTAAACAAACAAAATTGTCGCATATAGGGCTCACAAAATCGACATACAGTCCTCGAAAAACCATTACATCTAAAGAAAGTGACCGTATGGTACGGTTTGTGGTAAGGCGGCATCATCGGCCCGTACTTTTTCGAAAATGAGCAAGGAAACGCCGTCACCGTGAATTCTCTGCGCTACCAAACCATGATAATCGATTTTTTGTGGCCAAAATTGGCTAATGTTGACATCAGTGACCTTTGGTTTCGGCAAGACGGCGCCATAAGCCACACAGCCGGCCCAACAATTCAGTTATTGCATGAAAAATTTCCCCGTCGCATAATTTCTCAATTTGGTGATGTCGATTGGCCACCTCGTTCTTGTGATTTAACGCCGCTGGATTATTTTCTCTGGGGCAATTTGAAAGACCGGGTTTACGTGAACAAACCACAAACAACTGACGCTCTGTAAGATGAAATTTGGCGTTGCATTGACGAGATAAGCGAGGCTTTGTTGCAAAATGTGGTTCAAAATTTTGTGAAAAGATCGGACGTCTGCCTACGTGCTAGAGGTGGACATTTGCCCGACAATATACTTCATTATTAATTCCCATATTTCTACTTTAAATTGGTATCAAAAAAACTGAATTTGTCGAAAAAAAGTGTGTTTTTAAGGCAATTTACTTCCTCACCTCAAATTTGCGCACCACATATTTTGGTATAAAACATAGGCAATTTCTTTCAGTTAATGCGTAACAATAATTGACAATCCATTTTGCGACTTTCACTAGCCTAATATAATACATGTGTCTATAAACATGGAGTTTTCATTTGATACATAGAAATTAGTGCTATCCGTTTCCTATGGATCTTTTATAGAACAATTTAGAAGTATACACGATCTGGCGTCCAAATGTATTAGTTAATGATTATGCAAATATGGCGTTTTCTATTCATGCAGAAATTAAGGTACCTTAGGTCAAGAAATAAAGAGGATATATGTATGTACTGGAAGAAATACTATGTCCAATAGTCATAAAATTTACTTAATATGTCGAGTTGGGATAGATTGTACAATATCATGGGAAAAATAAATTTAAAAAAATGAGACATTGACTATCATAACGAAAACTAAGTTATAATTTCACTTCGTTTTAAATTATTATTTTATTTTTCTAAAGAACACAAAACAACCGCTCGCACTATGAAAAAAATTTTGCATTACATTTTACTTGCTTTGAACTACTGCATAAATATAACCCTCTTCTAAAATATTTTTTCGTCTTTCAGCACGAAGTGACACACTAATTTTTAAAAAATATTTAAAAATAATTTGAATTATATCCAAAATCACTGGATCCTATTTACAGTATATGTGTTATAATACTGCAATATAAATCGCAGTTTGTAGTTAAAGAAAACATGTAAGTTAATTCTCAAGAGGAGTAATTCTTGTAGAAATGTTTTCAAAAACACGATAGATAATGTAAGATCATTCAGAAATCTAACTCTACAAATTAAAATATCAATTGCTGAATGAACTATGTTATTCCAAAAAGACCTATAATTTTAACAAACAAAAAAATCTAATAATGCACTACATATTTTAGACAGCAGTCATAATGTAACACTAGATAATTTAAAATTAGCAAAAAATATATATATAATAATAAGGTATTAGACAGCTACAAAAGCATTTTCATTTACAACAACAAAAATAATTCCATTGATTCAAATTTTGAATCTGGTGTTAATATCAACTATTGTAATCTGAGACAAGTCATACACGAGATAGGCAACTTAATGGTTACATTTCTATGAACTTAATTTAACATTTAGAAGTAGACAATGTAACATTTAACTTATAAGAACCTTCAGGCAAGAAGAAATCTATAATGGTAACGGATGACATAATAGATGACGAAACAGAACGTAGCTAATGAAATGTTAGACATTTTAAAAGTGTATCTAAATATATACTTCGATATTTTAACGAAACAGTAGCGAAAATAGGCATAATTAAGTAGTAATAAAAAGGAAAGGGTTTTCCAACATATACTTATTAATTACAGAAGAAAATTTGGAACAAATTGTAAATGTTTTGCAATGGGAGCATGTCATCTCTAAATACAATGAATCGTCATTCATTTATGGAACAAAGTAATTATTTTATTATAGTAAAATATATTACATTTATATATTAGGTACAGAACGTATATCTAATTTGCTCGTCTTACAATCTTTAGTATTTTATATTAGTAATAAACACTGTAGTAGTTATAAATTTTCGAATATCATATAATATTCAACTAGAGATACTAGATATCTCATCTTTTGAAATCATACATAAAAATGTAACACGATATCTTTAATCTCAAAAACACTACACACCTATAACACTTTGAACAATTTAAGACGAAAATACTTTTCGGAATTTTTGTTGAAAACTACTTTTCAGTATTTTTATTATATATACAATTGTATTTTAGCTTGCAATATGGTAACGAAAGCCAAACCAGCTGTAGAGTGAAGTAGTGGCTTAGATGGATCTAAGAATAATATTCTTTAATACATATTCAAATTTAAAAGAAGATGTGTGTTTTACGAAAGAAGTATTTAATAGAATTATATCAAATATTTGTTTGAAAGCCACTGGAATTACAACAGTTGACAAATATACAATAGTACACAACAAGCATCTAACCGAAACTGGACGCATGTAACTACATATGACATATCAGTTTGACAGAGTGCTACAAAACGAGAGTTACACCTTATTATAATTTATGCAATTTTAACTACACGAAATATGTTCTCGCGTCTATTTAACAAGGAATAGTCTTTATAATGTTCATTGCGCACTTGCTGGTTGAGATCGTCAACTAAGTTTCCCGTCAAAAATAGAGGAGACGTAGAACATGTAGAGACACAGCCCCGTGGTTGTAAGGTTAGTTGTATCGCTAGAGAGAATTTTCGTGGAGTTATACTTATTGACACTTAGGTATGTAGATATAAACAGAATAAAGTTTTATTTGTTTTAATTTTAATACGTTGGTGACAAAGATATACTTTACTTGTGTAAAGTATATCTTATCTCTCCTAATTATTAATAATTCTGCTACTATTGATAATGATAATCTAGTTGTCAAAATCGTACACAATTGAAAAACCTGTAGTAGAAAAATTACTTTTAATCAACTTTTACACTTATTCAAAGTTCATAAAATTTATTAAATAATTCTCAAACCTCAGTTCTGTTTTATCCTGAACTATAGCTACAATTCAGATCATATTCCTAACTTGTAGCAATTCATCCTACCTGAAAACATCGTAGCTCTTTACTTTTAAAACCTATAGGTGCAAAGTTCTGAAAATAGTTTCTAATAATTTGTTCTGTTACGTGCTCGTAACATCTTCAGTCGATTAGACGTATTTATGATCGTACCGCATATGAAAGCTTTAATTCCGTACATCTGCATTACTTTTCACACGTCTTTCTTTTCATATTTAAGTTTTTTTTTCATACGCCAAATATGGAGGAAGATTCGACACGCACTGGCTTACAGACTTGATTAGTCAAACTTTGCAGTTATTAAATTTATTTTGAATGCAAAATATTAATTACATTTCGGAAAAAGCTGTATTGCTTTAAACAAGAGGAGCCAATAAAAAACCGAATATTTAAAAAGAGACAATAAAAATCGTATCCAGCATATGAATATCTGTCGTTTATAATGTCCGGTAATATTGAAAATATACATCAATACTGGTAGAAATACCAAAAATTAAATTGTATGGACGCATTGCTGGAATTCAAGAGGTTGCGTTCCATTATTTATAAGTATAGTATAAACGATTTCACACCTTTTACTTCGTTACTACTGAAAATAATATTGCCAACAATCTAAAGCAGTTCTGGCCTTTATTCAGGAAAAAAAGGCAGCAAAATTGCCGGACGAATGACTAGATAATGAAATGCATGAATCAAGATGATTAATAGATAATGGCTTTTCAAAATTTTTTGGAAGTGTACTCCTTCCCTCTCTACTGAATCTTGTTTTGTTATTATTCTTATACTATTAATTTGAGTACATTTATTGAGAAGTAATTTAATCAATAAGCAGACTGAAAAACTCTTTTACGTCTTGTCATGATAAAATTTCTATTTTCTTGAAGGTAATTTTGATGGAGCCTGTGGTTGATTTACTTGATCACTGAAGGTTGATATATAACCGCCGTAGTTTTTCAGGTGCGATACTTTTTAATTATCTGCTGATGATGACAACTTACTTGTATACGGAATACGAAAATTAATATGGCAAGGGGTTATATATCAACCTTCAGTGATCAAGTTCTATTTTCTTGTTTAGTAACTAAATTCGTTTTTATTTGACCTCTTACAAAATTATTTAACCTAACCATTGCGTCTTGTACATCTCCTGATGTATGGCATGTTAAAAAAATACTCCTATGTTTAAAATTGGTAAAAATTTAGACATCAACTACTGTCTAATGTCTATTTTATCAGATTTCTACAAAATTTTTGGACTATCCATTTACTCTAACATAAACCTATTGATTATAATTCGTCTTTCATTATACCAACTTGGGTTTATCACCAATAGATCTACAGCGCCTAATCTAGTTCCTTTTGCATTTAAGAGTTCTAGATATTGGTAGTCAAGTAGTCAAATAGGTGTCATATATACCGACATTGCGAAAGTCTTTAGTCGCTTATACTTTCATCTAAATTACATTCTTTTGGTTTTAGAACGAATTTAATTAAATTTTTCCACGACTTAGTTAATGTTCCAAACTGATTAATAATCTTTTTTTAGTTATAACTAAATGCAAGATGATATACAAATCACTATTACTTTTCAATATATTCTAAATGTTTCTATCATTGATCGTACTACCATTATGAAGGAACTTGGCATGTTACTAGCAACCAAACTTAGTTTCGATAGAATGTGTTCTAAAGCAAGGTCAACACTTAGTATTATAATTCGAAATTGTAATTAATTTCTGAAACCCTATTTATCTTGTCTATACAAGAGAATTAGAAGTTGTTCGATGAAAATCTCTTAAATTTGTATGTAAATGTATAATCTAGATGGAAATATTTTCTTTAAAGTCTCGCGATACATTGCTTCCCTTCAAAATACCGCTAGATTCAACACAAAAATCTAGTATATTCCACATACCACTTGAGAAAACAAATTTACTAATACGTTCTCCATTTTACTACATGTGTAATTATTTCAATTCCACTAAATTTTGTGCGGTTGTGACTTTAACAGCTCTACATTAAATATAATTCGTGACATACTCCTTGCACAATAAATGCACAACCTGTACAATACTATAATGTTGTCTTAATGTCTATGTATGTGTATTTATATGTATGTAGTTTATTTACAATTACTCTATTATCGTGTTATGCTGAATATCACTGCATCATTTTTAAGTATGTAGTGTGTTCATTTTAATAACGTATTGTTATGTAAATGGATTTATGTTGGACATTAAAGAATAATGTTATTATTATTTTTATTTTATTACGACAAAGAGGATCTTTATTCGCAGTGCTATTTAGTTTAGTGCAAGTGAATATTTTGAGGAAAAGTGGCACAAGTATAGAGGATTTAATATATCGAAGTCAGATTTACACCGATGACGTTGTATTTATGGCATATCGAAAAAAAGAATAATAAACTCGTTTAAACTATTAAAAAAAGTAAATTAATACTGGCTAAAAATTAAGTAAAATAAAGCGAAATACATGTTAACGAAAGACCATGGAAAGCGGGAGATGGAAGAATTAGTCATAAATTGTGCAACAGATCGAATATCGGAGTGTATCATTGACGAGTAAAGGAGATGAATAGAAAGAAATAGAGAAACAAAGTAGAGAAATCTACTGACAGAAATAATATATATATACATATATATATATATATATATATATATATATATATATATATATGAAATAACACGAGACATGCTACATATGGATTTTGTTAAATTATAGCAAAAAGAATTACAAGGTTAATGGTTTCCTTGTTTTCTATGACTATTCGTATGTTTTTTTTTGTCTGATTTAGAAATAAATGAGATACTTTTCTGTTTTAGTTCTATAACACTAATGAACTCTTTTAATAATTTCTCGTTTGCTGTCACCATTCTGTACCATTCTCGATCAAGGTTTACATGAGAAATTTTGATCATGTATGTAAAGAAGAGTAAATTTCTGATTTTATTATTACAAAATTTAAAATTCATGAAATCACCTCATTCAATTAAGTTTGTTCTTGGAAATTCCCCTTCGCGAGTAATAGCTTTTAAATATATAATGCCTACGTGTATTTTACAAAATTTACATTTAAAGCAGCATCTTTAAATTAACTTCAGCAACACGTGTTTTTAGCTAAAAAGTCAGGAGAACATGGTTCATTTTAACTTCCAAATTAATTAAATTAAAACTAAAATAATTTCCTTTGCGTATTTGGATGTTTAACTTATTAACTAGGACCTTCAGAACTCACTGCACATCAGGGGTTGAACTATAGTTACAGCTAAGCCATCTGAAGTGTCTGCCCTTGATAAGTTTGATAACACTACTGTAAATACAGCGTGCTTCAAAAAGAATATACGTATTACAAAGTATTATTTTGTTCACTTTCAACTAGTTAATAATTTGAAATTTTCTTTATTATGATGGCAATTTCTTAACCAGAACTAAATGATGAGGTGCATTGTTCATAACCATTTTTTGATAGTTCCTATAAATTACTGATTAAATGTTCTGTCCACTTTGCAAACATTTTCGCATTATTTCAGGCGAATAGTAGTGATGCATTTTTTACAAATCCAGTTTTTGATCCAGAATGAACAATAATAAGTCGTTTACCATTCTATCTTTTAAGTTTACTAAATCTCTTAATATCATCATCCTGCCATGCTTTTCTCAAATTTCCCATAGAAAATATCCAAGTTTCATCTAAGAATACTATTTGACATTGAACTAGAGAGGTTACGTTTTCCACATATTCTTCTAAAAATTGAAATCTGCTTTCGGCAACATAAAGTTTTTCCATCAGGGCTGTACAATTATTTTCTTTTTGAAATTTGAGGCAAATAGGGTGAAATGCACTATTCCAACTGCTGTTGTTTAACATTACACCTCTTTCTCATATTTCGCAGTTTGAAATTTGAATGTTGACATGTTTTTCTACAAATTAAGTTTAGACGGTTAATATTTTTAGTTAATAGTTATTGTTATAACTAACTTTCTGAGTGCATCGTATCCAATTGTTTATTATCTTTATTTTAATAATATCTGGTCAATCTTCAGTTTTTATTTTCATTCATAGCCTTCTTTTACTGGGACTGGATAGTAATATTGCGAATCTTAACATTCCCTACAGAACATACACTAATTTCTAGATACTTCCGGTAACAATAATTTAAATAAAATAATTAATTTTGTCTTTAGAATTACCTCATAGAGAGCAGATACTGGTAGTAAAGTGTCTCCCTTCTCGTTCAAAGTATTCCAACAAATTTAAAATCTGGAAGATATTCACATTGAGAAGACGCTTAGTTACGTAAGCAAATATTTAAAATTAACTTGAAGCGTACACCAATCGCGATTGTTTTTTTTTCTTATATACAGAATGTTGTTAAATTGATATTTATATATATATAACCCCTTTCCACATAACTTTGTAAATTATCGACAACCAAGTTGTCATCATCAGCAGATAATTTCAAAGTGTCGCACCTGATAAAACACGGCGAAAAACAACCGCACGAAAATCAAACTCCGTACGCGATCCACACCGTTCAAAACCAAGATGTACACTCAGTGTACATCTTACAATATTTTAACTATGTTTATTTTTTCGATGCGATATTTATGTTGTTTTGACTTTTTTCATGTATATGTTATAAAGCATTGATTTCATATAAATAAATGTGTTTTGTAATTACTCTGACAAATAGTTGACCAGATCGTTCAAATATGCAAACAAAAACTTAGAATATCGAAAACAGAAGCTTATATTTAAACTATTTGCAAAAAGTATTAGTTTTAAACAAAGAATTTGCATGTTTATTTTCACTACACATACCAAATACCGACTAGATTTTCTCCGTTTAAACAATAGTTGTTGTCCATAACAATTTCTGTTATCATAACATACGCGAGTTTAGGTTTATCAGATTTTAAAACTGCTAACGTTAAGCAGATCTGGGAAGCAACTTCGAATGCCACATAAGTTGTTATCAATGTTCAAACAATTAAAGAATTTAAAGTCGAAGAAAGTGCACATCTTAGTTTTGAACGGTGTGGATCGCGTGCGGAGTTTGTTTTTCGTACAATTTTTTCGCCGTGTTTTACCAGGTGCGACACTTTGGGATTATCTGCTGATGATGACAACTGTCGAAATGCGTATACAGAATTTACAAAAGTTAATGTGGAAAGGGGTTATATATCAACCTTATTGATTAAGTCAATCAACCACAGGCTCCATCAAATTCAACTCGAAGAAAGATATTATAATAAAAATAATTAAACAAATGAGTTGTTTCATTTCAACAACCTTTAGCCTAAGCGAGTATAATTATTCTTTCTGTAAGTGCTTTTCATTAAGTTATGTAAATAAACACCTGCCTACCCAACACTAACCATATCGTGTGTGGTTTTTGTAAATGTCTGTGGCATGAATTTTATATAATATTTACTTAGTGCCTGTGTCATTTATTTCCGTATATGTTTTGTACTTCGGGGACTCATATGCACACCACTGTGCCTGATACACCTGTAAATAAATCTATTACGTAATTTGAGACGACTGGCTGTGAAAGAACGGGTACTGTCGTTTTTGGTACATCAACAGTCATAAACAACAAAAGTTGATCACAAGCATAACTTCTTTTATTAGTCTACATATATTAAAAAAGAACATATAATGCAAATAAATAAAATATTAGTTATAAATAGAATATTTTCCTATGCCAATGAATGAATTACCTACTTAATTAAAATAGCACGTTGGCACGGCATGAATAAGTGGTAAATTGTGTCGTTAATGGTTTCTTCTTTACGTCTAGACGGGAACCACGTCTCTGGCGCTGTTGCTTGACTTGCTCGGCTCTGGGTTCTTAATGATTTATACTACAATTATAACGAAAAAATTTAAATACCATATACCACATTAGCGAATACCTATTGCGGATATGTTATACACAATATTTATTTAAAACTGTAAAACTTACCATGAGTAGAAAATTGTTGACTATCTTGTTTAACTAAATTCTAAGCTATAGTATTATCACTTCCTTCGTTTTGGTATAATTCCCTCGTAATTATTTTATTAATGAGAATAGTAATGTTATAATATTTGCGAGGTTGTTAGTAAATTTATTACGAGCGCTACCTTGTTAAACGGGTTTCTGGTTAGCTCAAGAGCTGTAATAAATGCAAGTAAGTAAAAAAATTAAAGGAGTTAGTAATAAGTAACAGTTTGATTTATGATGATGCATCAGAGGTCCAAGACGTATTTAAAACTGAAAAAAATATTAGCGATTAGCGGAAACAAAACAACAGGATTGCCCTGTTATAACTAAGGTATACGAGGGAACACGGATAGCTAAGTGGTGAAGTGTGTGAATTATAAATATTCTGAATATTCAGACCTGATTCAAATCTCATATAATACCTTTTCGAGCGAATGAAATAAATTAGAGAAATACATACAAGCCAGATGAATTATCAGCTACAGTGATGACAAGAAACAACAGTCCTTATTTGGGCTACTTTTAAAATTGCGGTTGAGGCAGCTTTTACCGAAACCTCGGAATGTTTAACTTACACAAACAATGAAACCAGCCTAAATAACAACTCCATAACAACCCATTGTCAAGAATTATACGCCATGAGTAGAGCGGCGACGAAAGTGGCAATACCATAGGCGGTACGGTAGAACGGGCAATTGGTGCGCAATGAATGAGATCATTCACATCAAATACAATACGGTTCACGGTTGGTGTTTAAGTGTAAATTATAAACTGCGGCGAAAGTGTCCGTAGCAGTGCCGTGTCTAGACTTATTCTTACACAATTAGTGCTTACCTAGTAATATGTAATTTCATAACCCTGGTAATGTGTTGTGGAAGTAACTGTACATCTGCATCATTGCATACGTCTCTACGGTTGCTTCTGTAAATGACGTCCTTCGCGACGAGAAAATGTTTTTGTATAGAGAAAAAGATCGTTCGGCGTCTATTGATGTAATTTTGTCAGAAAGAAGCTGTTGTTCAAAATCATTCCAGGGCTCACTATTTGCACATTTGTCATAAATAGTTCGTAAAACATGCAAGTCCGGATTTTTTTTTAAAACACTTAATAATTTTTCATGAGCTCGTACACCAGCAGCGTCAGTTAAACTATGCAAATGAGCGGTCACATTTTGCACTATGCATAGTGATGCGTCTAAGGGCAGCGAATCGTTTTCGTTTTGAAGTTTTGTAATTGCTTCTACTAATGGATGGTAATTGTTATATATTGTATGCAGATCTTCCAGAATTTGGGGATTTTCAAATTGATGTTGACTGTCTCTGGTTGCTTGGGATTCGATTGGCCTAAATTTTGATATAACGGATTTAACCTTGTGAAAATTCTTATGGTAATAAAAAGCTGCATTTAGCCACGTGCCCCATCGTGTAAGAATGGGTTCCGGTGGTTCCGAAATATCTGGACAAGTTTTATGAAATTCTTTAAGTCGTTTAGGGGATTTAAGAAACACTTGTTTGGTGGATCCAATCAAATGATCAACGTTTTTATAACTACTTCTAACATTTTCAGCAACTAAATGAAGAGCATGGAGTACACAAGTTATGTGTATTAATTTAGGAACAGTTACTTTTAGTAAACGTCCGAGTAGTAACATAGTAGCAGCACCATCTGTTACAAGCATGCAGACTTGAGTACTATGAATGTGAAATTTCTTTAAGGTGTTCATTATTATTTGCCGAATATTTGCCGCAGTACATGCTTGTACACGGTTACAGGCTAACAAATAGGGCTGTGAAAATGTGTTGGCTGATAAAATACGTACGATTACGTTTATTATACTATTTTTTTTTAAATCAGTAGTCTCATCTACAGTAATCCACACATTTTTATTATGCAATTCTCTTCTTGCTATATTTTCAAGCCTCTCTCTTAAACGCGGCAAATGTTTCTGTAAAGTTCTTCTTGCAGGTAATTTATAATTTGGCAGATATTTATTTCAGAACACTTGAAAAGGGCGTTTGCTGATTAAACGAAGCGGCAAATTACATGCAGTCAACATAAATAAAAAATCATAAAGGAATGTTGCATAAGGTATTTCATTTCTTTTGTTTAGTTTATGTATTGCACTGTTCACATGTTTTTTACAATTGTCTTTCTTCCGTATTATAAGTCGCTTATTACAAACCAAACACAATACTGCACATCCATCATACTTTAAATCGGGAAATTCTGCTATGTATTTTCTAACCGACGTAACAAACGGCACAGACTTTCGCGACATGTTTGTGTGAAGTTATTATAAACACTAACCGTGAACCGTATTGTATTTGATGTGAATGATCTCATTCACTGCGCACCAATTGCCCGTTCTACCGTACCGCCTATGGTATTGCCACTTTCGTCGCCGCTCTAGTCATGAGGCACAAAGAATTATTACAGACTATTACAGATATACATATACCTAGTCCTGCCATAAGTATTAATACAAGTATAAACGCACCTTTTTGCAGATGATAACTTGAAAGCACAAAAATTTTATGTTGGCAGTTCTGACATTTGATATATGCTTTATAAAAGTGCCGAACAATTTCACTATAGCGTGAGTCGTCATTATGGAATGGTCGGATAAAGAGAGCCGTATTGCGGTTATTGCACTTCATAAGTGTGGAATAGAAAGAGCCCGTATTTTTGATTTATTGAAACCGTTAAATATTACGCGTGTGTTTGTGTATCGTACTGTTAAGTTATTCATTGATACTGGAAATGTAATCGACCGTAAAAGATCTGGCAGGCCTCGCATAGTTCGTACACCACAGGCCATCAATGCTGTGAGATCCCGCATCAATCGACATCCTGTCCGCAAACAGAAAATCATGGCTCGTGAAATAGGTATTGCTCCGAGAACCATGAGCCGTATCATTAAACAAGACCTAGGGCTTAGAGCTTTCAAACGACAAACAGGACAGCGCCTTAACGTTGATTTAAAAAAGAATAGGAAGAAAAAATGCAGACACCTGATATCGTTGTACGGCGTTACAAAAAAATTCTGTTTTCTGATGAAAAAATTTTTACCGTGGAAGAAACTTTTAACAAGCAGAATGATAGGGTGTATGCACGGTCCTCCAAGGAAGCCAGTGAAGTGGTGCCAAGGATTCAGCGAGGTCATTTTCCTGCTTCAGTGATGGTTTGGTGGGGCGTATCCTATGACGGTGTCACTTCCTTGCATTTTTGTGAAAAAGGTGTTAAAACAGCGGGAAAAAGCTATCAACGAGACATTTTAAGCAATGTAGTGGAGCCCCTGAACTACATTATGTTCCGAAATCAACTATGGATATTCCAATAAGACTCTGCGCCCGCTCACAAGGCCAACTCAGCAATGGCCTGAAAATCATGTACCTGAGTTTATTAGTACTGACTATTGGCCGTCAGCAAGCCCAGACCTAAATCCGCTCGACTACAAACTGTAGTCAATATTAGAGGGCATGATCTGTAGAAGACCCCATCGCAACCTGGAATCATTGAAGCAAGCGTTAACAGAAGCAGTCGTCAATTTTCCCATCGATATCGTCCGTACAGCGATTGATGAGTGGCCCTACAGACTTCGGCGTTGTATTAAGACAAATGGCGGCCATTTCGAGTAATTTGCATTGTATTTTGTAGCTTACTATTGCCAAAATAAACTATCAAAAAATAATTTAAATCCAACGTTTTTTTTTGTACTTAAAAACCTTTATATCAGTATTTATGGCAGGACTAGGTATATATATACATATATATATATTCAGATTTACATAATTTATTTCAATAGTAAGTTAAAGGAATATTTAAAGAAGACATATATATATATATATATATATATATATATATATATATGTCTTCTTTAAATGTATAAGAAAGTAATGGGTATTTCTGCAGCCCTAATAAAATAAAATCTCTATCTTATCCACTAATAGTTAATATTATGTTTATTATGATACTCCAGGGGGTATTAATAATATATAACATAATAACATAGCTTACTATATAAAACACTATAATATTTCAAAAAAAAAAATAGTAATCAACAGTGTTCATGAAGCAATTAAAAAAATGCATTCTTTAGTCTATAAACCACTTTTCAACAGCATATGTGGATTCGCAACTTAGCGAAAATTTTTTACTCTTCAAATGTTTTTTTGCGTTTTTGAATCAAGTAATAGTTTGACGGTACTAAACGAGAAGAATAGAATATCAATTCAATCAATGCAAAACCACTTTCATTAATTTCTTTTATATTATAGTAAGTGACTTTTAAGCAGGAGAGTTGTCATGCAAAAAACACACCTTTGGTAAGTTTTCTTCGGCTTTTTCCTTTGAAGGATATTAAGAGCACGTTCATAGAAGATTTGCTATGATTCTATGTATAGAATTAATGTTTTCCAGACTGATCACAGAAATTGGCGGTGCTAATTTTTGACGTCTGACCTTTTTCTTTTAAATTCCGCAACTCAGTTTTTGTTATTGGCCTATGAAGGACACTAATCACTAAGTCTTCTGTTATACCAGCCAAAGTTTCTTTATCCGATAACCGCCTATAAAATACGAATAATAATTGATGAAAACTTTTCAAGAAAACGGTTTTATTACCGTTTAACTTATGGATGTCCAACCATGACAGCATGTTTATAGAGCATCATAGTTTTAACAACGACAACCATATTTATACAAAATTATGTAACATTAAAGCGGTATCAAACCCACAAAACTTCAACAGAGTCCCCTTCATTCATATCGGGTTACAGTTTAGTATGTACAAGAGCAGAGATCACTGGCTGGACTCTATTTTTTCCAAGAGATGAATTGCACGGTAACTGTAACTTCTTCACGTTATGTGATAATGATTGAGCATTTTCTCAGCCATTTTTGCAAAATATGAATGTAGACGTAGTGTGGTTTTGCAAGTTAGGCCCAGACAAATATATAGCAAATTTCAATGCAATTTTTGACGGGAGTCTTCCCCAGGTGAATAACCTACAAGGGAGACGTGATTCTATCGTCGGTGCGCTCGCCAGATCCAGTTCTCTGCGATTTTTTTCCTGAAGGACTATTTCTATTGCCTAAAACTACAGTCTATAAAACCCCGAAGGCTAGATCGGCTAGAAAGATACATCGACAGCAAAAGTCATCTACTCTTCTCAAAATCTCTTACTTCTAGACTTTCCATGTACCAGAGTAGCCGTTTATATTTCGGGAACTGGCAGCACTGTTAGTGTTGCCTCCGATCCGATGATTGCATCGGAAGTTTGTCATTTTTGACAATGTAATTACCTGCACAGTTTTATTATTCGGTCGCTATTTCTACTATTGACAGTAACTTGAAAATTTGATGTCAGCAAAAAAATTGAATTAATTCGCTAACATTTTCGTGCAATTATTTTTCATAATTTTCGACGTAGATTATCTTATCACGAATGCATCGACGAGCTGAATTCTTGATATGGCGATGAAGCACCATTGAAAACTACAGCATAGCGTTGGTATAGTGAATTCAAATTTGGTCGGCGTTCTTTGGCGTTCTGGCAACACTGTTAGTGTTGCCTCCGATCCGATGATTGCATCGGAAGTTTGTCATTTTTGACAATATAATTACCTGCACAGTTTTATTATTCGGTCGCTATTTCTACTATTGACAGTAACTTGAAAATTTGATGTCAGTAAAAAAATTGAATTAATTCGCTAACATTTTCGTGCAATTATTTTTCATAATTTTCAACGTAAATTATCTTATCACGAATACATCGACGAGCTGAATTCTTGATATGGCGATGAAGCACCATTGAAAACTACAGCATAGCGTTGGTATAGTGAATTCAAATTTGGTCGGTGTTCTTTAGACGATGAATTTCGCGAAGGTCGTCCTACAAATGTTGTTGTGTCGGAAAACATTAATGCAGCATCTGAATTGATAATGCAAGACCGTCATGTGACACCCGTAAGATCGAGGCATCTCTAGGTAATGGTAACACCCGCGTGCATAAGATCCTGCATGAACATTTAGCCGTTAAGAAGCTATATTCACGTTGGGTACCACATAATTTGACAACCACTTAAAAAAGGACTCGCGTCGATTGGTGACAAGAAATGCACAAAAAATACAACGGCGGTGCTTCAAAGAATATTTATAAAGTCGTCACAGGCGATGAATCTTGGATCTATACGTATGAGCCTGATAGTAAGCAGCAGTCGACTATGTGGGTATTCCCAGATGAGCCAAAACCAACAAAAGTTGTTCGCGCTCGAAGCATATCAAAACAAATGGTCGCTTCTTTTTTCGGAAAAACCGGTCACGTTGCAACCGTGCCTTTAGGGAGTTGTGCGACGATCAATTCCAAATGGTACACAACTATTTGTCTGCCAACAATTTTTGAAGAAATAAGGAAAACCAACGGAAGACGACAGATCATTCTTCACCATGACAACGCGAACTCTCACAGGTCGGTGCAACTATTTTCGATCATAAACATTTTTTTTGTTTGCTATTCCCGAAATGTAAACGGCTACCCTCGTATAATTAATTCCTAGCAAAGAATAAAACAATTTATGGAAAAGATTTTTTCTTTTTTTTACATTTGTAAAAGCAAAGTTTCTTCACCGTACCCTGCATATATGTTTTTTAAATACTTCCATTGCTATCAATTATTCATATCAATAATGCAGACGGTGTACAACTGAAAATTCGTAACTAGATATTAAAATATTAAGTATTTAGATATAATTTAAATTTTCAGCAAAAAAGTTATGCGTAGTACAGAAAGTATTATATATAATTGCACATTTCACATAATATTCTCTAATGTGTATATAATATGATTTATGAAAGTCCGCATTACTTAATTAAATTTTCTTTCTTTGAAGCTTTCTTTGGCAAACAGCAGCTTTTAAGCATATAATGCCTAAGGTTATTTCATTAAATTTACATTTAAAACAGAAATTCTAAATGTATTTTAGAAGTATTTTCAAACAAAAATTGAAGAGAAAAAGCACGAGTGGCTTTTAGCTTTCGCTTTGCGAATTATTTGCATTTGTGTAAATTTGCATTTTTTATTTATTAATTGATACAGGTTGTACAAAGTAATGTATTTTGCCGATTTCCAAGTAAGACGAATCTGTAGACTTATTTGTAAATCAAGAAAAATATTTCGATATTTTGGTAGTTTTAAATTAATTGCTTCAATTAGGGATTCTCATTTGCAAAAGCACTTTGATCTCAATCTATTTCAATGGACACCTTCATTTCCATATATATTGTGATGCCCTTGAGGGCTTTGTCTCGTAAAATTTATATAGAGCCTATTGGATTTATTAGCTGTATATATTATAAACGCTTTATATATTGTATATAGGCTTACATTACATAGAAAATTTTCAATTACCTATTAGATGTACGATTGCAATAATACATGTAAAAGCCGTGTGGCTGTTACAAATTCGATTAATATTTTATAGATAACTTAAACAAACGAGGGTCTAAAAGTGCTCAATTTAATAGAAACAAGTATCATACTAATTACTTTTTGTTATATATCTTCAAATACCAGACTTTAGATTGATATAATATTAATTGAAACAATTCTTAAAGCAACAAAATTATTATATACTATTAAAGAAGATTTTTTGACTAACAGAATATAAATTTATAAGGGATTAGATCATTTTAGTCCATAAAAGATTATAACAGCCAAAGACAAAGAGGAGTAATCTTCCTTACCAAAGAGATTTAAATGAATACTTGGGGCAATGCCACAATCATCAGGATTGAAAGGCAATGATAATGATGGTAAAGTCCATGTAGAAATGAGATATACATTAACTGTTGAATACTGTCGTTTCATTAGATAGTGCTTGTATTTCTTATACAACAGAATAAATCGATATTAGGATTCGTCAGGGTTTTGATTATCAAAACAGGCGTATTCTCAAACTACATTGAAACTGGCGTTCAACGAAGATGTCCATTATGTACATAATACTATCATTGCAGAACTAAGCACTATTATAGCTTTTATTCATGTTATTCCAAAAATTTCATATAAAACAAATATTTGCCTACGAATTTCAATTCAAATCACGATTTGTTCCCAAAAGTGTGTGTGTGTATAAAGCTAAGCTCAACGACAGATTTCTGTTTACATGAAATCATATTTGGATGCCGATTACAGATCTGGTTTGCATTTATTTATATCACGCAACGTTTCTCCTATAAGGCCGTATATCAAATCCGAAAAGACAAAAACATTATAAAAATTACAGCAATTAAATAATAATTTAAGAGCTTATTTTTCGTAAAAAGACAGCAATATTGCAAAAACTATTGCATCAACTCAGATTGTCCCTGTATAAGCACCTGACAGCCAAGCGGAGTCAAAAAGCCAGTCCAGCTCACTTAGGTTTGCTTCTCTTCATCTTACTTAAAATGCCAATTGCAATATGTTGTATATAATGGCTTCCACTCGAAAAGATACATATGTAAGAATATCAAGATTGTCACACACATTGAATCGATATTATTTCACATATTTATCAATGGCATAATGTGGATATAATGAATGGATTCCGAAAAGCTGCTTTCCACTGATAATTTCAAAATATTTTCTATAAATCTCGACTTGTCATAGCCATAAGGAAGACAGTGTATATTTGGTGTTTGTAAAGTGTTCCAAGGTTTTGTTACTGGTCCCTTTTCACCGTAAGAGGCGAAACTATGTTGATATTTCTTCCTCAATACTAAAGTGTGGGTAGGAGTACTGATCACACGACTTCTCTATATAGATATCGTAAGTTAAATGTTATTCCGACCCTAAAATTATAAATAAATGATGAGAGTGACTACATTCTTCTCCTACAGCAATTTCTCAACAACAATACTTGGTACCGCGATAATTATTTATCGTTGAATATATCCAAGTGTCAAATTACGAGCTTCACATGAAAAAACCTTATTCAACTAAAAACTTGGAGAGATTACAATGTTGCGAGTGGATAAAATATGCTGCAATTGTATGGTCTCCTTTTTATGAAGTGCAAAAATGTTTCGTGTAGCAGTAATCAAATATTGTACTGGGCAGTACCAAAAACTAATACATTGGCGAACTCTCCTATTTTTCAAATGTGTTGTTATTAGAATAAGATATTTAAAGAGTAATATCATATCTCCCTCTCTCAACCAATACATAAATGTATTGACCGACAAAGCGAGAAAACAATATCGATAAACTAGGTTTCCAGTGTGTAATAGACAGAAACCTTAGGCTTTATGCCAATTAAAGAACTATTATTAATAACACCCTATCTACATATTTTTCAAGGTTGATTTGTGTTGTTATTAGAAAATAAGTTATATATATATATATATAAATAGTTGATAGATTATGACTCCTTTTAACAAGATATTTATGATTTACACATAATTACACCTTGAATGATTTTGTTACACAGTTAAACTAACAATATATTTATAATTAGAATTTGTATTAATTGCATGTTTGTATATTGTTATAAATAAAATACAAATGATTCAATTTGTGTAGAATTATTATAACTGAACCTCACAATAGCTTGCGTCAAATTTTATAAGTAAACGTTTGTAGATAGAACTAATGATGTGTGAGAGTAGTGATATTAAAACACCACATTTTCTTCAAATTTTATTATTAATAAATGTGTGATACTAGGAACATTTTATGTTTATTTTAATCATCAAACATTTTGCAAATCTAATTAAAATTATTTAAATATAATTAATTGTATTAATAATTTAAATTTTTTTATACTCTCATTTCTCAGGATCATGAGATCGTGCACCCTCTTTTATAATATGGCATTCCATGCAATATGAAATCAAAGTATAATCTAGCATTTGCACTTTTAAAAAATTAAGCTTCAAAGAAAATTTTCTTTTTTTAAACTTTCACTTATAACAATTATCTATTGTAATTCATTGACTCTTTTGTCATTTTTAAATAGTCTAATAAAATAAAATTTTGTTGACTCAAATGTAATTAAATTTATATTCTAAAAAAAAAATAAATTATACCCTAAATTTCTGTTATAAGCTTTAGTTCCTGTTAATATCTTTTTTTTAAGATACATAAATAAAAGATGGTTAACTTTTAATAAAATCAGTATATTCTTATATAAAATAAAACCTTTTAACAATCATAGTACATCTTAATGTTATTATTATACTAAATTCTTATTATTCATATGCAAACATTAATCTACTAATTTATTTGTCCTATCCGAACTATAAATATCATCTGAATTTCTAACTGTTTTAAATTATATTACTTATCCTCATGTCTAATTTTTCCTTTTATTTTGTTTTAAATTTATATAATTTATATAATATAATAGGTATATGTACATATATATAAATCTACGCTCTTAACTAAGCAACAAAATTCTAATTTAAATTAATTAATTTCTTATCCCAAAACCCCTTAACTTATTCCATCGTTTTCAGTTCTGCAAGATGTCTCCTATTTTCTTTATCTGCCGCTATTCGTGGGTAGATACTTTGCATATAATTTTCGAAAATTAGCACGACATACGCAAAAGATTATTTGCTGTTATCTCACACACACATATTCACTGTTTATTATTTTCACTTACTACAAATGTTTTAATAGTTAACTAATAGTTCCATTTTAAGTTCGTATAATTTATTTTTATTTATAATCAGATAAGAAACCGTATTTACACTTATACTATGCTGGATAATGTAAGTATTTACATAGCCACCATTACAATTGTCATTTGTTTTTTTCTTTTGATAGAGATTATACATGTTTACTATACATCTAACAAAGCATCAATCTGCTCAACTTTAATTTGAATCTGTACTATAAGTAAATTTATAGAACCAATAGAAAGGTAGCACTGACAAAAGAACGATATTGTAAAAATATAATGGTTAGTATTAAAAATTTTTAATTACAAATTTCAAAATGATAATCGATTTTGGATTCCCAAACTCGCAACCTTTAACTTTTAACAGAACTTTGTTTATAATCAATATTGCTCCAAATTTTGCATAATTATCTGTCCTTGATTATCTATTTTATTACAGGTATTATTATCTATAATAAGTTTGTACTTATACCTATAAATTCTTAATTTGGCTTAAATCCTCCGTTACAACTATATAAACATATTCCTATCCTGATATGAATTTCTATGGTATCATATTATGTTTCATATTCTAGGTTTACTATATTCCAGAAACAATTTAACAAGAACTATCTTATCTGAGATGTATAATTACAACGAAATTATGCTCGATAATATAAGATTTTATTTTGTATATATATATATATATATATATATATATATATATATATATATATATACATATATATTATGAAATGAGATATAACCTGGAATGTCAATAAATGTCGTACATAATAATAAAAACTACGGGTATTTTGCCGTAGTTGTCCAGGTGCGACACTGTTTAATTATCTGCTGATGATGGCAACTTAGTTGTCGAAATACGTATGCAGAATACAAAAATTAATGTGGAAAAGGGTTATATATTAACCTTCAGTGATTAAGTAAAAAACTTACTTATATATTTATATATAATTATTAACATCAATATAACCTGACGGGCTTTTAAATATATATTATTATAGGTGTGTATCCATAATGTAATTTATGGCGTATTAGAAGACTCGAAGTTATACTGCATGGTGGCCTAAATGGCAAGGCAGCCATCTAGAAAACTGCAGATAAAAGTTCGACTCCTTCTACAGGGCAGAAATTTTAAATTAATTTCTGTGATTTTAATGAACGATGGCGTAGCAGAAAATAATAATAATTTTCATTACATAAGAGTATTTGTATTACATAATTTACATCTTATCAAGTAAGTATTTAGAATTAATTCCAATAATTTCTTTAATATTTAATTTCATTCTTGCTCGTTTCATTACAATATACGGTGAGTGTCTAAGTTTCGTGTTTTTGCAACTTTACTTGTCTTACTTGCCATGTATTAAAATTAATATTTCTTATAATTTATCTTATTTTTGTTAAAATAAATCTATCACAACAATAGATTTGATATGTTAGATGAATATTGTGTGATATTTATTATTTCTATTTATATATTATCCTACAATTTTGATATGTTGCTTAAATAGATAAAAAAGTAAATAAATAAAAAAAAGTTAGTTAAAATTGAATGATAATATTTTATAATTAGGTAGACTGAGGAAAGGAAGTTCTTAATTCGACAATCTATTAAATCTAACTTCTTCGTAAGCCGAATTAAGCAATGATTAGTTAAATAGACATATAATGGTGCATAGGGAAATGCATAAAGTAAATATCAAATTATTTGATTTCGATGAAAAATTTCAAATATTTGCTGGGCTTAATTATGATTTTTCACAGTAAAGAACGAATACTTTTCCTTTAACAATGATAAAAAACTCATTCGATATTATTCTCCCGTTGTTCTGAAAGAAAAAACAACGCATATATGTTATTATATAAGTGCTTTTACTTTTTACGACCTGTATATATATATATAGGTCGTTGTTTACTTGGTCAACAGATGTACCGTAAATAGCGATTGAAGCGATATAAATGCTTTCATTATATAAAATAAACGTACAGTTCTCTCTACTTTGAATATTCAATTATTATTTTATGATTTCAGTAAGTCCACTTTCTCTTTGTGCAAACGAAGATTTTGCACTAGCAAATTATAATTTAATTTTAAACATAAAACTACTTTCATTCAAGACATTGAAATGTCGACATAATAGTGTTGTGTTTATTCACAATACTTTTCCACTTGACTCAAAAGCATTTGTTTTAGAACATTTTTACATTTACATTTTTAAATGGTTTTTAATCATGCTCGGCGCATTGCTAATAGGCGCTTAAAACCGGTACTACAGCACAAAAGTTCTATTTTCTATTTTTTTTTGTGGTTTGTTTATGTTTAGCGGTACGATTTATATTTTTGCTAACATAGTAAGAAGGGTTCAATAGTCCTTAAGTTCTTAAATATCCAACACAGTGCGTATAGATTTCAGATTTGTTTTTTAAATAGATCAGTCTTACTGCTTTTTGTTTGAACTAAGTTGATTCAATGCTTTCTATTATATGTACACTATTAAATGGTGGAATGTCGATGACCTTATCATTTGAGAAGCAAAACATTACATTAGATTCGATACACACGAGCTAGATATACCTACATACATATACACATATATTCTATTTTTTTTGTGGATTCTTTATGCTTAGCAGTACGATTTAAATTTTTGCTAAAATAGTAAGAAGAGTTCAATAGTCCTGAAGTTCTAAAATATTCAATACAGTGCCTATAGATTTCAGATTTATTTTTTTAGATAGATCAGTATTACTGCTTTTTGTTTGAACTAAGTTGATCCAATGCCTTCCAGTATATGTACATTATTAAATGGTGGAATGTCGATGACCTTATCATTTGAGGAGCAAAACATTACATTAGATTAGATACACACGAGTTAGATATACATACATATGCACATATATTCATATCAAGTTTACAGTAGATTAGGCAAGTGAAAAAAACGCGCATCCCGTTATTGCGGCTGAAGCATTATCACAGGATAAGATTTTTACTATAATGAATTACATAAACAGGCACACGCACACGCCCACACACACACAACACACACATTATCACACACACACACACACACACACACACATATATATATATATATATATATATATATATATATATGTACCTTCCGGATAAATTTACTCGAAAAAATATACAAAGTTTATATTGCAATATTTATAGATGAACACTGTCAAATAAGTCTCGGTGTCTCGGTTTTCCAATGTACGTACATACTAGCGTTACAATTGCGCATACAAAATATTCCTGAACATTTGTTTATATTTTGTCCAACAGAGTCTCTTTCATTAATAGAAAAAAAAACAAACATACATATATGTCACAAATATGTTTGAGAAGTAAGAAAAGGTAAATATGAAATTTCCCAAATCTTAGCTAAACATAACAAGTCTTTACTTGTAAGTACACTGCATGCCATAAGTTTGGAATCATATCCAGTAAATTCATAAAAATTAAAATTTATCTATGTTACGTTCGTATTACTTTGATATAAGTACAAAGGATTATTCTTAAGTACATTATAAAGCTTTACATAAAAGATGTAGTTTTAAATGCATTAATAGTTGGAAAATAACCAGAGATTAAGGAAAGTCCGCGTGCGGTATTATTTATTCGAGCAGGTAATATTTCTGCATAATGAACGATTACCTGAAATGGACAAATTTTATTGCAGACCCTTCCGCATAAACCTTTTGTAATTACATTTAGTTTTTATATTTATAAGTATTTATACATTTTGAAGTAATGAGAATATTTTAGTTGCTTCGTATCATTTAAAGTGTGTAGACACATAAAAGTGTGTAGAATCAGTAAACATCGTTTGATTATGGCGAAGAGAAAGCAGATATCGCTAGAAAAACGTGTCGAAATTATTAGTCATCATAATCGGGGAGATTCTATACGGGATATCGCGAAAAGAATGAAGATATCGTACAAAGGTGTACAAAATACAATTAAAAGATACCAGTCTACTGAAGGGTATACGGACAGAAAACGATCAGGAAGACCAAAAATTACAACTCCTGCAGAAGATCAGACAATTATATTGACGTCGAAAAGAGATAGAAGATTAACGGCCTCGCAAATCCGCGGTGAGTTTAACAGGGGCGTGAAACTCGGATCTCTTTAACCACAGTAAAAGGGCGGCTCAGAGCGGCTGGACTGATGGGACGTGTAGCAGTTCGCAAACCGCTTCTACGTCCGCAAAATAAAATAAAAAGGCTACAATGAGCTAAGTTACACAAAGATTGGACAATAGAACAGTGGGAAAAAGTACTATGGACCGACGAATCAAAGTACGAGGTCTTCGGTTCCAGACGTCGGATATTTGTAAGAAGAACTGCTACGGAAAAAATGTTACCGCAATGTGTGGTGCCCACGGTAAAACATGGTGGCGGTTCTGTAATGGTTTGGGGATGTTTTTCTTCGGCTGGTGTAGGAGATCTGGTGAAAATCGACGGAGTTTTGAAAAAGGAGGGTTACAGACAGATTCTCGAACACAACGCTGTGCCCTCCGGTCTGAGATTACTTGGAGAAAACTTTATATTCATGCAAGACAACGACCCAAAACATTCTTCTCATTTATGTAGAGGATATCTCCAACAACAGGAAGCTGACGGTGTTTTACAAAACATGGTTTGGCCGGCACAATCGCCAGACCTCAATCCAATAGAGCTGTTGTGGGAAGAATTGGATAGAAAAGTGCGTGAAAAGTGTCCGACGTCCCAGACTCACATGTGGCAAGTTATACAAGATTCTTGGGCAGATATACCCAATGAAACCCTTACAAAATTAGTGTCTCGTTCACCGCGATTGTGTGCTGCCGTCATTAAAGCAAAAGGAGGGTATTTCGATGAAAAGTCCGTTTAGTTGATAATAAAAATAAGTGGATGTAAATAAATAAAATTTGCTTTTTTTCCTGCTTATTTTATAATAAAACGTTTTGGTATATTAATATTGTTTTATTTTTACAATGTTTGTTAAAGTCACTACAATATTTTCATTATACAGCCTTGGCCATATGTCTGAAGCACCCTCAAGTTTTGGATGTAAAATGAAATTAGGAGGTATAAAAATTAAACTACAAGTGTATATACATTTTGAATGCAAATTTAATAATATACATTAATATTTTGTAGCACCACCGCGACATTTGATAACGGCTTGTATCCGTTTAGGCATTGTAGCAACTAATTTGCTACATATCTCGGGTGAAATCTTTTCCCATTGTTCAAATATCCTCGCTTTTAATTCGTTTTTGTTTTTATGTCTATATTTTGCGACATTTCTCTTTAAAATACGCCACAAATTTTCTATGGGCGACAAATCCGGCGATTGTGCCGGCCATTCGAATATGGGCACGTTATTTGCGCTAAACCACTCGATTGTACGTTTGGATTTGTGGCAGGGTGCATTGTCCTGCTGGAAAATGTAGGCCTCTTCATCGGAATCGAACAGTTTTACAATAGACGGTTCTAGTACTTCTCCTAACATATCGATGTACCTACTGCTGTTCATTCTGCCTTCACAGACGTACACTTCGCCGACACCCTTAGTGGTCATGCATCCCCATATCATCACGCTACCACCCCCATACTTTACTGTAGGCACAATACAATGTGGCTCAAACGCTTCCCCCGGTCTTCTACGAACAAACTGAGCCCCAGGTGTTGGCAAAATCTACGTAAGATATAGAAAAATTAATAGCTGTTCAAAAAATTCCAATTCACTATTCAGCACATTCAAAATATCATATTTATGTAACACAAAAGTAAAACTGCATTAATTTATCATACCTCTACATTGGATTCGTCGGACCATATGATTTTGGACCAATCCTCAACTGTCCAATTTTTGTGTTTTTTTGCCCACAACAACCGTTTTTTCTTCTGCTCCTCGCTCAATAAGGGTTTGCGGCGAGCTTTACGACCATGTATATTTACTTCTACCAGTCGTCTTCTCACTGTTCTCGCTGATACAGAAGTTCCTTGGCGCTCATTTATTTCTGCAGATAAATCTTTTGATGATTTCATACGATTTTTCAGAGAAAGTCGCGTTAAAAATCGATCATCTCTCTCCGTTGTAATACGTTTTCGTCCACTTTTCGGTCGATTTTCGTAAGAACCTGTCTCTTTAAAACGTTTTATTGCCGCTTGGATGGCATAGCGCGACCGCTTCATTATTTTCGCGATTTTTGATTGCGATAGTCCTTGAGTATGTAATAACACTGCTTTACTTCGCTCTATTACATCTAACTCCCGTTTTCTAGGCATGTTGTCACAATGTACAACACTATACAAAAACACAATATTCAATACAACTGGTTAAATCAATTTTATAACACAATATCGTTTCTAATACACCTCACTTATTGAACAGTAAAGATCAACTAACAGCAATAAACCTTAAAACTACAGAATATTTGTATACTTCTTGAGATTTTCCTGGTAAACAGTCATTATATACACATTAGTAATGGCCCCTTTCATTACGTTCTTAGGGTTCAGGTAATATTGCACGTTTATGGGGGTGCTTCAGACATATGGCCAAGGCTGTATTCAGAAGTGATTCCTAACTTATGCAAGTGATTCCAAACTTATGGCCTGCAGTGTATATGATACAGAAAATATATAAAAGTACAAGAAACAAGTAGAGAGAAGGCAAAAACATTTTAATTCCTCCTACATATCCCCTACTGCCAGTGTGAGTAAAGCTTATGGTAAATGTCTCCTGTGTAAAATATTTTATTAAAATTATTACACATTATACATATATAGGGGCGACTACTAATACTATATCAGTTTAAGAAGGTGGACAGGAAAATGCAGTATTGTAACGAACCGACAAAAGAACAATCGATGTCATAATGTAGAAGTTTATATAAACAAATCAAACCGGTAGTAATTCGTCTGCTATCTAGTAAAACATCCAACCCTTGAGGCAGTTTCATTTGATCTGTATATTGGGTACAGCTTCGAAGATGTTCTTATGAACATTATAGTAGGGATACTATATCAAAATCGCATATGCAAGTTTCGATCTGAAAAGTGAAAAGTACAGAGACTTCATTGTTTGTATAAAGGTAAACTCTACAATTGTGTATAACAGAACCGAAGGACTTTTTCAGAGATAAGGCGATATTTTCGATATGGTTAACAAACGTGAGCTTCTCATCAAATAACACGCCAAGATCATTGACTAGATTAGTCTGTGTTAATGAAATAACACGTAATGAATACTCGAGCCTAATTGGATTTAGCTTCCTTGTATATGTCATAATCATACATTTGGATAGATTTAACTGTAAACAGTTATTTTCGCACAACCATTAATTATATCTAGTTGATCGAAGAAGACGCAATCACTCACATCTTGGATTCAAGGAAAAAGTTCTAAACAATTCGCAAAAAGTAATTTCTTGGACGACAAATCATTAATGTATACATAAAATAGAAGCGGTCCCAAATTTGAGTCGTGAGGCACACCCGAGATTGCGTAAAAATGATAAGATGCATGCCCATTATAGTATATAAATTGTGTCCTAACAGATAAATATGAGCCAAAAAACAGTGGGTCATTGAAGGCTGATTTTAATTTATTTAATAATTTAATACATCAACCTTTCCTTGTCCAAAATATTCGCAATGTGAACTGTACTAAATTAGAAACCATTGGTCGTTTTCCAATAAAGCCATGTTGATTTAATGACATTACATTACGAATTATCGGAGACAGATAAGTACAAATGCACATTTCTAGAACCTTACTGGAATTTGAAACTGTAATTATAGGTCTGTAGTTGTCGATAACCATTAGATCATAACCTTCAGCACAGGACATACTCTTGTTAATTTCCAACAGTTAGGAAAGATTAAAGTAGTTAATGCTAGGTTAAATTAAATAAAACTGTTAAAGCATATGTGGAGGCGTCTGCATAATCTTTCAATAGGAAACTTGGAAGTTTATCGTCTCCGGTCGTGGTTTTGTTCGACAGTTTCCTTAACGATGAGTTAATAATATAAGCCTTAAGAAAATTGTATGAATATTCGGTGAGTTATAGAAGACGGATTGTTGTTGATGATTCATACTCACATCAAACTGAATAAACATCGATCGAAAGTAGTTAGCGGAAGCATCAACAATCATCTGAAGTTCCATCTGCAGTTCTTCCCATAAATCCTACACATACCCTTTCTTGATTGAATGTAGAACCAAAAGAATTTCGGATCGTTAGCTATGCTCTTTTTCTTCAGGTACTTTTCATAGGATGTCGAAATTTGGTACTTCACAAGAGCTCTGATACACTTAAAATGTTGAACATCAGTATCAAGTTTATAGATTCTATATTTTTAACGATAATAGTTCTTCAATTTCAGGGTGTTAATAATTTCATATGTATACCATGTAGAAAATTTGTTCTTTTTATTCTATAGACGCGGCAAATATATTAAATTGGAAAAATTGAGGCATTCGAAATTAATGTCAGTATAAGTGCACAGAAAATACCAATAATAATAATAAAGTACATTATACAAAGCATTAAAATTGACTTTCTTGAAGTTATATGCTTACTCGTTCATACTTGATTCAAAATTGAACAATGCTCTCTACAGACTGTGAGAATGACCGAATGGACCGTATGGTGTAGATCGATGCGTATTAATGGACATTGTTACAAAAAACGGTAGACTGCATATCTGTTAATAATACGATTAGTCCGGCTTTGAATAATAAGCTATTGTCTTGGGTTTAACTTCATTATTTGAAGTGACATATCTTCGAGTTTAGTAAATGAGAGCCAAACCCGGCCAATACTGTATTTTATAGCAACAATCTTATTGTGGTGAAATCATACCTTATTTTTTGGCTAGATGTGGTTTGGCCTACTACTTTACTTTGGTATGCAATTATGAATCTATGTTCAACCTGCTTCATCTACTGTTATAAAACGTCAAAGAGAGTTAGTGGAATCACATTTAAATAAGTCTAAACACACTCGGGGGTATTCATACGAATGCATTTATTGTCCACTGTCAAACAAACAAACAAATACGACACGCATCAAGGAGAAATCTGTTTTATGCCCAAAACATCATGTAAAATGTTGTACATACACTGTCTAGAGTTTTGCCATGTCACAAAGATCACGTGCTTTCATCCAGTCAGCATTTGATACGGAATTAACGATTTCGTTTGTAGTAGCTGTTTTTTGGCATTCCAAGTATGCATGCAATGATTGTATGACTGCGTTTAAATTCAGGAATGCACTTATTACCATCGAAAATGAAAGAATAGACTCATTTAAAATTAATTTTAATTCTTTTGTATGTTGGTTGAGCTTTAAACCTTTTCAAACAAAATACTTTCTAAAGGCTCCAACTTCCATTTTATTCATTTTTCCCAAAATGTAGAAATTTATTTGCTTACTCGATGCCCATAAACAAGTAATTAAATGTACTCATCTGAAGCTCCACAACATGCCATCTAAGGATTATACTAGACAAAGTTCATAGTTATTCAATCATACTTGCGCCATCTCTCTGTCAGGCAGAGAACACTTTCCTTGCTACGAAAATAAGAATCTACTGACTTTTGTTTAAAGTTTTCACTATCACGCGTCATATTCTATTACAAAATTTCAATTTGCTGTCAAGGCTGTTATTTTCTATTAATGCTGATGTGAGAGATATTTTGCTAATTTTTCTGAACTAAGACGTGATGTATTAGTTCAAATATCATTATTATTATTATATTATTTTTAATCAGTGAGTTTAACAAAAATAACGTAACTGTAAAAACATTGTTAGCTAACCATAACATATCTTGGAACGAGTTTCGTATAGATCTTCAAAAGTAACTTATAATACAACATCTATATATGATTTTGTAAGTGTCGAAATATCTTTATCAGTAAATTATGTTCGTTTGTTTTTAACTTGCAAATAAAAATTTGTGGTAAATAATGAAAATATAGGAAGTCACATAAATGTTTTTTAAAACATTTATGGCCTTGAAATTTGATTAAATGCCAATAAAATCTTTATCGTGGATTTTCAAATAACAGGATGTGCTTTGTAAATATATGTTTCCTTTTAAATAAATTTCATAGTTATGAGCATTTATAATGACAAAAAACCACCTAAGGAAACACATCTGTTTGGTGGAATACTGTTTATTTCCATTAACACTACAAACAGCTGTACCTGATATCGATTCGCGATTGTAGTTATATAAAGGGTTTTCCAATAAGGACTTGACAACTTTTTTTCAAAATAAAATGCAGACCATTTGAGATATTTCAAAAACTTTATTATCGGGTTGAAGTACAATCAAAACATTTATGAATGGAATTCGACTTCGTTCATATGGCCACCGCGGGCACGTTTGCAGCGGTCGATTCATTGGACCCAATTTTCGATGACTCGGATTCACAATTCGGCCGAAACGGCTGCTATTTCGCGTTCAATGTTGGCTCTGAGCTCTTCCAACATTTTCGGCTTGTTGGCATAGACCAATGACTTGACGTAGCTCCAAAGAAAAAAGTCTAGAGGCGTTAAATCGCACGAACGAGGCGGCCAATCGACTGGTCCATTTCTTGAGATAACACGCTCATCAAACTTACTCTTCAATAAATCGTTTGTAACGTGTGCTGTATGGCTTGTGGCACCGTCCTGCTAAAACCACATGTTGTCCAAGTCCATATCTTCCAATTCGGGCCAAAAATAATCGGTAATCATGGCGCGATAACGATTACCATTCACAGTAACGTGACGATCATTATCGTCGACGAAAAAATATGTCCCTATGACGCCGCCTGCATGCAAACCGCACCAAACACTTATTTCTTGTGGATGAAGTGGTGTTTCATGAAGCACATGTGGATTTTCACCCGACGCATATTTTGCTTATTGACGAACCCATTGAGCCAAAAATGAGCTTCATCACTGAAAATGATTTTGCGATCAAATTGATCATCTTGGCGCATCTTTTCCAGAGCCCAATCGGAGAACGTACGTCGCTTCAAATGGTCCATCGGCTTCAATTCTTGAGTCAGCTTGATCTTGTACGGGTGTAGACCAAGATCCTTACACGAAATTCGCCATAAAGTGGTCTGGGCGATGCCCAACTCATGAGAACGCCGTGGAATTGACTGATTTGGATCATTTGCTACGGACGTTTCAACGACAGCGATATTTTCGACACTTCGACCAACCCGTTGTCTCACTGGCAGGGCAACATCACACAACGAATATGTAGACTCAAATTTTTGCACTAAACTTGTTACTGCCTGTCTACTAGGGCGAGAATTACGACCGAAAATCGGAGTTAACACTCTTAAAGTAGCGGTCACCGACTCTGAATTTCTGTAGTAAATTTTTATAATTTGCAGACGTTGTTCGTTCGTGTACTTTACCATAATGAAAATGTTAAGTTTACTGAATAAATTGAGAGTGACAGTTCGATGATTAGTGAAAGGGTGCGCTCACAAATTGAATTAAAAGTTGTCGAGTCCCTATTGGAAAACCCTTTACATACTTCGATCAAACTTTCTTAAAATCGATTATAAAAATGAAATCAAACTACTTTTTCTGTTCAAGGGTTGAATCAGCTAAACCAAAAATGGTCCGATTTAACGGTCATCCATCGATCTTTTGTAATTTCTAAAGGGACAATTTCTATCACATTTTATTTGCCTTAGTACGGTGCTGCTTTCAAGTTCCTAACGACAGGGGGCCTTGCATTGTAATTGATTAACTAAAATTGACTTAAGTCATTTTTATCTGGCTTTATTTTGAGAAAATTCTTTTACAAAGACCACGTTCGTGGAAGTCATTAACGCCATTTTTGAGCTACCGTCGTTTAAAACCTTGATAGAACCATCCAACAATCATTGGGGTATTATTTTTATTAATTAGAATTACATTAGACGACTAATTGCTAGTGTTCTCTTATGAAATTTATAGGGTTTTCTTTACGTTATCGTCGAAAGTTTATCTTTTTAATATCCTGCATCAAGGAGGGAGTCATTTGAAAGCTTGGGAGCATCTCATCACGCTGACCAACATGTATTAAGGATCGCCTTGTCCTGAGGTCAACTGTGGACCTGTATCCAGACCATTCCCAATTTCAGTAATAGGACTCCCCAGTAGTTAAGGTAGCTAGTTTAAGTGATTAATTGCTATGCGTATGTCACAAAATTTTATTTTGTTAGTCATTCAAGTTGAAGTAAATCAATCGAATATCATTGTAAAAGTATCTAGTTAATTAGTTCGTTTAGAGTTCTTAATAGTAAATTATCTATTATCTAATATAGTTTGTGAATGGGCCTTCAGCTTGTAAGCATAAGTTTTATTTTATCAGTTATTCCAGTTTATAGTAAATTGATCATAACACATAGTGAAAGTATAATATTTAGTTAATTAATTTGATTAGAGACATTAATAGTAAATTATTTATTACCTAATATATTTTGTGAATGGGCCTTCAGTTCATGAACATAAATTTTAATTTTATCAGTCATTCACATATAAATAAGCCAATCGATAGAGTTAATGTAAATCTTGTAAGCTGCATACGTATTCAGTCCAACACTGTGTTAATCGATAAAGGAGTAAAAAAATATCTATATTACTGTAATTCCGAAATATTAGAATTACCACCTTAATCATCCCCTTTTTTTATTTTTATTTGTGGATACATTTTTATGAGAATATTTGAGGTTTCACATACCAGGATCGGTCGTTAATTTCTGGTGCAATTGAGTTGCTCAACTTTACCCTTCTTTGTTCACTGTTAACCAGTGTTAACGAGTTTTCTTCCCCATAACACCTTAGCGTTTATCTTTTTGGCTTTTGCATAATTTTGTTCTTACGTCATTGGCATGTAGTGAATCCTAGTGCGTCAGCATTAGCAGTGATATTTCTAGAGATTAAATGCTATATCGCCTCTTAAGAACTTTCTTACAGGAACTCCTCCCTACTCTTCGAATATTCTGGGTAGTTCCTCCTTAGAAGTAGCAAAGGATCTTAAGTTTTATAACTTATTAAGTTAAGCAAAAGGGGCTCGTAGTGCTACACCAAGTTTTAGTGTAGTTTCACCCCTTCAGAGTGGTTTTCCGCTCCAACAAAAAATTTTTATTTTCAAGCTTAAACGTGCTCTACTTATCTAGTTATTAAATTTGAATTTGTCACTCAGGAATCTTTTCTCGTACGTCTCGTATCTGATGTTACATATTTGGGAGAACTTCGACCTACAGTGTGCTAATTCTAGATAAATTTTATATTTAATATAATTCAAGATTATTAATTAGAAACTGAAACATCATGAATAATACGATGAACTAGATAAATTCACTGTCTTTCAATAGTTAGTACAAGACAGGGAAATGTGTAAAGGAAGCCGCTAAATATATTCGAAACACCATAGTGCCAAATACTTATAATAAAGTTTTGAGAATAATTTTCACTTTAACATACAGGGCATGTTAATCATTAACTTTATTTTATAAGTATCCTAATTTTTACTATAGATACATTTTTTAAACTTATTTCTAATGTGTCACTGGTTTAAATTTTCGAAATAGATTCTTCGCCACATCGAACTTCTTTTAGTTTCATGCTATCATAAACCTCCATATTTGCCACAACGAGCTCGATTTTTCCATTGACGTACGGAGAATCTACAAAATATGAACCAATACATTCAAGAAAGTAGGCTAATAATTTTAATACAAATTACTTACAGATACTGTCGTCTGACAAGAAAATACAATCAGTTCTATCTTTCACATTTTTCAATATGGCACACATATCTACCGGGATATCAGCAGTATGCGCATACACTCTTATAACCAAGCCACACATTTCTAGAAGAAAAAAATTAATTTGTATACATTAATTTGGAAAGAAGAATAATGACCATTAGTTCTTTTATACAAAATTAGAAAGTGTCTTTAAAATAAATAACTTTTTCTTTATTATTTTTTATTTGTTGAATGAGCAAAACTCACATTTTATCTTTCAATTTAGGTAAAAATCTCACAGTTACATGTAAAATTATCAGTAGCATAATTAAAAAGTTTTGCAAATATAATTAATATATGTATTGTATTAATAGAATAATTGCGAAGTATCACTGATTTAGATATGTATATTTTCTTTTTAAATTGAAATTAACTTAAGAGAAAGTATCTTTACATATTAAAATATGAAGAGTTGTTTTTTTATGCAGAAACGGAGCCCAATATAGTGCAGTGTTTGAGATAAGATTAGAAAATCTTGAGACGTATAAGATACTTGACTATTGGACTGTGACATTAACACCTATTATCTAAGAATTATTGAATTACACAAAAGTAATAATAATTTTTTACAATAACTAACAACGATTTGTCGGTGGTTTGCCGAGTTTAAACGTGGTCGTACCGACACAAATGACGCGGAACGCTCGGGTAGACCTGTGGAAGCCGTTACACCGGAAAATGTGAGTGAAGTGACAAAAATTATAATGAAAGATCGTAAAGTGAAGCTCCGTGAGATTGCTGAGATGACACAGATATCATATGGAAGTGTATTTACTATCCTTCATGAAAAATTGAGCATGAAAAAGGTTTTTTCCAAGTGGGTGCCGCGATTGCTCTCGATGGAACAAAAACAGCAACGAGTCGATGATTCAGAAAGCTGTTTATCGCTATTTACTCGCAACAAAAAAGATTTCTTGCGTCGTTACGTGACCATGGACGAAACATGGATACATCACTACACTCCAGAGTCGAAGCGGCAGTCATCTGAGTGGCGCACAGCTGGCGAAAGCCTCCGAAACGTCCGAAAACGCAGCAGTCAGCTGGCAAA